>MU158865.1:125051-198415 GCA_015888305.1 Antheraea pernyi
GCTGCTGCCCAAGCTGCCCCCCGTGCCCCCCGCGCCCCCCAGTACGTACCCCTTACAGTAGCACAGCGCCGTCCCGAAACAACTCTCCACGACACACTATGGTAGTGGCCCGGGGTGACACAAACGTGCACCGGGAACACCTCCGGCGTTGCCGCTGGCCACACACTCGCCGAGACGGCCCGCTCCTCCAACTGCAGATGGAAGGTCAAGCCACCCCGTCACAACCCGTTACCCCCCGCGCTGCAACTCATACTCCTCTAGCGCGGTTACCTCTAAACGGTAATAGGTACTTGTTCGCGCCGATACAAATCATATGTTCAAGTGATAGTTTCTTACCAAATATTGTACAAACGATTTCTTATCACTAGAAATATTATCTATATATAAATAATATGCAAAAACACATAAATCGATTCCCATTTAAAAAAATAAATACTTAGAAACTTGGACTTTATCAAAAAACTATCATGTGATTTAATTACTACTCCACTACTCATTTAATAAAAAGTTTTAAGGAACTTTGAACGAAATATATAAGTTTTAGAAAAATAAAAATTTCATAATTATACAATATTACCTTTAAATTAAAAAAAATTTTTTTTCAGTTTTGAAATTATATTTTTTTTTCTAGAAACGCCATCCAACATTTTACTTATATAGTATATATATTAAGTATAATAAGTCTATTCTGTAGTACTACTACCTACTTATTTAGTAAGATCCTATGGCCATTCGGTGGCTGCATTTGAATTCCAATTCTCATCAAAGTCCAATTAACGTTGTGACGAGTATACGATATAAATTATCACAGAAACATTCGGTGTATTATTTCTATTAAATTCCCTGTAAACATATACTTAAACTCAGCAAACACATGACTTTAATTCGACATCAAACAAGCCATATGCGTCTCATTTCCCTCATATGATTTGTGTGACGTCGAATTAAAGTCATGTGTTTACAGAGTTTTAAGTATATGTTCACTGAGTTTTAAAGAGTGTGAAGCATCTATGCGAGTGTTCTGCATCCGTTCAGTTGTGTTGTTTCCGTACTTACGTATGGGTGTTGTGTGCCTTTAGATATAATGCCAGTGAAGTCGGTGCCGGAGACGGCGAACGTTCCACCGAAAATTCTGCCCAAACCTTCGCCCAGAGCTACAGCCGAGTAAGTATCATAAGTCTAAATAACCAGACACCTTTTTAAAATATTTGTTACTAATTTTGAGTATTTCTATACAATGAAGTTAAGAATTCCTGTTTTATGGCATGAATAAGTATGACAACGGTGCTTCCTTTGTCGAATCTTCTAGTGGTTTTGTTTTACTTTTTTTTTACTATGTTGTTGCGTACGTGTATAGTGCTTCTAGCGACAACGTGTTGGAACTAAAATCGTCGATCCCATTTCTAAACATAAGACCTAAATTTGACATCACAGAATGGCATCTGTAAATATTGTAAAACAAAGTCGGTGTTTTTACTCTGTCTGTGTTCTCCTAGATCTTATAAAGTATGTAACAGATTTAAATACGGTTTCCATTACAGTTTTGACAATTTCTTCCAGAAGGAAAATGTGTGTGTACATTATATAAATAAAAAGCAGAGAAAATTTGTTTTTTTTTCTATTTTAGTACGGCAAAATGACTGCACTATACCTGATGGTAAGCACAGTACAATCCAAAAACAACGGCGACCACCGAGTAACACACTATCCATCGCCGGTCGCCGCTGTCATGCCGGCCTACAAAAAGTTGGATATGCACAGGCTGATCCCGAAACGCGACCCGCAGAAGCGAATCACTATGACGGGCTTTTTCGCCATATACATGGTGGTTGTGACCCAGTCGGGCTGTAGAACCCTACCACCCCGCTTTTACCATTGCCTCGTTCGTTGTTCTTGATGTTCGATGTTTTCTAACGAAGTTGTAAGCAGTTTTGGGGCACTTATATTGCTAACGCTGATTAAACCTCATGAGATACATCAAAATAATGTACTATAGGATTGTACATCATATAAAAACCTACCAAAAAAGTGCATGCTCATAGATAACCCTCAGTTATTTGTTTTTATTTTTTACATATTAATAAAGAAATGATTGGTAATTTTCTTTGTCCGAGTAAATATTGTAGTTTCGTTAATCATTTAATGTAAATAAAAATTACCTTATACAAGGAAATAATTTCAACGAATGCCTTAAAATACAGCACGGATTTCAAATTACACAGCAAAATAAAAGTAGTTTTTGTGAACATTCTTAACTTTTATCATCCTAATCAAATGCAAATATTAAAGCGGGAAAAAGTTTATGTGATTTGTTAAAATTCTTATGACGTCGTTGCACATCTATGGAAAGCCGGGGCGCGTCGCTAGTTTTTACTAGCTGAGCTGGCCACGCGTTACTATGGCTCAATTATTAAATGTTCATTTACAATTATGATAAATTATTTGGTATTATGAGGTAATGGGTTTGCCTAAAAACTTTTTTTCACTTTTTCTCCGACTCTCCAGATATTACCCGCTACAACCTCACAAACTTGACCTCTTTATAATATTAGTATAGATAATATAATTTGTTAATAGCTTCTGCCCGCGACTTCGTATGCGTGGAATAGTTATTTTGGGCTAAGACGCAGCTGAAGCTCTCGAAAGGTAGAAATACCCCGATTTTAAAACATTTTTCATTGTTGCTCCGCTCCTAGTGGTCTTAGCTTGATGATATATAGCCTATGACACTTACAAATAACGTGGCTTTATATTGGTAAAAGAATTTTCAAAATCGGTTCAGTAGCTCCTGAGATTACCCCTTACAACGTCACAAACTCACAAACTTTACCTCTTTATAATATTAGTATAGATGACAAAGTTTCAACGATTTGGTTGAGTAGTCTCGGAGCTCATCGTAGACGAACATCACGACATTGGATTTTTATGTAAGTTTAGGCATCTGATCGGTTTATGATGTCGGACAAAGGCCACGTGTTTACTGAATATATACCTTATAATTAAGTGGTCATATTGAAATTAGCAACTAACGTTTCTCATTCGAGGTTACCATATTTCTACGTGCTGAGCGAATCAAACGGACAGTTTTATTTCCACGAAGGAGACCGACGGATACCTATATCTCTTTCTAACAACGGCTTCGACAATAACAACGATGGTAAGTTATCTATACATATTTTGATGGACAAGGTCTGCCTGTCGTAGTCCGGTGAAACTGTGAAGACCCTGCCGGGTCAATAGCGTAGTCAGTTCGAGAAAAAAAAAAAGGTCTGGCCTGTCTGTATGTTTATGTGATTCTAACTCGGAAACTATTGAACGGAGTTTAATATTTAATCATAACTGTGCTCTCTGGCAAGGTTTTAGTGTACATTTCGTTACATTAAGTGATATATATAGAACAAGTGGTTTAATTAAATAAAGTGTGGATTACAAATTAAAATTGGTCATAAAAGATGATAACGAAGACACCATAAAGGTTTTAGTCTAGATTAAATATCCGTTGTTTAGTCGTAAAAAAATACTATGGCTAAGCATAACAGTTAAGTAAAACAATAATAACAGTTAATTATGGTAATAATATCGTAGTAAATTAATAACCATATTTGTAACGGTTAAAAGAGATTTTAACATTATTAATAAAATAAAATAAAGCAGAAAAAAGATGAGCACCAAGAGTCTGCAGAAAAAAATACAGTGTTAAATTTAAGATGTCTTACAGACACAGAAGAGGAGTTGAGCGCGGATGACGGTGGACCGGTGAAGGTGGAGGTGAAGGCGGAGGGTTCCTCCACCGCCAAGTCGGGCTCGGACGAGCTGAAGAAGGAGTCGCCGCCGAGCTCCGACACGAGCGGCCCCGCTCATCAGAAGATTGACAACTCTGATATCGGAAGTGAGAGATTTAACGTATTTTTTATTTTGAGTATAACGCCATCTATTGGTGAATGTTGTTTTGTTGAAATAAAAACTTCTTCTGACGCATTGAGCGGTATTTTTTTGGCAGGAGATAAAATTATAATCTAGCGTCATGACATCGTAGTAAGTATGAGGGACCGTATTGCGCTTGCGCGGCTTACACCGGGCTAGTGACGTGTGTTATAAAAGCCTGTTTACATCTAATGTTTGTATTAACTAATTGATATGTTGTATTGAAATCGTGCAGCCCATCATATCTTTCATTAATTAATAAACTGTATAAAAATGTATATATTTATTACTCGGAGTGCCAATAAAATTGAAAGAGAGACTAAAGATATTTCCATTGTTTTGAGTTTTCACTTCTGTTGGCAGTCACCATGACAGCCTCCACTTTTGTTTTTATTTTAGAAAACCGCCATCTACTTGTGATCGAAAATTCAGTTATCGCATTTTTGTGAATACCGACCTTTTTTTTATTTTTTATTTACGTGGGGAAATCCCTTATGGATACGCCAGGGGGAGGGTAATGTCCGACTCGCACGGACCAAAACCCCACGGGGTACCGACAGACCGTAGTTGTTGTGGCGGCAAGGGGTCGCACTCGTGGCGCCGCCCCACGGCCCGGCGGCCGGCCACCGCAAAGTCCGGCAGCGCAGAGTTCACATTACAGGTTAAGGAGCCGCACTGTCCGCTGTAGGCGACCCCTGGTATCGCGATCCACCCACATATAAACAATATCACAATGCCCGAACAGATAGTGACTACTTTATATAAAAATATATTCATTTTAATTCCATAATCAAATGGGAAAAGGGAGATTCACTTGACGTGATCTTACTCAACTGAGAGATTTTTAATAATATTTGATCAGGTCCATTTGAATTCTCAATTTATATTTAGTACTAGCTGTTACCCGCGGCTCCGCACGCGCTTTTTAAAAAATGTATTAAAGAAATGGAAAATTGTGAGTGGGTGTGTACATTACAGAAAAGTTTTTTCAAAAACATTTGTAACTACGACATTCACGCCAACTGTAACATGTAACGTGTACATTAGATATATGAATACAAATAGTATATCGAGTGGGATGGGATTTATCATCAGCAACATAACTGGAACTTCAACCTACTATATACCAAACTCAGTACTCACTAACACTATATAAGAAAGTAATGAAAATTATAAGCTATACATTATCGAACAATATATCTTAAATCTTTTATTTTATAGATAGATATAATATGCCCGTATTGTCGATATACTTAAGTTATTCTTATACGTTGCTATAATAACTGAGTTATGTAGAAGCAAACGTGGTAAATAAGACAATATGGCAGCCAAATTGACCAAAAAGATGATATAATTCATATTACATACAAATATATGACTTTCAATTATGTATATTTATTCTTGGAGTCAGTAAGGCACACGTCTCACGTCATCAATTTCACATGGACTAATACATACGTAGCAGTCAATCACTACATAGTGTACTAATTCAAATAAAAAGAGAATCATTAAAATCGGTTCATAATTAACTAAAATATCGATTAACATGCATGAAAAAAATATATACAACCGAACATAGTAACCTCCTCCTTTTTCGAAGCCGGTTAAAAAAGTCCTCTGTCAGCTTATCTGTTCGCGATAAAGTCAAAAACTACCATTTTCATGCTGTTTTCACCAGTAGATAGAATGATAATTCATGGGGAAGGTTTAGGTATAATTTGTCAAAGTTTTCATTTTATTATCCGGGCGGGACAACGTCTTCCGAGCCCGCTAGTTATCTGCCCGTAAAAGCCCCGTGAAAGTCGGTCCAATCAATTAGGAGATAGTAGGATATTGCGGACAAAGTCTTGAGAAACAAAATAAAATAGTTACTTCTTATAAGGTGAGTTATCTTCCAGTGAAAGTCCCGTGAAAATCAGTTCAAGCATTACGGATATTCCACTGCGGCCGAAGGCGAATAAAAAACCTAAATTACTTTTTATAAGGTCTGTTATCTACCAGTAAATACCCCGTGAAAATCGGTCCAACCATTTTGGAAATAGCCATGCGGACGAAACCGCGGACAAATAAAATAGAACATGTCAACCGCTATAATTTCGGCTATCTGGCAGTAAAAAGTAAAATTCCCGTAAATATAGGTCCAGCCGTTTTGGAGATTACCCGCAACAAACAAACAAACAGAGAAATATACTAATATAAAAATATAGACAAAGTATAAAGAAATTTTTTTTTGTTCATTTGTAGCCTTAGCCATTCATCAAAAAGTTGTTATTTTAATTGTACATACATAAACTTTATTTTTATAATACGTAATAGAGAACAAATAAAAAATTAGAAATAAAAGTAGTATAAACTTTTTCCATAGGAAAACAAAATAAACTTCGAAAATGTTTGCGATAGAAACTTACCACGTTACCATGGCAACGTATATAATACTAACGCTAACGAAATCTTTATTTGAACAATTTTGTTTTATGATTATGAAGACTAAGAAAATAATAATGATGGATAAAATAATGTACGACATATTATATAGAAGATTTGGCGCTTATGCCTTTATTGTAACTTAGACATGGAATAAAATTGATTAAAGGATATATAAGAAATACCTATATTGACAACTTCAGAATTGGCAGTATGGATTAATTCCTTCGCCTGTCCTATTGAACGAATATTATTACTACTACTAACGAAATCTCTCAAAAGGAAAAAAGTGCCCGATTTTGAAACGTTCTTCATTGGTGCTCTGCTTCTATTGGTCTTAGCGTGATGATATATAGCCTGTAGCCTTCCTCGATAAATGAGTTATTTAAAACCGAAGGATTTTCTCAAATCGGACTGGTAGTTCCTGAGATTATTAATTACTTTTTTAAGGTCTGTTATCTACCAGTAAATACCCCGTGAAAATCGGCCCAAAGTAATGCGGACGAAGCCGCGGACAAATAAAGTAGAATATGTCAACCGCTATAATTTCGGTTATCTGGCAGTAAAAAGTAAAATTCCCGTTAAAATAGGTCCAGTCGTTTTGGAAATTACCCAGGACAAACAAACAAACAGACAAAATATAATAATATAAAAATATAGACAAAGTATAAAAAAAGTTTTTTTTGGTCATTTGTAGCCATATCCATTCATCAAAAAGTTGTTATTTTAATTGTACATACACAAACTTTATTTTTATAATACGTAATATAGAACAAATAAAAAATTGGAAATAAAAGTAGTATAAAATTTTGAATACGAAAACAAAATAAACTTTGAAAATGTTAGCGTTGATACTTACCACATAACTTCAGAATTGGCAGTATGGATTAATTCCTTCGCCTGTCCTATTGGACGAATATTATTACTACTACTTACTACGTTACCATGGCAACGTATATAATAATAACGTAATCGCTCAAAAGCAAAAAAAGTGCCCGATTTTGAAACATTCTTCATTGGTGCTCTGCTTCTATTGATCTTAGCGTGATGATATATAGCCTATAGCCTTCCTCGATAAATGAACTATCTAAAACCGAAAGACTTTCTCAAATCAGACTGGTAGTTCCTGAGATCATAGCGTTCAACCAAACAAACAAACAAACAAACAAACTCTTCAGCTTTATATATTAGTATAGATATTAGTATAGATTGTTGGTAGGTAGATGTAGGCAGGTGATTCCTGAGATCATAGCGTTCAACCAAACAAACAAACAAACAAACAAACTCTTCAGCTTTATATATTAGTATAGATATTAGTATAGATTGTTGGTAGGTAGATGTAGGCAGGTGATTTTGGTCCATAGGGTAATAAATACATGTTGTTATTGAAAGTGTTATAGTGCAAATGGGTATGAAATAACAACGTCGGATAGTACATACGACATAGCGACTATGAAGACCGGTGTTACAGTGTGTATACGTTCTTTTCGATGGGATTGTTTGTCCGAACCGCTGGTAGTTTCGACGTTCATATGCGCCTTCTAGGGGTTTAAATTGTATGAAGTTATTTTCTAACAGTTTATCGATATTATTACAAGAAAAGTTAAATACAAATGGTTGAGCATTCTTACCTATGACGAAACTGAGCAATTGTTAAAAGTTAAATCGTAACTGTATAATATAGGGATATATTGAGATATAGAATATGTGTATAAAATGTGTATAGAGTGTGTATAAATTTTTTTATGTGTATGTAAACGTTTAATATGTATGTATGTATGTTTATTTGTGATTGCCTATAAAGTTATTTGTCAAATTATATTAATAACAATTTTTAGCTTGTAAGTTTGAATATGTACAGGTACGGCTCGCTAATGTGCTTCTTGTAAAACACGCTGTATAATCGTTTTCTGGCTACAAAGATACAGGCTCTGCCTAGTTTGGTTGCCACTGTAAAAATATTAGTAAAATGTACAACATTTTTTAATAAACAGATTTTTAATTTTTTTTTTTAATTAAATACTTGCATTCGTATTAAATACACCGCGTTCGCCGGAGGCAAGTTCGTGTTAACCTTTTTCGTAAGTCTAACCTAACGTAACCAAAGCGAGACAAAAAATTAAGATGGCGAACGTTCCGCGAGCGCGGTGCATTTAATACGAAACGTTTTTAAAGCAAGTATTCAATACGTATTTAACTTTTTGTAATAACACCGTATAGGTTTAGCGTTAGACCACAATACAATCTGATGGTAAAGTCTCGAGTGCGTGTGCCGGAACACACCAACAGGTGCTTGGCACGAGATTATCAAGTTGATCGTGGTAGCTTACCAGGTGGACTTAGAGACAGTCCTGCCGCCATGCTGTATGGTTTGATGAAGCGAGTGAGCTGTGCCCTCTTGGAGTGTTGTTGTTGTGCGGCGCCAGGTTTCCTGCCGACGGAGTCGCTGTCGCTGTCGCCGTCGCGGCTGCTGCTGGAGGCGGAGGGCGCGGAGGGGTGGGTGGAGGGCGCGGTGCAGGACTTCTCGCTCAGCAGCTTCCTCTCGCACCTGGAGGGCCGCCACCAGCCCGACCTAACGGTACTACACCGCTACACCACTACACTACACTTCATTATATTGTCCCTTTGTGCTCCATTCACAACAAATTAAAAGAAAACCGTCTTGATGATCCATGGATCACAAATTCAAAAGAAACTGACATTGAGGTCCATGGACCGCAAATTAAAAAGAATTTTTTTTGTAGTTCATGGAGCACAGTCTAAACAGAAAGTCACTTTGTTCTTCATGCAGCGCAAATTTATTTAGAAGAACTCTTGATTCATAAATTCCAATTTGAAAGAAAATAAATCTCATACATTTTGTTTTACCTGTATTAAGTACTAAGTTATTTAATGCAAACCAATGAAAAATTTCGTTTAAAGTATTATTTACATGCCCAACCTCTGAATCTGTCCTTTTTACTTTAAAATATAATTGAAGTATCGTCTGCAAAAAGCACCATGTCAGCACAGTTATTGACCATTAGCGACAGATCATTTATGTAGATTAAAAACTAGAACGGTCCTAGAATAGAGCCCTGTGGGACTCCAATTCGCGCAAAGGATCCTGCAGAGGTTACCCCTTGTATGCTAACTTTCTGACAACGATCTTTTAAATAAGAGACTAGAAGATCGACAGAAGATCTACAAATACCATAATGTTTTAATTTTAGAATAAGCGTACTATGGTCAACGCAATCAAAGGCCTTAGACAGATCGCAAAACACGCCAATTGCATCACGCGAGTCCTCCCAGGCCCTCAATATATAACTTATAAGCGTTGCACCCGCGTCAGTAGTAGATTTCAATTTCGTGAAACCGAACTGTCGACCATCCAGAAACTTTTGCACATTGAAATAGTCTACTAGTTGGTTGAGCATAATAATTTCAAAAATTTTACTTAACGACGGAAGTACAGAAATAGGCCTATATTTTTAACACTACTTCTGCAGTGGACAAGTGGAACAAAGGAACTACTTTGCTTATTTTCATCAAATTGGGGAAAGTTCCTTTTATTATACACTGGTTAAATATATTAGCCAAATGTGGTGAAATTGTGGTACAATTAAAGACTGTACTACTGTTACCGTTATGCCCCATATGTCTTCGGTGAGTTTTTAATGTAATTGCTTGAAGGTCCTTCTTGTTTTCACCTGCACTAATAGATAAGAATTTCAATTTTGAATTTATAGCTACACTCATTTTTTTTTTAAAAGAGCTGCTGCTCCCTGGGCTGATGATGTTATATATTTTGTTACTTGTAAAGGTATATTAATGAAATAATCTTGGAAAACAGTTAGTACCTCTGTACTTTTGGAAATATGTACTCCGTCGACATTTAGATTAAGTGAATTATCATTTATTTTATTTATACCTAATTCTTTATTTATAATATGCCAAACAATTTTGGTCTTATTTTACTTTCATTTTAAAGGGAACGTAGGAACAAAAGAGTTTATTACCCGTTTTACTATCGAAAGTTATTAACTCCGGATCGCCCATTGTAGCTTTTGGCACCAGTCATTGCACTTAGGTTTATTATTTTATTTGCGTATTTGTAGCTATACCTTTAAAAGACTTGGAACAAACTTTAAATTAGGTTTTCTTGGTTGTTTATTAGTGTTTGTTTTAATATTGTTATTTCATATGTTAAATGTGACCATGGAGTGTCACATCCTAGAATACTGCGAGTGTCTAAACAATCATCTGGGGTATGTAAATTAACCGAGTTTCTTGCCGGTTCTTCTCGATGAGCGGGTTGTTTGTCCGAACCGGTTGTAGCTTAGCCGTTCATAAGCGCCTTCTCACGTCTTAAATTGAATAAAGTATTTCTTTTTGATATGATTTAGTGTTACCATTACATTTACACGTATTTAATTCAAGATCTTACAGAAACAAATAGACGTTCGATACTAGTAAGTGTTGCCGTTGTCCAGGTGGAGTCGCTGATGGCGGAGTCCAGCGTGGACTACGTCGCCAAGTTCGCGGACCTCGCGGCAGAGGTCGCCGCGGAACCGAACCCGCTGCCCTCCGCCGACCTCTCCTAGCCACACATCATCATCATCATCCTCCAAGGGCCCCACCCACTGCAGGGCATAAGCCTCTTCCCGCAGGAAGCTGTGGGCATAATCACCGCGCCAGCACACGACGTGTCGGCGATTTCAAACTCCAAGAACTCCACAGTTGTATGTTTTTTCACATACAGTAGTACTATAAGAACATTTCTCAGGTTCAGATTTCCTCACTGTTAGTCGATAGTGTTACCAATTTAACAATAGTAAGCGGGGTTCGAACCCGCGGACCTCGGATTGATATTCCACCCGTCGAACCACTACAACACCAAGAGTTCTAACCCCACACCCTCCCACCACCAGCCCGAGTTCACACTCCTATATACAGTGCAACCTGAGTAAGTAGGATATGTACGAACCTTTATTTTTTTATCACCTATAGAGACTTTTCATTTAACAATTGTCTTGTTTATAAAGAGTAGGAATTAAGCTGTTTGTAAACAAATATGTCATAACTTGTCTAAACTTGATAAATAGTCTCATTTATAACAGCTATTAAGTTACAAAGTCCCAATTATAGAGATAAACATAAAAAAAGAAATAAAGTCTCAGTTAGAAAGGGTTGAAAATTCTTAGTAACACAGGTATTTGAATGCAAAAATGTCGAGACGTCATTGTAATTATCAAAACCAGATTTCTGACATATCCAGGTTTCACTCTACATAGCTCGAGTGACCACTTAACACCACTCGGACTGCATCTCAGGCATGGTGATCTGTGATAGTTCATTTCAATCAATATTAAACAACGAATCGATCTATCACACTATAAAATCATGATTCGGTTTTTAGGTATGTAGATAAAAATATATCTAAACAAAGCTCATCAAAAAAGAAAAAAACTTTTAAGAGATCGATTTTTGGATAATCGATCCTCTAGACTCCGATTTTTTCACGAATCGTTACCACAGACCAAGAGTCGGATAAAAAATCGATATGTTTATGCGAAGATCACCATTCCTACTGTATCTCCGTCTATTATTTAAAGAAAAAAAAAACTGATAATAACATGTGAAATCTTGGCGGGATCTTTGTTGTGACTTTTAAACTTTGTTCATATTTTTTTATTATTTTACTGTATATTTTGTACTATTGGTGACATTGTACGTAATATAAATCGGTTATTGTGCAGAAGTAAAGTGGATGGAAAATAACACCACGGACATTGAATTCTGAGCTGTCACGAAACTTCCCTGGAAATTTCTAACAGGACGGCCACCAACTTATTATTACATTGAAACTATCGCAATACACTTGTAATATAATTACCGACTCGACAATGGCAGTAATAATCTACTAGATTGGTTGCCAAAAAACACTATAATATGACTTATATTTCAATTACCAAGAATATATCATTTATAACAATATTATACTATAAGTATTGGCTGTGAGGTTTTAGAATGTCTCATATCAAAATGAGTCCAAGAGAACTCACATTGTACGGGCAGAAAATAGCTGAGAAAATGTGCTAAGAGGTTGTTTTTATCGATAATACGATCGGTTTATTTAAAAACTGACACAACTCAAAATATCTAAGTTTTTTGGTTTTGAATTTTAAAAATCTCACTACAATATAAGTACTCGTTACTTTATTTTTTAATTATTTTATTTATTATAATAGTGATATTTCCTTACAATTAAATCCGAGACTATGTTATTAATTCTACCAATTACTACAAATGTACCTTTCACATCTCTCTCATTCGTTAGGTCATTGTATTTATCTTTCTCACTCTGTTAAATCATTTTTCTTTTTATATTTGTAATTGGTGGCTATAAAACTAGGTAACAGGTTTTGTTTACTTACATATAAGAAAAGTTACGCCACGCCAATTGGGATTTTATTATAATAATTGACATTGCAACAAAATAAATCGTGTATATTGTTTTAATCTCTAATTTAATTTTACGTAAATAAGTATGTAATTAATTATTATTATACTATACACATAATAAAAATTATGTGATGAATTTGAATTGTTTTATTGTTATTGTCGTGTTTTATTTTTGTATTTTTATTGTATTGTTTATTCTTTAGGTATGTTGAGCAGTATTGTTGGCAGGAGATACGTTTATAATTACACGTCATGACATGCTACGGAAGCCATCACCGGCCGTATTGTGCTTGGGCGGCTTGCGTCAGACTGACGACCTGTAGTATAGGGGCTTGTGTACATGTAAAATTGATATTTTGAAAACCATAATCTATTGCATAGTTACGTTATTTCTCATAATAATAAAGAGTTAAATCCATTATTTCGTAGTTTGTAGAACAAAAGTGAACATGAAACAATAGCACAGAACATGAACCTCTATTTGCCTGAAATCATTCACTTATTAAGCTTATTACGTTGAAAACTTACATAGACAATATTAAAGAAATATTTATAGCTATGTAAGTGATTTATAGCTAAAATTTTGTTACCAAAGGAGTAAGTATTGACAAAGGCGGATGTACACTCGCGTCTTCCTCAAGGATTATACTTTATAAAGCAATATATTGTTTAAATAAGAATATTGTCCGTTTTCCTAGTAATTTTCACTATTTATTTTGTTTTTAATTGTTTTGTTTTTTCTATAATATTGTAAAATGTTGTGCCTAACATTACTAAGGAGACAAAGTTTGTGTTTTGTTGTTGGGCCAGAATATATCAATGATTTTGAAATAATGCAACAAAGGTCTGATCCCTCACGGAGATACAACATTTACTCTCATTCTTTTCGCCTTGTCTCTTACATTCGCATCGCTTCGTCTCGCTTTATACTCGTGACGTCACGTTTAACTGCTCACAATATTATCATCAATAGACATACTTGTACAAAATATTTTAACTGTAATTTAAATATGTATCTTAACTTTTTATTTATTGTTCACTAAGTACGTTCAGAGTTGTAATGTATATCTTTTTTTAAATGCAGATGAACGTATTTTGTTTGTTATATAATTGTCCGATAAGTAAAAATGACAATATTTATGAAATAAAGTTCTTACAATATATATAAAAAGATATTCAGTGTGGTGTTATTTCCAGTAAGTTCGCCGCAAATTGTAATTTTGGTGAGACCCATATTACTTTGGTGGAGTAAATAAAATTTCAAGTTTGGTTTTGTATAAGTTTTTAATGAGAAGATTAGCGAGCGACTACGTATTTGCATCTGTGTAAAACGTTTTAACACTCCATACATAAATCACTTTCTAAAATTATTTCGTTAAATTCTATTATCCTAAGGAACTGTTTCACAATGTCTTGGTAAAATAATACATCGTTTTCACATCACGTTACACATACAAACTCTAGAAGGTTTTCTACAAATTGTTTCATTTCACTAGACCTCATCACAGCTATAAGTGAAATAGAGAATTCAGTGATCCTATTTGTCTTGTTTCCAGTCATTGAAGTCTGAAATCATGCATATACCCTGAGTTAGCTTCTATGTCATGTTTTAATCTTGTTAATTCCATATTAAAATACGTATTAATTACTCCGTGATACACTGATCTTTGTATGTAATATCTGATTCTAGCAAATCACTTGGAGAATCATCTAAGAGCATAAGGATTTCTCGGCTCGCACATTCTGCATCTACTTGTCTCATACAGTTCAGCCTCTCTGTAACATGTTTCCCAAAAAACCAGTAATTTGTATCTTCACTATGAACACTATCACATAAAGGGTTCATCGCTTGGATCAAATCATCAAGTACCCTCATACATTTATTATCCTTTGTTGATGTTTTATTGAATGTTTTACGTCGAGGTCTGTCTGTACGTTGGCCTCGTTCTCTAATATTCAGAAGCCCTGTGTCTTCTACATCAGATCTGACCTCTTCTTTTACTGCAAGTGTGTTGCAGATGTCTATGTAATTTGATTGTTTTGGTGGATAATTCTGGAAAAATTTAAATAAATAAAAAAATTAGATATCAAATTCAAGTATATTCTGTAAATAATATATATATGTACATATATCACCTGTCACATGCAAAAAGGGCATTGGGTTTTTTTCATTTAATACAAAATATCTACAACTTG
Source organism: Antheraea pernyi (assembly GCA_015888305.1). NCBI lineage: Eukaryota > Metazoa > Arthropoda > Insecta > Lepidoptera > Saturniidae > Antheraea > Antheraea pernyi. Next base: position 140,043 of record MU158865.1, read on the forward strand.
ACAATTTAGAAAAAAATCATATACACCCTTTTTGTTTTTGGAACTATAACATACCTACGGGCAAAAAGATACACTCAATAATCCCAAATGGAGATACAGTGCATGGTGGCGTATATTTCACCAACAACCGGTAGATTTGCCCCAACAGGTGCGATAGAAAGATATTTCTCTTGTGGGTTTAACATGTTACCACATTTGACTATATCATCACTTAACATTTAGGAGAGATGAAATGCTAAAAACTATAATTTTTGATGTGATATTTTTTGCAATCACTAACATTTTGTTAGTCTATAGTCTTTAACAAAAGTTTTCTTTCTCACTTGATATTAAATTAAAATATCAGATCAGTCAAGGATATAACTTCGGAGATATGGAGTAGGAGTATACGGAGATACAATGATAGATGTTTGCTAATTGATTATTAGGGATTTTTACATTTAAAATTGCCAGATAAATAAAGCAAAAATAAAAAAAGATTTAATTTAATTAGCTCCTAACATATATAATTTATGATGCTTTATAAATCACAAATGTAAAGAAATCTACAATCAAAATGCTGTTTTAAAGATACTTCCCTAATAATTAAAAGGGACATATCTAGCAAAAACTAGAAAACGCTTTAAGTTTTTAGCTTTTACTTTTATCAAAGTGTTTCTAATTTATTTTTAGAATAATTGTACTACATAAATGCCCCTAGAAAAAAATAATTACATGCACCTTCTCTAATGGTGCTAAAGAGGTGTGGACCTCTTTCTTTGGGAAATTTATAAAGATCTTCATCCCTCATTTGCTAAAAGAGACTGTTGTAAAGTTAAAAATAAATACCTCAAAATTATTGTCCTCTTTTTTTGGCACATCTCTTAAGAACTGCAGTGGTTTCCATAGAGGCCAACAAGGTATGTAGACTTCTGCTGGTGTGGTCGCCGTCTCCTTTGACTTGTCTACCCTTCGTAAATTGTGATTAAATGTACTCCGGATGTTAACCCATCTGTCTCGGACTGACCGTGCTGTAATAGTTTGGCAGCATTTACATGTACTGAATATTTACAGAAAGTATTTATTATCAACTTATATATATACCATAAAACCTATATGATAATACAGTGAAAGATAGTCTCCATTGAATCGATAATCTTTATATCACCATTTAATTTAAATTTGATTTCCTGTACTATAGGCTGGACATAATTCAGACTGAGCTCTGATTTATATAAAAATTATTAAATGTTCTCTACAATTTCAACTATTTACCCTGAAGAAATAAATAGGGAAAATATGTGGAGATAGTGTTTGTAGATCCTAATAATTCCTAACTCACAAGTCATGGAATATATTCTATGGTAAGAAGATACATACACACCCCCATAAGAAATTGTGATATGCGTCCACCTTATGACCTGCTAGAATACTGACTCAATTATAGCATTTGAAAACCACTAAATTGTATTACTACTTGTTTTTAGGCATGAGAATTGCAATACAGCAAGATGCTGATACAAAGACAAATAAATTCAGGCTTGTATGCTAAGTCCTGGATTGTTCTTGAATATTGAATTCTACAAGGATCTTACTTTCAGAATTGGAGTAGTAGCAATTGCTCTTAGTCAAGGATTAGGTTATCCTACTATTAGTACATATACATATACTATTTTACAGTCAGATGTAATCATAACTTTGTTATATATCTAGAATTAAAGAAAATCGTTGATAGTGAACTTATTTTTACTATTTCATTATTAATTGACAACAATAGCATAATGAATACCATAATTTAATGCTGTATGTTGTTTTACGGTCATTTGAATAATTATTATAGATACATACGTCAAATGTTATGGTTAATAAATGTAAAAACATGAAATTACTCTATATACCAGTAAAACCACGTCCCAATTTGGCTGCGAACTCGGCGTACGCTTTATACTTCTGCTGGATGTGATGGTTCGTGTTTCCGACTGACTTCCATATGAATTCCCTTTTTTTGACAAACTCCACAAGTTCTAATTCTAGTTTTCTTGTCCAATAACACGGCCGCCTCGGCATCACCACTTTGTTGTGATTCTTTTTCCTCAGAATATATGGTTTACGACTTTTAGCAGTTCATTCTATCCAGTTGAGGGAAAAAGAGAATATATAAATGTTCATTTTAAACTTTTCAATTCATGTTAATGGAATATAATACGAATTGAATATTTGCTGAAAAATATTATTTTGCAAACTAATTAACAACATATACTGCACAACAACAGAAATTAGGTACTGAAAAAAAAACTCCGGACAGAAACAATTCATAGGCATAGATAAATTACATTCATAGGGTCACATACAGAGTACCTTATATAAAGGATTACATACTCTGTGGTCCTAACCAGAGAAGAAATGCAAATTTGCTTTTGTTTTGTAACCAGAAAAACCAGATTGTGATCAGAATACATTGTATATACACTATTTAGTTCAAAGGTTTTCTTTTTCTATGTTGACAACCGATACTTTTTATTAAGGACTAGCTGATAAACAGTGATGGATTTACGCCTAGGCCCGCGAGGCCTGGGCCTAGGGCGGCATGATTTGAGGGGCGCGAAAATTTTTGAAATGTCAAAATTGCAGAGACGAAAAAAAGTAAAGACATCTCCTTTGAAAATGAGTTCAGATTAATTTTGTAAAGAATTTTCCATAGAATATATAATAATTCAATTTTTTTTCAATATTATAATTATGCCACAGTACCGCTACAAATATTTACTGAATATTGCTTATATAATATTTTTTCTGTTGTATATAAAAGAATAAATCCAATAAATAAATTGTATTTATTTAATAAATCATTATACATAGAAACTGTAATTTTTCACTACATTATTTATTATTCACATTTTTAAAATTTTGCAATAAACTTAATATTTTATACTGTTAATCTTTCTGTTGACCCACCCGTGCCTCACATAGTCAACTGAAACATTATGGTTCTAGGAGCTCCAGGGGGTTAAACCAGTTTACATATATAAAAATGTTAAGAATTTTGTTTTCCAAGTGTTTTATTTATGTGATCGTAAACTCAAAACAAGAGCGCTATGCTTAACAGAAGTATTATTAACGCGTTTGACTTTGTTTTGTTTAATGTAGAAAACAAAGCATCGCGCTGTAGAAAAATTACAGAAATCATTTCATCATCATTTAATTTCATCAATTGTTTCTTTATATTAAAAAAATAATTGATTGACAACTATAAATGAGGTGTTAGAGGTGTTTTTTACAATTCGTTCATAGTTCTGATTTAAATTTTTAATTGAATATGAGTGGCTACCGAAAAAAACTTAGTGGTGCAGAATATCGTAAAAGAAAAGCAGAATAATCTGCAAAAATAGACAGTTTACTAAAAAAAAAATCCAAAAATATCTAATTTTATTACAAGCTCAACTAAATCTAATAATGACCAACAACCGTCATGTTCATCTGTCGGAAGTATTTTGTTATTATTATGAATAACTTTTTCTTCGATATAAAGTTTTAATTACAATAAACTCGAGTTGAAAAAGTTAACTTAAATGAACTTAACTGCTATACTAATTAAAACAATTGATTTAAGCTCATGTAAGTTCATTTTTTTGACTCGGTAAGAGGTAAGAATGAAAAAATATCAAGTGTCTAAAATTTTTTTTTATAGCCGGAATTGGAGGAAACTTCAGCACAAGATAGCGAAGAAGTACGGTCTAACACTTTTCCATCACTAGATACGAACGGAACGCCATCACATTAGAGACGAACGGAACGCCATCACATTAGAGACGAACGGAACGCCATCACATTAGAGACGAACGGAACGCCATCACATTTCTCTTCATCGCAACATACAGAAGAACTCCAGTCAACAACTGATATTTTACGATTTAATAGTGGTCCCTTTTTATGGAATTTGAATGAAGAAACACGGGATTTTATAACTATGAACGGTATACCACGAAATGATAATACGGATTGTAAAAATTCTAAAAATGTTTATTATGTTAAAACAAGGTATTGTTCCAAAAGTTTATTTCAACGTACATTGAAAAATGGAGAGATTCAACGTCGTGAGCGGTTAATTTATTCAGAAACTAAGGGTTCTGTATTTTGTGTTCCATGCTTATTATTTGGTAGAAGTGTTGAAACAAATGCTGGTGAAGGAAGGATATTGGAAAAACTCAAAAGCACGCATCGAAGGTTATGAAAATTCTGATTTTCACAAGACTGACGTAATTCATGGGCGTGTTGATCAACGTGTAATAAAACAGCTCGATGAGGAAATTACATACTGGAAAAAAAGTCTTATAATTGCTATTATTAAATCACTAGCAATAAGTGGATTGTAATTTCGAGGAAATTCAGAACGAATCGGAGATCCTCATAATGGAAATTTTTTAGTAACAGTAGTGCTTCATGCTGAATTTGAACCACTTTTCTGTGAACATCTAAAATTGTACGCGCACCCTGGTAGCGGAAATACATCGTACTTATTTAAAGCAATCTATGAAGAAATCATATTATTGATGCAGAATAAAGTATTACAACAAATTTCTAGTGACGTGCAATCTGCCAAGAATTTTGGTAGATTCGACGCCTGATATTGCACATGTTGATCAGCTTACTATAATTATTAGATATGTACGTGATAACGGTGAAATTGTTCAAAGGTTTCTAGAATTAATACCATATATTGGCCATAAAGCAAAAGACATTAAGAATGCTTTGTTAAAATCTCTAGAAAATAATGGTTTGAATATAATGAACTGTCGTGGTCAATCTTATGATAATGCAAGTAATATGTCAAAGATTTATTCAGGCCTTCAGGCACTAATCAACACAATTAATCCTCTCGCAGACGTTCCTTGATTTTTTTTCTAATTTGCAAGAACTAACGAAGAAATATAATTTCTGTACTATATCCACCCATCGTTGGGACATCTTGGTGCATCGTTCAAATTTAAGAATTAAGAGTCTTTCTCAAACTCGTTGGTCTGCTCGACATGATGCCCGTTACGCATTAGAAATGGTCTGCAATAATTGATGCACTGGAATTTATTGCTGAAAGCGAAGACGAAAAACCGACTACACGGTCTTAAGCTACGGGATTGCAGCGAAAGTTGCAGCATTTAGAAACAGCAATTCTAGTCATCGTTTGGAATGTAATTTTAGATCGATTTAATGCTGCTAGTAAAAAGCTTCAAGAATCTCAAGCTGATTTATCATCCGTTGTGCAGATCTATAGTTCTCTGGCTTGTTTCTTCAGGATATGAGAGACAGGCAATTTTCTGAATATGAAGAAAAAGCAAAAACACTATTCTGAAGTCCAAGATTATTATCGTTGTAGGATTGCCAAAGAACGCTTCGTAGATACTGTCACTATTTATTTGGCCAGAGCTTCGCCTTACAATAACTTCCACATAGGAGTGTGCGCAGATCAGCGACATCTTGCCCTTTATATGCCAAACTTCCACCAATGTAGTCTCACACCGGGGTGAATAATGAACAGCCGATAACTTCCACCAATAGCGTTCGAGGTCATTAGTAACACCCCGATAAAGTCAATAGCGCGGTATCGCAGGTCAATAGTGGTTCCTCGGGTAGCGTCGTAGCGGTACCGGACGTAGACATTAAGACTAGAAAAAATCAGCCAGATGAGTCACAGGTAAATGAAAGAATACCTTCTTCTGGACAAGAAAATTTTCGCACAAATGTTTATTACCCTATTTTAGATACTCTGTTGACCTATTGACTATCCTGTTGACTACGCTATTGACCTAGCATGGTTTTAACAGCTTCACCGGACTACTAAGGCGAGCGCTTCATCGATTCATCGATACTTTCGTCTCGCACGCTGCGTAGCAGCGTGCGGGGAAACCGTACCAGGTCATAGACCTCTTGTGGTGGCATCTGTCGCCGCCCTTAACAAAGGGCGTGTCTGGTCGGCGCAAGATCTGCGCCGCCTTACAGGCAGTCGTCGTCGCGACTCGCGTCCCGCTCCTATTGAGGAGCGGCGGAGAGTCGCGCCTGTGCTTTCGGTGATTTCGGCGGGCCACCTGGGTGACCGGGATGCTGAGCAGCGTTCCTAGCAGAAGATTTTCTCTAGGAACGCCACACACACCTTCTCGGCGTTTGAGTCAGGCTGTTCCCCTTTTCGTATGGCGGCGTCTTTAATCATAGAGATCAGTAGATTTCTCTTCTGAGTGACCTCTGGGAGTTCTTGTTGCTGCTGCGGCGTCTTCTTGCGCCGCGGCTGTTTAGCCGCAGCGCCTCTTGGGGGTGGGTCGTTGGCGGGGGCCATGAGGCTACCCGCGGCCGACTCCACGATGTTCTGTGGGGCCGTATTCAGGTCCGTCATACGCCTGGCATCACCCGACCGGGCGACGGTCCCCGCTCGGCGGTTTCGTGTCTCCCGCTTGAACACGGGGCAGGCTGTCAAACTATTTGCGGGGTGAGCGCCCCCGCAGTTAGCGCAGGTGGCAGGCTCGCTCCTCGGGCGTTCGCATAGATGTGCGGGGTGGGGCCCCCCGCATCGTACACAGGCAGTCGGGCGGTGGCTATAAAGTAAAGTCAAATGAGACGAACTTTGCAAAACCCATCCGTAAAGGCTTAATACTGATTTATTTCAGGTTAATTGAGCCTCAACCGAACACTTACGCGTATACTAAGTCACTGACAGAAGATTTGGTATCGCAGCACGCTGGAAAATTCCCAATCGTCATTGCGCGGCCATCTATCGGTGAGTAGTCTAAACTAAAAGATAAAACGTTTTACGTCGCCATTTTTCCCTTTATTGTATAAAATAGAGCTAATGATCTATGAGACACGATTGGGGTGTAAGGGGTGTCGAATAACATCATAAGACTTGAGACACCCAAACCAACCTCACCTACACGTGGTGCACCCTGCTCAATAAAGAACGAGGCAATGGCGATAGCGGGTTGGTAGGGTTCTACAGCCTGACTGGGTCGCAACCACCATGTATATGGCGAAAAAGCCCGTCATAGATTCGCTTCTGCGGATCGCGTTTCGGGATCAGCCTGTGCGTATCCAGCTTTTCGCAGTCCGGCTTGACAGCGACGATCGGCGATGAATAGTGTGACATGAATACTCGGTGGTCGCCATTGTTTTTGGATTGTACTGTGCTTACCATCAGGCACAGTGCAATCATTTTGCCGTGCTACTATAAAAAAATCCCCAGAAAGATATCTTTAAGTGAAATTTCAAAAAAAAAATGTTATTACATCTTTTGTAGGCAAACGTTCGACTTAAAAAAGCTTAGATATTATAATATCCTTCATAATTTTAAGGTACTGTGATGAGACAAATGGAGCACCTAGTTACAGATGTAACCTTTAAGATAAAAATAATTTATAAACAATTACGTTCATATTATTAGCAAAATTATTAAAGTCGATAATTTACTTTCACTGTTTCGATTTTATTAATTTAAAACTCATAGGGTTGTAGAGATATTAGAATTAAATATTGATACGGTCGATCACAGCTAATATATATGTGTCGAGTTATATAGGGTAAGTATATAATGAGCCTCATTGTATGGAAATAATGATTACTAGTGATAATCCAGTAGTTATCAGTATTAATAAAAAACCGAACTTTTTTCAATATAAATTTCATAACATTAAAACTAACTAACTACTAAATAAAAATAATGAAACCACTTTAGTAACAGAGTTAGATGTATTTAACTGTTTTGTCTCTACTTATTATAGAATCATTACATAGTATAAAACAAATTCCTCTGAAACGTTTGTCTGTCTGTCTGTTCGCGATAAACTCAAAAACTACTGAACGAAAATTCATGCAATTTTCACCATAGGTATATAATTTGTCTAGATTTTTTATTATTATCAGGGCGGGATAAAGTCATCCGGGCGCGCTAGTATTATATAATAGCGTTTAATTCGATATGTCGATTTCGATAGTTAAAGATATTGGAGGCTGAAAAGAAGAGAATAAGAGCATCTCTCAGTTGTAAAAATGTCTGATCACATAGACAACTATGGTATAAATTATTCGATTTAATTATAATAATGAATTTCCATTTGATATCGCATTTACAGTTACTGCCGCATACAAGGAACCTATACCAGGTTGGGTCGACAATCTCAACGGACCGACCGGTTTGCTCGTTGGTGCTGGAAAAGGTGAGGAAAGATTTAAAATATTTCAGCTCAAAGTTCATTTTTGACTGGCACATACGTAAAAAGTCCTTAAATATAAAAAAGCTAGAAAAAATTACTTTGTGCAACAAAAATATTTGAAGTGAACACATCAAAATAAAAAATAAATGTAAAGACGAGTTTTATATTTACTTTTAATTGCAACTTCATTTGAATTATTCGAAATGTTAATGTGATTTCATAAATAATTAGTTGGCGATATCGAAGGAATTTGTTTGTTTTAAATTATTGTGTTCTCGTCGCATTAAGTTATTTGACTTACTATTTTTAGGTACTACTTTTGTAGATGGTAGAGCCACGTTGAATCTATTACTGGTTTTAGCATGAATGAGTTGGCTCGGCCGGGGTACTACCACCCGAGCTACAGAAACACCCACGTAAAGTAATAATGCTTCCATTATTACGTTTTGTTCGATCACTGAAAGCGCCACAGGCAGCCCTCCCGTTCCCTTCCCCCTCCTCTCCCGTCTCCTCACTCCCCGCCCCCCAACCACAGGATGGCTGGCAACGCGACTTCCCTGGTGGTGCTAGTGTCTATGGACGGCGGTAATCACTTAACATCAGGTGACACGCTTGTCTGTCTCCTATGATGTAAAAAAAGTTTTTATACACCTGTTTATAGATAGCTTATTTATTAATCATTAATGTATACATATGTCTCTGAGATTATTGTAAAAGTATTAAAAGACAAAGAATCTAAGAAGTCGTCGTTTCATTTCAAAGTGTCGGTCGTGTTGTGAAAATACATACAAATGGAGGATAATGCCATCCGTGTGCTCGGCTCTCTGCAGGCTCTACATATATACTCTGACATATATTATACTGCTTGCACCATTTTTCCACGGCAAGAAAACACACATCGCTGGACGCAAAGCAGATCACTTATAAAAATCGTAGTTTAAGACAAGAAAACATAAACTTACTGTCCTAAGAATATTACAAGTGTTCGCGACAACTTATAGTGGTTGTATTAAGTAGTTCATAGATATTATAATATAGTTCGATAGTAAAATATCATAATTGTACTAACAAGTGATATTTATATAGAAATAGTATTAGAATAAGTACTAACCCTTGTAATTTTATATATAGAATAATTTAATAGTTTAAAATAATGTTTCTAGCTGTAAGTATAACTGTAATTATTTTATTAAATAAAGAGCAAGCAAAAAAAACTCATCGCGTCCCCGTCCGCCCTGTATAGTATTATGGTATAGTAGGTTTAGCCGAATCCTGACGCTGTGCACGTGGCTTTTAAGTGCTTTGATTGGCGGAGCACCGCGAGCGTCGGGCGAGCGACACCGGTGCCGTATAGGCAAGGCCCGGAACGTGGAACATTTCAGGCGCGGGCGATCTAGAGAGCAGTCGTCATAGATAGTAACCACGTAATAGATAGTAACCACGTAATAGATAGATAGTCATCGTTAGTACTAGTAGATAGTGAATAGTAATCTAATAGCTGTTTTGAACGAGTCTGCAATACGAGCACATCCTTTGCTGCTCTACTAATAACAAATCTTTTATTGCAAGAAAACCTCAATATTCTTCAAATTCAACTTCGGAATCAGCAATCATCGCTATAGTTGTGAGTCATTCGGAGGTGGCTCACAACAAGGAAGAGCATGGATAATAATGAGACATAATTTACATAAATTTGGCTTCATACTGATATAGTAGTTACTATAGTAATATAGTAGAGTAGAGTTTTAATATTATGTTTACAGTTGTTTGAGCTTTAGTGTTATGCTAATCCCATACCTCCGTGTATCGCATCGAAATTTTGTCCATAGTCGCGATAAATGTAGGTATGGAAAGACATTATTGTCATGCATTATGAACTATCGGACTGCGTTTCGATAGATGCAGCACGATAACAGGGCTCGTGGTTTTTACACACATCAAAGAAACTTGGAAACGCTACTTTTGATTTACATCATTTATTAGTTTAAATTCATATTTTCGGGGACCTGCAACGTTGATCATATCAAAAAGTTGACTATAGCTAACTTCAGGGTATCGGTTTTTCGTGATGGTGTGTGCGCGCATCGTAAAAATTTAAATTCATCATTTTTCCATAACGAGCCAAAAGAAGTATAACTTCAATAAGCAAATGTCTGAAGCCGTACTCCGAGAATCTAACTACATATAAATAAAAATAATAACATAACGTTTTTTGTGTTAACATTTTATTAGTATTATCTACATTACACTAAAGTAAAATAGGGTGGCTTGAAAAAAAGACTGAATCTGGAATTACAATAAAATAAAAGAGTAAACAAGCAGTTGGCAGTACTACATTTTATCCGCAATACGTTTTGTTTACTTGGATAAAATTTGAACGTTGAAATTTGTGTGGTGGTCTTAAATCGTTCACAAGTGTTGATCTCTTCATTGTATTATTGAATCTAATTATTGTAACTGATGATCTCCTTTTATCATATCTGCAGCTTTTTCAGCGATCATAACAATCCCCGCGTTGATGTAAGCTCTGATAGGACTCGGCATAACGCTCGCGTCAGCAACACGCAGCTTTGTAACATTGTAAACGTTAAGCCGCGAGTCCACCACCGACCCCATCGCGCAAGTGCCGGAGTAACTAGTTCCAGGGTTGACCATACAGCGCATGTAGCAACGCCAATACTCATCGCTGTCATATCGCATTCCTCGACAGTTCGGTGTCGGATCAACAAACTCAGCCCCCATTTTTCTAAAAGATGTCGTGTTCAAAATTCTTAAGAAATGCTTTATGTAACGGATATGATTATTTAAATCAATTTCATCCGAAAACAAACTATGTCGAACTAATGGAGCATCTCTGAAGTCTTTTGAACGGAGATAAACTTGTCCACGTGATCTGGGATATTTATTCATAAGAAGAACATGGTAAAAAGTTTTATCTTTGGTTTTTTTGAAAAGTGCTTCATATATTTCTTTGCGATATCGTGATATGTCGTTAGAGTATGTAATGAGTTTGTTCGATGCATCCTCAACTGTGCTGTAAATCTCGTAGTCAGGGTAATTTTGCTTTTTGTTTACAGCTATGAAGGCTAATATACCTGTGTTGCTGATTTCCTGAGACAATTTCGGTTGTGACGACTTTCGAGTTTCATTAAAACTGATGTACAACGTAGCTGATATAGTATTTTGATAGTTTTTTCCAACAGGCAAATCAACTATTGACTTAATATTTTTACGTTCTAAATCCTTTTTACAACCGATACCCGATAGCATTAGTAGCTGAGGTGTGTTTATAGCCCCTGCACTAACGATTACCTCCTTTTTTGCTTTTAATGTAATACTTTTATCGTGTCTTGTATGTACTTTTACTCCGATAACTGTTTTATTTGAATCTATTATAATTTTTGTAGCTGTCGTATTTCTGAGAACATATAAATTGGATCGGTTCCTAATTGGCTTAAGGTAAGTGTATGCTGTACTCTGTCTTATGCCATTTGCAATAGTATACAAAGGTTCAGTCACCCCTACGGATGTTTTACCGTTCACATCAAGTACAACTTTGACGCCGAGTTCCTCATAAGCTTCAAAGTAATTCTTAGTTTCAGGACGATTGTATTTTTCAACTTTAATATTTCCGGAGGTACCGTGATAAGGTCCATCAGGAGAGTTTAGAATTTTTGTGTCAATGAGTTGTTCGCTTCTCTTAAAGTAGGGAAGAACGCTATTCCAAACCCAGGAATTATCCTTGGTAATATTCGCCCAGTTTTGGTAGTCTTTGCGACTTCCTCTTGTGTAAACCATATAGTTTAATGAGCTTGAACCGCCCAACATTTTGCCAAGAACTAACTGTGGCTTTGTACTCGTGTGACATTTCGCAAGGACACAATTGCCTTCTGGTGCAGTATTCCAATCGTAAGGAGATCCTTTCAAATAATTTCTCAAAGAGGGAATCTGGTTGAACAAAAAGCAGTTATTAGTAACTGTACTATGCATTGTAAATACTGTTGCATTAAGATTATTCTTTTGTTTCCGATATATTTTTAGAACAACGCTTTGTATTATGTTAGGCCGTAGGAACTCCTAGTTACATTCTGTACAATGACATCTACCAGAACAGATTGATAGGTGCTTGATGCGTAAGTACAAGGTACGTTAGTTAGTTAACGATATTTTACAAAAACTTTATCCTATTATGCCTGCTGTAGTTTTACTTATATTATATTACTCACCAGAGAATAGATTGGTGGATCTCCCCCTGCTTCAATAAGTAGCACTTTCACTGATTTAATTTCAGTTAATCTATTTGCTATTACGGATCCTGCTGTCCCAGCGCCTATGATAATGAAGTCAAATGATGCACCATCTGAAAAAGTGTTGAATAATGTATTTATAGTAAGCGATGGTGGATTAGTTGATATCGTGTTCGGACACGTTAGGTTCGAATGCTCGCAACTGAGTCGGAACTTTCCTTTTTTTATATATTATAAGAGGCCAATGAACAGGCGGGTCACTATCCATAGACACTAGCAACATCAAAGGAGTCGCAAGTACGTTGCCAGCCTGTGTTTGGAGGAGGGGGAGAGGGAAGTTGGGTGTCCGGCGCTCTCACTGACCAAATGAAACTTGTTACTGTTTATGTTACTTCACGTGGGTGTATTCATGCTGAAACCAGTAATAGCTCTCATAGCGTGCCTCTATCACCTACAAAAGGAAAACATCGTTATGAAATAAGACAATTTTTTAAGTTCGCCTCATTTGCTAACACTTTCAAGTGAAAAACTTCCGCGAAACGCATATTGCTTTGTTTCGGCATTTGCACTTGAGAGACAGGTCCCTCCAAATTTAGTGTATTTACTATCTTACAGCAGATCGTCATTTAACATCAGATGATATTGTAATGAAACGTTAAAACATATAAAGTTTAAAAAGCATTTTCTTCTTTCATATTAAATTATTCTTAGGTATTAATCTCGAACGTACTCGCTATATATTTTATAGTTGATATTCTCGACGACTACACTGAATGACCCATTATGTGTAGAGTAACAGTTCTTTTATAGTTGGACACTGGATCAATTTTAATAGCTTTAACAAGCCTTGTATTATGCATTTTACCTCTAACTTCAGCCTCTGGTGGCCATAGGTACCCTGTCAAATTCAACATTGAAATAATATTCAGAGCACCCTGGATGCTTTCAAATTGTGATGATAATGTACACGTGCCCATTGTTGTTGCCTGGACAAAAGAAAAATCTGATTATTTGCTTTGCTATGATTTTTGTCTTGAACAAAAAATACTTTGTTTATGAACAACAATGAAAAATCTGGAAGTCTCTGTAAGCCTGTACCTCTGACCAGTCTAATTGATCTCTTTGTATCGACGCTCTCTGTCAAAAGGACAAACAATGCTCCAGATATAAAATTATTGACTCATCTCCAACCACCACACTTGACTGTAAGTCATTTAAAATATTTGGTCATAACCTTTTCTTGGATATATTCATCCCGAGGCCAGCCATAAGAGAAGTATAGTGAAGCTCTTTTATCAATAGTTAATAATAAAAATGTAATTATTATAACAACAGTCACATAGACAATCAGTGTCACCGAACTGAGCATGACGGTTCACTTGCGTGCACAGTTCGCCTGAAGAAGTTTTCACTTCGGAAATTGTTACACAGAAGGTGCGCGCGATCAATCAGTAAAAGACCAGCATAATTTAAATACTAGAAACAGCAACAAATTGGTCATTCCATGCTTCAGACTCACTAAATCCAAAAACACTTTTTTAGGTAATAGTGTTAGGTTTTATAATAACGTCGCATAATACATTACCGATTCGCCTGATAGTGAGTTCAAGAAACATGTCAAGCGGGTTTTAATATCTAAAGGCTATTATAGGGTGGATCAATACGTGAACGATTGTGGCGTCTGGAAATGACGCCCCTCTCTGTGCATCCACTAATAACGAATGTAAATATTTATGTTACTGTAAAAATATATGACATGAAAAAATAAACCAGATCGAGTTTCTTGCCAGTTCTTCTCGATGACTGGGCTGTTTTCCGAACCGGTAGTAGCTTTGACGTTCATAAGCGCCTTCTCAGGGCCGAAATTGAATAAAGGATATTTTGATTTTGATTTTGAATCAATCAAAGACCAATCTGATGATAAATGATTTTCTTTATTTATCTGTTGTAGTCAGCGGATTACAAAATGTATTAATTCCATTTACTTATCTACTTTTCTCTGGTACTTAAGTCGCGTCGTCATTAAAATTACAATAACTTTTGATAGAGTTAATCGATTTAAATGAAACAAAGACTATATGTTTCTGCAAGACATGGTTTATAATGTTCTTGAAGCGGTTTTATCATCAACGTAGTATTTTAGCAATGATGCGTGTTCATACAAACATACAGACAGACAGACATATCTAAAACTGATAGACATGTATTTTGTTACTTATTCCTAGACAACTGCAACATTTTTTTTTACAAAAATCTAAAAAGTGCCGACACTTTACATTTATATTCTTCTTATTATATGTATAGACAAATTAATTTAATAAATCACAATTTGATTGATGAAGGCGTTATTTTGCGGAACTTCATTATTAAAAAATGAGGTGGACTATCTTTCACGCTTTCGCCTGGAATTGTTTGTAAGCTATCATATCTTACTGCAACAAATTAATAATACATGACAGGTTCAACCGTCGACCAACGACGACTTTTTTATTGCTTTTAGTTGTTTCACATCCTTTTTTTTTCTCGAACTGACTACGCTATTGGCCTAGCAAGGACTTAACAGCTTCACCGGACTACAATGTTACACATTCGTTTTCTGTTCATCCGCAGTAAGACGTAACAGCGGCCAAACAATTCCAACTGAAGAGCGAAGTTACGCCCACTCCATTTTTTTATATATCATAATTTATTATAACAGGTGAGATATATTCATCTATATATCTAATCTATATAAATAAAATTAAAGTGTTTGTTCGTAAAATATTTTGAATGTTGTGGGCTGATAAATAACTTTTTTCAGTATAACCTAAGCTGTACAGCACTATGGTTTTCTATAGGCGCTGAACAGTAATAATAAATTTAGATAAGAAAGACAGTCCACCATTAATGCAGATAAAAGGCATAATTGTCATGAAACAATAAAATTATTGTCACTGCAGCGTATTTAAGAAATAACAATTTAACAAATATTTGTAACAATTTTATATTCTTTTTTATTAGCCTGGTTTTTATTCATATTATGCAAAATTAATGCCTGGTGTTGACTGCGATTCAAGATACATTGGATGACGTTGTTTATTCACATTAAACCAGTATAAAAATACCTACCCGAAGAGATTAATGCGGCTGTAGTCCGGTGAAGCTGTAAAAACCTTGCAGAAAAAACACCTTATATAATAACTGTCACTCGCGGCTCCACACGCGTTTTTTTTAAATGTACTAAAGAAATGTAAAACTGTAAGTAGGTGTGTACATTGCAGAAAACAATTGTGATTTGTCAAAAACATTTGTAACTACATCACGCACGCCATCTACTGTAGCATATAACGTATACATTAGATATGTGAATACGAATAGTATATCGAATGCGATCGGATTTATCATCAGCAACATACCCCTACTATAGGTATACCTACCATTCTCAGTGCTCACTAACACTATATAAGAAAGTAATGAAAATTTGAAACTATACCTTATCGAACAATATGCGTAATTTTTTTTATTATATAGATATAACATGCCCATATTGTCAATATAACTGTGTTATTCTTATACGTTGCTATAATCACTGAGTTATGTAGATGCACAAGCGGTAAATGAAACAAAATGGCCGCCAAATTGACCAAAATTATAATATCGTTCAAATTACATATATTTATTCTTGGAGTCCCGTAAAGCGCACGTCTCACGCGCTTGTTTACAGTAAACAAATTATTTTTGATCAATTTCACACGAACGAATGCACACGTAATCACTACATAGTGTAAAACAAAGTCTTCTGGTCTGTCTGTTTATCTGTTCGCGATAAAGTCAAAAACTAAAGAACGGATTGTCATGCCGTTTTCACCAGTAGATAGAACGGTTTATGGGGATGGTTTAGGTATAATTTGTCAAGGTTTTCTTTATAATATCACGGCGGGATAATGTCTGCCGTGCCCGCTAGCTTAAAATAAAATAGCTCATTAGTAAGTTATCTGCCAGTGAAAGTCCCGTGAAAATCAGTTCAAGCATTTCGGATATTCCACTACGGCCGAAGGCGAATAAAAAACCTAAATTACCTTTTATGAGGCCTGCTATGCTATCTGCAGTGAATATTCCGTGAAAATCGGTCCAACCATTTTGGAAATAGCAATGCGGACGAAGTCGCGGACAAATAAAATAGAATATGTCAACCACTATAATTTCGGCTATTTGCCAGTAAAATTTCCGTGAAAATAGGTCCAGCCGTATTGGAGATTACCCGGAACAAACAAACAAACAGACAAAATATAATAATATAAAAATGTCGACCGAATATAAAAACATTTTTTGAAGTTATTCCTCTTTTTGGCGCGTTAGGGAAAAATGATGAGAGTAAATTTTTACGATGCGCGTGCACACCGTCACGGAAAACCGACACCTAGAAGTTAGTTATAGTCAACATTTTGTTTCTTTGTATTTGTTGTTTGTATTTCTTTGTATTAAAACTTTCAATGTACTAAATACCTTTTCTCTATTGTTAGTGTTGTTTTTTCTACAAACTTAAGATAATGTGAAAGATAAAAAATTTGAAAAGATTTTTATCTTGTTACGCCAAAGAAGTACAACTTAACGGTAACGGTACATAAATACACACACACTTTCTTTTTGTTATTTATAGCTATCTATATCCATTCAACAAAAAGTTATTATTTATTTTTACATACACACACTTTATTTTTATAATATGTAATAGATAACAACTGACAAAATGGGAACGAAACTAACGTAAAATAAACTTTTTGAATTGGAACACAAAATAATCTTTGAAAATGTTTGCGATAGAAACTTACCACGTTACCATGGCAACGTGTATAATACTAACGCTAACACGCAGCGAAAACAATCGAAACGAAAAAAATGCCCGATTTTGTAACATTCTTCACTGACGCTTCACTCTTATTGGTCTTAGTGTGATGATATATAACCTAAAGCCTTCCTCGGTAAATGAGCTATCTAAAACCGAATTTTTTTTTCAAATCGGAACAGTTTTTCCTAAGATTAGCGCGTTCAACCAAACAAACAAACTCTTTAGCTTTATATATTAGTATAGATATATACATACCACCAAATTGTTCTGTATATGTTGTGTACCTTGAGAAAGATAGTATTATACTACAAATGATAATTATATAGTAGCAGTAAATAAATTATAATAAACATAAAATAGTAACCTAAATAAATTTTTATGATGTGCCGTTGTCTATTACAGAGCAGGATTAAGATTTGTAACGGAGGACGATTATTTATTATTTATTTATTTATACATTTGCCTTAAATACGCAATGGCGGACTTAATGCCGAAGGCATTCTCTACCAGTCAACCATTAGGTGATGCAGAGATAAATGTTGGTAGGTTTAAAAGGAGAAGTTTTCATAAAATTATGTTTAACCTATTTAATATAACAATATATAAATAAAATATCAACACCGATATAATACATATATACAATACATACATATAACAACATCATACATAAATAAAAGTATAATAAGTCAACATCAAGTACTAAATACAACATTAACCAGATAATTCTGCTAACTGAGACTGGTAAAGCCGACGTACCCTGACTTTAAAACTGAAACGGTTAGATGACATCCTGATTTCATAAGGAAGCGCATTCCATAGGAGAATAGATTGGATAAAGAAAGAGGAATGTACAAGACCGGAAGTATGGACAGGACAGCAAAGAATAAGATTATTAGAAGAGCGAAGGTTAAGGTTATGATTAGAGCATAAAAACTGAAAATGTGGAGTTAAGTAAGAGGGAGTGTTGGGAGAAAATAGAAGAGAATACAGAGTTGTCAGAGCCCGCAAACTTCGACGCTGGCGTATGGGCAACCAATTAAGCTCTGAACGATGGCTCGATACATGGTCATACTTACGAAGATTAAAAATAAATCGAATTCAATTGTTGAGTAATCTGTCAAGCTTGTTAAGAAGGTTAGCGTTCAGTTCGTATAAGCACACATCCCCATAGTCAATTATAGGAAATATTATAGATTGCACTAGCATGGTTTTCGTTTTAACTGGGAGAAAATTTTTCAGGCGATAAAAGGACTTTAGAGTACCGATCACTTTCTGACTAACCTTGGAAATATGAGTTCTCCAATCCAATGTGGCATCAATGTGTAAACCAAGGTCCTTTACGTCCGTACTAAACGGTATGACAAGACCACTGAATATAATCTGAGGCAGCGAGCTGAAGTCTATTCTGGTAATCATACGAGAGCTCCCTATTACAATTGCTTGACATTTGGAAGGATTAACTGATAAGCCGAACCTCTCGGACCAATCCTTTAAGGCATTTAGATCCCGGTTAATAGAATAGATTGCAGCTGATAGCGAATCTACTGCGGCCTGTGTGTATAATAGCAGGTCATCAGCATACAAATGATAGGTACATCGCAGTTCATGAGTTAAGAGGTTAATAAAGAGGGAAAAAAGAAGAGGTTAAAGTATACCACCCTGAGGGACGCCAGCACCAAGCTCACACCAATTAGACGTAGCCCCATATATTTGTCATCTTTATATTTGAGTTATTTTATTATACGTAAGAAGAAACAGTATAAAAGTTATAACTTATATATTATTATTTTTTTTATGTCATAGGTGGCAAACGAACAAGTGGGTCACCTGCTGTTAAGTGATCACCACCGTCCATGGACACCAACAACACCAGAGGAGTCGCAAGTGCGTTGCCATCTTTTGTAGGGAAGGGTTGAGGGAGGGAAAGGGAGAGGAGAGAGGAAGGGAGGTGGGTCTCCGGCGCTCTCACTGACCGAACGAAACGCAACAATGCAAGCACTGTTACTTCACGTCGGTTTTCTATGAGAGGGTGGTACTACCCCGGGCGAGCCGACCCATTCATGCTGGAACCAATAATAGTTTCAGCGTGGATCTACCATTATAGATTTGGAAATACGAAATGTACGAACGTATAACAAGTAGAATAATTAAAATTAAAAATAAACAAGCGTTTTAATTTTTAATTTTCTAAATCAATAAAACTGATACTAAAACCATTACGGATATTAAGAAATCATATATGCTCTCAATGATTAAACAATGAAACCGATTATGATTTCCAATTCGAACTTGTTCAGTTTTCTGAATCATTTTTATCATTTTAATATTATATAAATCTTCAATTCTTTATGTGTTCATTTATAATTCATTGTATTACTTCATATTGACATTTTTAACTTGTTAATTATTTAAATTATATTATGCTCTCATAATTTTTAAATGCATGTCGTTGTTGCCTGTAAATAGGGTCATATCTAGCAAAAATGTTGAACTGTACATTTTACTGTTTTTTATTAACATGTAGTGTTGTTGACTCTGTTGGTAACCTAAATAAATAAATAAAACTCTTATATTGGTTACATCTACTCAAAAGTATATTTCAAGTATGTTCAAGGCAGAAGTTAACAATTAGACCCACATCAATTGTGTTGGAATTATGATATTTTTTTTCTCTTTTATATATAGCATGTGAACTTATACTCGAAAAACAACACAAGGAGTTACAGATGTAGTTATTAAAGAGGGTAAAAAAACTGTTGCCAGAGAATTACATATTTTTAACATAATCTTATACAGATTTGTAAATCTGGAGATAAATTCTCTGTAAATCATAAATACGAAATTAGTAAAAGTAAATTAGGAGTACAGAACGTTGCGGTTGGATAGAAGAAAGTAAGATTGGTCTTTATCGAATGGGGTAGAAACCAACACTTTTGAAAAATAATTTGGACTACCCCCCCATCCAATTTATGCCTGAAGAATAGGAAAACGAATTAGCAGAGTATTTCGGTACATTTTTTTTATTATTTAGCGCGGCAACATGACTGCTCTATGCCTAATGGTAAGCACAGTACAATCTAAAAAGTATCGCAACCACCGAGTGACATACTATCCATCACCGGTCGCCGCTGTCAATGCCGGCTTGCAAAAACCTAGATATGCATAGGCTCATCCCGAAACGCGACCCGCAGAAGCGAATCACTATCACGGGCTTTTTCGCCGTATACATGGTGGTTGCGACCCAGTCGGCCTGTAAAACCCTACGCTTTCGCCATTGCCTCGTTTTGATGTACTTTACTGCGTATATGTTTTAGATTACTTTTTGTTGTCTTAGTTACTAATATTTCGCTCTATTTCTAGTTTGAGATTTAACTTTTTAATAGATTTGTGTTTAGAGTTTAGTGATTCATTTGTTTTCACACCATTTGACTTTACATACAACAATCGGAAACATTCGTCATAGAAGTTGAACTCAAGAGAACAAAATCAAAATAATACTTTATTCAATTTAGGAGCTAAGAAGGCACTTATGAATGTCAAAAGTAACGTAAAAAAACCGTCCAAATCCAGTCCCATGCGAAATTTGACTCCGAAAATGGCACTGATGAGTGTCTGGTGCTTACACGACGGTTTCCTAAGATCTGAGCAGACGATTACAGCAGATCTGTATTGTCATTAATTACAAATAATGATGGAAACCGTTAAACAACTTACACGGGTCAATCTCTGTAGCCCACTGCGGTTTCACAACAACGTCAGACTCCAAGACGGTTACTAAATTGTACCTGTGGTTGGAATGTTACCGACACTCACCATACTACCCGGACCTTACCTCCAACAGATTACCACTTTTCTTTTTAATTTGGAAAATTTCATGCAATGAAAGAACTTCGATTGTGATGTGGCAGTCCAAACCGCCTTAATAGATTTTATTGATTCTCGTTCCCACAATTTTATTAATAACGAAATCAATTAACGACCTATATATAAAAAAATAATATATCTATAATGGTGAAATTGCAAAGTAAACGTATTTCTTAAATATTACATGAAGTTTCACGACATTCCGGTTAAAAACTCTTTGATAAAAGGAAACGTAACTTTCTTTTGTAAGAAGTAAATATTTAAAGAATCAACCTTGTATGTTTTGATCTGTAAAGAAGAGAAAGTTTGTTAATATGATCAATTACCTAAAACTGCGCTAAATCACATTACTTAAAAGAAAAGCCTACCTGTAAACATACAAACGATATTTACAAGATTACAAGTTTATATTTAAATTTTCACTTTCTACAATTTTTCTTTACTATGTAATTTAAGAATATTTAAGAAATACGCTTTTTTACATATATACTTTCACAATATGTCTTTGATTTACTTTCTCCATATGTAACGCTAATTTCATATGTAAGGATCTAATAATTCTTGATTATAAAGGTCAAGCCTTAGTTATCGTTATTTTCGTGTCAATTATAGGGGGTCTTGAACCGGGAAGTGTGCCCCTCTGATTACGTAACATTTCGTATGACATTAAGGCTTATCGAACTCCCCACCGGATGGTTTATGACTTCCGTTTCCCGTGATAACGGGCTCGAGCAAGCAAACACATACGTATTGCGAATTTTAACAATTATAACCCTATTTTAAACCGCATTATCACCTAAAACTTGAAACTGTGATAAAATTAACTGTAGATGGAAGTAAGTCCCATTTAATAAATACTAGCGACTCGCTTCGGCTTCGCACGAATGTAACTTATTATCAATGGAATCATGTATCAATGGTACTTCGTAAGTTTCGTCAGCAAACAATTTTTATTAATTCTGCGATATCTTAATCTTCTTCTATACATATTTATACATATAATAAGAACTAGCGGGCCCGCAGACGTTGTCCCGCCCTGATTATGAAAAAATCCTTGACAAATTATATACTAAAACGTTCCTCATTAATCACTCTATCCACCGGTGAAAACCGCATGACAATCCGTTTAGTAGTTTTTGAGTTTATCGCGAACAGACAGACAGACAGACGCGGTAGGGGACTTTGTTTTATACTATGTAATGATGATGATGTAAATCTAACGTGTCTGTACTATTTCGATTTTCGAATGGTGTCCAGGAATAAGTAATAGAATACATTAAAATCATTTTTAGAAATGTCTGTCTGTCTGTCTGTTTGTATGAACACGCATCGCTGCTAAAGTACTGGGCTCACAATAAAACCTCATAGAAAAAAATCATAAAGCATATCCTCGGAAGTAACATAGTCTTTGTTTCATCTCTATCGTTGTTTTGAACTGATCATCACTTGTAACAAATGAGGGACATGTGGCATTGATGACAAATATACAACATACTATTATAATTGTTAGAATTGGCAAATGGTATCATCACTTCTAACAAATTAAGGATATGGGGCATTGATGACACATATACAACATATTATTATAATTGGCAAATGGTATCATCACTTATAACAAATGAAGGACATGTGGTATTGGTGGCACATATACAACATATTAGTAGAATTGGTAAATGGTATCATCACTTTTGATAAATGAAGGATGTGGCATTGATGACACATATTAATAAATTATTTTTGTAGATTTTAGAAATGGCTTATGAAGGTGATCAAGCAAGCATGGTAATTGTACTGCCACATGAAATTGAAGGTCTGAATGCAGTTTTGCAAAAGTTAGCCGATGGTTATGATCTCATGTCCGAATTGGACAAGACATTCTCAACAAAAGTGAAAGTAACCATTCCGAAGTTCAAGATTGAAACTGAAATTGATCTTATGGATGTTTTGCCCAAGGTAATGTAATATTTAAATGCTTAAATTTTTGACTGGACAACTAGATCCTGCTTGGTGCTTTATTTGTGTTAATGTAGATATGACTTATCGCACTAGGACTGTACTTCGTTCTATATAAAAAAAGTACCCCGTTCCTTTTCTGTACTTCTAACAACATGTAAGCAGAATTTCACTATCATTGTTAGAGTAATTATGTAAATGATTATTGACTATTTTTAGTGCTTTTAATAGTCATTTAAGTCTAGAATTGTCAACAAAAATGCATAATAAATAAATAAGTCAGTTTAATACACAACTAAATCTTATTGATAGTCTAATAATTTACTTCTAAAAAAATTACAATGTACTGATTGATTAAAAACTCGCAGAAACTTCCTATTTAATACCATAATTGTCAACAATTTTAATTAATGCCTATAATAAACTATCGGATTATTCCAAACATTGTTTGTATCATCTATAAATTTTGTATGCTTTTATAACAAACTATATCATTATAGAGGTGTCGTACAGATGAAAAATTTCAATCGCATTTAAAATTTTGGCAATTAATTAAAAGGATTTTCATATAGAGGAGTCAAATATCTTCTGTTGTAGTTTGTTTTATAGCATGTAGTCATTATCGTTTATACGGTTGCGGTAGTAATATAAAATTATTATATACTAGCTGTCCCTTTTTTTTTACGTGGGGTAAACCCTTATGGATACACCACCCTCGCATGGGAGAGGGTGGGTTATGTCCGTCTCGCACGGACTAAAACCCCACGGTGTACGTCTTCCGCTATAGTTGGGGCGGCACGAGATCTCTATAGACTTCATCGTGCCGCCCCAGCGGTTGGCCCAGCAGCGATATTGTTGCTGTTAGGAGACAGCCGGGTACACACCGGCCGTCTCCTCCGTCCGCCGGACCTGTGCAATAGGAAGATGGGCTCCCCGACCCATCTTCCCTGGGTCCAACAGTGGGAGGAGGCGGTCAAACTGCCGCCGCCTCCTCCTGCCTGTCCTCCGTTGGCGGAGAGGGTCACTTTGAGGATCTTGCTCACGGACCCTCTCCGCCGCCTCCTTCTGCGAGACGACTTCCTCGCAGAAGGAGGCCATTGCATTCCAGTTATCCTCACTACCGAGCATGGCCGCAACCACGCTCGGCAGTGAGAGGTCTTGCCCTACCGCCGCAGCCAGAGTGCGACGTTGCTCCTCCCACGCAGCACACTCAGACAGAGTGTGCTGCGCGGTGTCCGGGTCAATGCCGCACTGATGGCATACGGCGGTCGGCTCCCTGCGTGCTATCCGGTGCATGTACCAACCGAATCAACCGTGCCCAGTCAGGACCTGCACCAGATGGAACGTCAGAGAGCCCCATCCTCTATTGCACCAATCTGGCAGGACCGGTCGGACGGCGTCGATCGTGTATCGACCATACCGCGCGTCCGCCAGGTCCCGCCTCCACCTTTCTGCCACTTCGTCCCTAGCTTCTCTCCTCCTTTCCTCTATTTCTCGGGGAGCTAGAGGCTCTATTGATATACGGATAAGCTCCCAAGGAAGGGAGCCGGCCAGCACCATGGCCGCCCCCGAGGACACCGTGCGGTACCCTCGTATCACCCTCAACGCCACGGTACGCTGCGCAGCTCGCAGCGCACGAATATTTGTGGCGTTAAGGGCGTCTACCCACAACGGTGCCCCGTAGGCGGCCATGGACCGGACGACCCCCATATAGAGGCGACGGCAGACGGCGCCCAGCCCCCCCTTGTTGGGGAGACATCATAGAACCCTAAAGATATTATTTTAAGAATAAAATACAACGTTATAATGTGAAGAACTATCCTAAAATTTAAATTAGTACATGTAGCTTAGACTGTTTTGATGAGTGTATATTTATGGACACTAAAAATGGAGAAATAGAATTTTTTTCCAAAAAAAAATAAACCGCCTTCGATGTGAAACACAAATAAGGCACTAAAAAGCGAAAAATAACTAAATTATTAAATTAAATAAAAAATATTGATATTCGCGCTACCGAATAATATATTAGAAGAAGATGCCAACCTAAATTTCAAAATTTGTTGCAGGTAATAAAATATGTATATATAATATACAGATATACATCCATGGGACACGAGAGTGGACCAAAACTTTGTATGTAGATGACATGAATTTAGGTTGGCATCGACTTCAAATGTATTATTCAGTAGCGCGAATATCAATATTTTTTATTTAATTTGGTTAATTTAATAATTCAGTTATTTTTCGCTTTTTAGTGCCTTATTTGTGTTTCACATCGAAGGCGGTTTATTTTTTTTTGGATTTTTTTTTTATTTATATCAATTTTTTTTATTTCATTCTCCACGTTATGTCGAGAAACTTTGTTTCTGACGCGGGTTTCTTTATTGTTACTGATCTTAAATAATGGTTTTCTCCCAGTAATATATTAATCCTAAAAAAGTAAACACTTCAAAAAACCTTTATTGGCCATCATTTCCACAATATAGGAGATAATTATGGTGGCTTGTCCTTTCGTTTAATTTTGTGACAAGAAAAAAATTAGATGACGAAGGGCACATTTAACAAGGGCAAGTGAAGTCGGGTGTCCAAGTCATTTATTAGATGTCGTACACACCAACGCGGGTGAGTCGACACAACCTTCTGATATGCCGATATAGTCGACAAGTTTGCGACGGAGCCATTTATCATAATCACCCGGGGGCCAAGTTACAGACGTTACACTCATAGAGTGTGTACAGAGGAGACTGGACACCTTATTCTCTTTTTCATTTCCGGGTATAAATTGGTTGAGGGGTAGTCAAAATTATTTTTGTAATCGTTATATATATAACTAGCTGTTACCCGCGGCCATAATTGAAAGTCATATATTTGTATGTAATATGAATTATATCATCTTTTTGGTCAATTTGGCTGCCATATTGTCTTATTTACCACGTTTGCTTCTACATAACTCAGTTATTATAGCAACGTATAAGAATAACTTAAGTATATCGACAATACGGGCATATTATATCTATCTATAAAATAAAAGATTTAAGATATATTGTTCGATAATGTATAGCTTATAATTTTCATTACTTTCTTATATAGTGTTAGTGAGTACTGAGTTTGGTATATAGTAGGTTGAAGTTCCAGTTATGTTGCTGATGATAAATCCCATCCCACTCGATATACTATTTGTATTCATATATCTAATGTACACGTTACATGTTACAGTTGGCGTGAGTGTCGTAGTTACAAATGTTTTTGAAAAAACTTTTCTGTAATGTACCCACTCACAATTTTCCATTTCTTTAATACATTTTTTAAAAAGCGCGTGCGGATCCGCGGGTAACAGCTAGTATCTAACGAAATCTCTCAAAAGGAAAAAAGTGCCCGATTTTGAAACGTTCTTCATTGGTGCTCTGCTTCTATTGGTCTTAGCGTGATGATATATAGCCTGTAGCCTTCCTCGATAAATGAGTTATTTAAAACCGAAGGATTTTCTCAAATCGGACTGGTAGTTCCTGAGATTATTAATTACTTTTTTAAGGTCTGTTATCTACCAGTAAATACCCCGTGAAAATCGGCCCAAAGTAATGCGGACGAAGCCGCGGACAAATAAAGTAGAATATGTCAACCGCTATAATTTCGGTTATCTGGCAGTAAAAAGTAAAATTCCCGTAAATATAGGTCCAGCCGTTTTGGAGATTACTCGCAACAAACAAACAAACAGAGAAATATACTAATATAAAAATATAGACAAAGTATAAAGAAATTTTTTTTTGTTCATTTGTAGCCTTAGCTATTCATCAAAAAGTTGTTATTTTAATTGTACATACATAAACTTTATTTTTATAATACGTAATATAGAACAAATAAAAAATTGGAAATAAAAGTAGTATAAAATTTTGAATACGAAAACAAAATAAACTTTGAAAATGTTAGCGTTGATACTTACCACATAACTTCAGAATTGGCAGTATGGATTAATTCCTTCGCCTATGAACTATTTGAATAGGAAAAAAAAACTTTGAAAATGTTAGCTTTGATACTTACTACATAACTTCAGAATTGGCAGTATGGATTAATTCCTTCGCCTATGAACTATTTGAATAGGAAAAAAAAACTTTGAAAATGTTAGCTTTGATACTTACTACATAACTTCAGAATTGGCAGTATGGATTAATTCCTTCGCCTATGAACTATTTGAATAGGAAAAAAAAACTTTGAAAATGTTAGCTTTGATACTTACTACATAACTTCAGAATTGGCAGTATGGATTAATTCCTTCGCCTATGAACTATTTGAATAGGAAAAAAAAACTTTGAAAATGTTAGCTTTGATACTTACTACATAACTTCAGAATTGGCAGTATGGATTAATTCCTTCGCCTATGAACTATTTGAATAGGAAAAAAAAACTTTGAAAATGTTAGCTTTGATACTTACTACATAACTTCAGAATTGGCAGTATGGATTAATTCCTTCGCCTGTCCTATTGAACGAATATTATTACTACTACTAACGAAATCTCTCAAAAGGAAAAAAGTGCCCGATTTTGAAACGTTCTTCATTGGTGCTCTGCTTCTATTGGTCTTAGCGTGATGATATATAGCCTGTAGCCTTCCTCGATAAATGAGTTATTTAAAACCGAAGGATTTTCTCAAATCGGACTGGTAGTTCCTGAGATTATTAATTACTTTTTTAAGGTCTGTTATCTACCAGTAAATACCCCGTGAAAATCGGCCCAAAGTAATGCGGACGAAGCCGCGGACAAATAAAGTAGAATATGTCAACCGCTATAATTTCGGCTATCTGGCAGTAAAAAGTAAAATTCCCGTTAAAATAGGTCCAGTCGTTTTGGAAATTACCCAGGACAAACAAACAAACAGACAAAATACAATAATATAAAAATATAGACAAAGTATAAAAAAAGTTTTTTTTGGTCATTTGTAGCCATATCCATTCATCAAAAAGTTGTTATTTTAATTGTACATACACAAACTTTATTTTTATAATACGTAATATAGAACAAATAAAAAATTGGAAATAAAAGTAGTATAAACTTTTTGAATACGAAAACAAAATAAACTTTGAAAATGTTAGCGTTGATACTTACCACATAACTTCAGAATTGGCAGTATGGATTAATTCCTTCGCCTATGAACTATTTGAATAGGAAAAAAAACTTTGAAAATGTTAGCTTTGATACTTACTACATAACTTCAGAATTGGCAGTATGGATTAATTCCTTCGCCTGTCCTATTGGACGAATATTATTACTACTACTTACTACGTTACCATGGCAACGTATATAATAATAACGTAATCGCTCAAAAGCAAAAAAAGTGCCCGATTTTGAAACATTCTTCATTGGTGCTCTGCTTCTATTGATCTTAGCGTGATGATATATAGCCTATAGCCTTCCTCGATAAATGAACTATCTAAAACCGAAAGACTTTCTCAAATCAGACTGGTAGTTCCTGAGATCATAGCGTTCAACCAAACAAACAAACAAACAAACAAACAAACAAACTCTTCAGCTTTATATATTAGTATAGATTCCAGTATCATGATGTATGCTCACGATGAACTTCGAAACTACTTCATCGATCTTCGTGAAAGTTGGCATTTATCTATAATTTGATCTAACTTGAGAGATAGGATAATTTATATTTCGATTAATGGCTTCAATATTTTAATGACGTTATTACAAGTGATGAACTAGACAAGGCGATGTCGAGAGAGAGGCAAAGTGAGGTGTTGGAAAGAGTCGACGTTAGGAGAGGAGAGTAGGGATTGGCTTAATTGAGTTTTGGCGCTATCGTGAGGTGAGACGGTCATTATATCAGGAAAAAGTAAATGAAATTATTTGTAACATCTGGGGCACGGTAGTCCCCCCGCCAAGCCGATCAAAAAAGCGGCACGGCCGTACCACCCTTTTAGCGAATCTTATTTACATCTAGTCTGGTAGTGTGGGATTGTCGTTCGATGTAACAAGACAAAGAGTGAAAATTTTGTAAAAATTAAAACCCAAAATACTTTACTCGATTTAGGATCTAAGAAAGCATTTATGAATTTTAAAATCTGGTTTGTAGAAAGTGCCCGATCTTAGAGAAGAATCAGTACGAAATTCAATCGGATTTATCCTTATCTTTTGGACATTTTGATTACAACTATACAAAGTCGTACTTTAATAGATGTGCAGAGAGAGGGTGTCACTTCCAGAAGTCACTAATAATCACGTAAGAAAGTTATTGTATATCTTTGATGCTTCACACTTAAAAATGGCCAGTTACCTGGCATTTCTGTTTGCTTTATTTACTTAACGTCGATTACTAGGGAATGAACTCTCAGGAGTGTTCATGGTCTTGAGTTATCACATCGTACATATCCTTTCTGGCTTATGAACAAGTATTGTGTAAGTATATGGTCAATACAAGTATTTATTCATTACTAGCTGTACCCGCAGCTCCGCACGCGTTTTTTTAGATTGTATTAAAGGAATATAACATTGTAAGACCATGTACAATTATAGAAATGCTCTTTAAAAACAATTATAAGTACGAAATACACGCCACTTACAATATGTAATGTATACATTAGATATATAAATACTAACAGTGTGTGAAATTAAGTTTATCATCAGCAACGTATTTGGAACATTAACCCACTATGTGACTACCTCAGTGCTCATTTACACTGTATAAGGAACTAATGAAACAATGACTTAAAGATGTTATTATGATGATATAATATGCCCATATTGTTAATAAGTAATACGTTTATGGTCTTTTTATCTTATCTTTTTATAAATACCGCTTCTATTTTCAAAACTACTGTTAATAATTATAATATTAAATTGTATATACTGAATCTTGAAATTTTGCATAAATATAAATCAAGATATAAAACGTTTAATCTGTCTAAACAGTTTTAATATTCGACAATTTAAATAGTGCTCACTGGATTCGATACAATATTCTTATATGTTACCTATGTTTGCTGAGTTATGTAGACGAAAGTGCGGCTAATAAAACAAAATGGTCGCCAAGATGACCAAAAAGACAATATAGGTAATTTAAATTACATACATAGATACAAATATATGAATTTCAATTATATTTATTCTTGGAATCCAGTACATATCATGCACATGTTTACAGTGAACAACGTATTTTTGCTAAAGTTCAAGCGGACGAAGTCCTGTGGGTAACAGCTAGTCTAAAATAGAATAACCTAAATTATTTCCTATAACATCAACTATCTACCAGTGAAATTCCCGTGAAAATCGGTCCAGCCGTTTCGAAGATTACCCGGTACAAACAGACGGACTGACCGACAAAAAATTTTAAAATTGCATTTTAGATATCAGTAGCGTGTATACTTTCATACCCAATCATTAAAAATATGTTATTTTGATATTACATACAGACACTTCATTTTTATTATATGTATAGATAGATGAAGTTACATCTAGTATCATCGGTACCAAAACCTATTGTTCTAAAGCGAGTTACAAATGAGTAGTCAGACTTGTGGAGTTTACGATCCAATTTGATACGAACGCTCTAAGCAATGTATTTTTTAATACTCGTTATTAATTTTAAAAATTCAATGGTACGGTTTAGTTAAGAGAAACAATGTGTGTACACAATTTCGAATAGCATGTCTGTAAAAGTAAGTAATCTTTGCAGATCGTGGACATCTGTCTCGCTCGCGCATTGACCCATGGTTCGTTTTAATTTTGTCGCTTATTGGTTACGCCGACAAATCCTATGAAATATTAATGTATTTATATAAATTTTTTAGCTGTAAATTATAAAAAAAAGAATATTATTTTATTAATAAAAAATCGTTGGATGGAAGTGCACGCCCATTGTCATTGTGGGGCAATGCCCTACCTTAGAAATACCTAAAACAAAGATAAATGATTATGTTTGGTCATAGTTTGAGATTTTTTTTTAATGTAGCGATAGGTGACCTAGAGGTCAGTGATATACATGGTGATTGATTTAGGAGCCCGTGCTTTGAGAGCAGATCAATTAAATTATACTTCCGCCCTGTCTGTAACCAATGCTGCCTTACCTCAAATTCGACTCTAGCAATAGCCCTGGGGAAGTGTGAAAATATATGGAGTAACACACGTTAGTTTGCTGAAAAAACTCTGAAAATTATTTTACTTGTTATTAAAATGGTTTATATAAATTTTGTAAAAGCCTAGTACAAATACAATTTTAAATAAAATGAGAAAAAAACATTTAAGTGCGTATTATGGCCAAAAGTTAAGTGGTAACATAATAATTAGTAAAAACAAAAGAATCTTAAGAAACAATTATTTGTATTGTCTCTACTTTTTTTATATATAAAAAAAACTATTTATATTCATTATAAAAATAGTATTATATTAAAGGTCAAGATTAAATACGCATTATTATTATTTATTTTCCTAAGAAATGTTGAATAGCACCAAAAAAATCAAAGTTTTATAAACAGTATAAACTTTAATTGACACCGCCATCTGTCAAATCTTAAGAGAAGTTTTTGTATAGTCAATATCTTCAAAATAGTGAGGAATAATTATTATATTATATTTTTGTTTTTGTACGTATGCCTAATAATAATTGTGTTCGTTCAATAAGGTACATTCGAATTCGAGTCGAATAATTGATTTGCCATTCAATTTATCTAGTTTAATGTACTCAGTATGATATCGATATTTAGTTAGAAACCCATAAAGGATCGTGCATCAGCGGAAAAGGAAGAAATAAAGAACGGCTCGCACCCGATATAGCTGTATTTAATGTGACAGAATCATCGCTAAATACAGTGATACTGTTATTTAAGTCATGGCAGTCCGATAACACAGTTAAATGGATGTTTTGTTATGCGCTGATTAAGCGAACGATTTTGAAAATATATGACAAAACCAGTTTTTTAACGGATCTATTTAATTGTTTACACCGCAGGATGCAATCGCGCGGTTATCCTAATATTACAAATGTCAATGTGAGTTTGTTTTTTCACTTTGAAGTCGTAACTACTGAACCGATCATCGCATACATTGCATACAGGAGTACATGTAGGGAATAGAGTGATTTTTATTAAAAAAAAAAATGGCTGGGATGGAGGGATAATTTAAATCTACATTAAGACTCAGCCGCGGGCGTATTCAGGAGTAGGATGTAAATGAATAAGAAAGTAAAACTAAATAAAAAATTATGTTAAATGTTGAAAGCTAATCGAAAATATTACAAGTGTTGATTTATTTATTTATTTTAAAGTCGTCAACATGACAATACACTGGTAAATGTATTAAAAGTAGGACTATTGTGATTAATTATAAATGCAGTCATATTTAGAGACAACCACGGCATGCTCCAACAATAAATTTCCAGTTTTTTTGTTCCAAATAATTTTCTTCACTATTTTATTGTTCCAGTTTTACTACTTATACGACTTCTAAAAAGTGGTACACACAGTGAGCACTTCCATTAGAAGAGTTTATTTAGTTTAAAACTAGCGGGCCTGGCGGACGTTATCCCGCCATGATAATAAAAAAAAACCTTGAAAAATTATATACCTCAACCTTCATCATGAATCACTTTACCTACTGGTGAAAACCGCATGATAATACGTTCAGTAGTTTTTGAGTTTACCGCGATAATATGTACTGATTAAGGTTTTTGTACTAAAAAAGTGTCTTCAGGCGTACGTATATAAAATTATACCGGGTTTAGTTAAATCCGACGCAAAAGCCGAGTTTTTTTTCAAGATTCTTGGATATTCTTAATTACATAATTTGGAAGGGGAACAATTAAAGTTTTCACATTTGAGTACAGGTCAGCGCGGCGCTTTAACGAACTAACTTTTGGAATCTTGTTTCGACGCCGATTTGTACCAACTGGCGAGTTTCATTACGTGTCATAGACATTATCATCATTATAATTCTATTGTGGCACCCTTGATTTTGTTGCCAAGCGGCAAAGTACCCTAAGCGCTCGCTTAAAGGCCATATCTCATTAGAATGGCATGGCGGCGCCACTGGTCGCTCCACCGTAGTGTCTTGAGCTACCAAGAAAGAAACACCAAAACAGGATTGTCAGTTACAATATAACATCGTGGTCGCACGGTGTTCATTCGAAGGAGGGGCCTTGGTATGGCGTAGCAGTCAATAGAGAATAGCGTAGTCAGTTAAAAAAGCTATTGTACTAGGAGCTGACCGTGACTTTTGAACTGATATCTTTATAACTGACTAGCTGATACCCTACGTCTGGGTTGTTTATTATTCTTAACAATATATTTGATTGACAAAGGAAAAAATATGAAAAAATTGATAACAAAGATGTAATGAGGCTGTAAGGCCTTTGCTTGCCTACTTTTTATACTTATCTCGTTATGTCTTTCAAAATATAATAAATTTTGAAAAAATGAACCAATTGTAACAAAGCAAAGACTAAATGTTAGTCAAGGTTATGTTTTATGATTTTATTGGTGATATTAATATACATTTTAGTTTAGCTGTGATATGTGCACAAACAAACAACAAACATTTCTAGAAACGATTTAAACGTATTTCCTTACTTAATCTTACTCACTTGTATCACTCGTATTATATATATAGACAACACTATACATTATCTTCTTGTAAATGTTTCATGTTAGTTTCATGTAGTGCACGCTCAGTTAAATAATAAATAAAAAAGTGAAAATGAATTTATCTATAAAAACTTAAATTAACGTATGAAAAAGAAAACAAGATGGATAATATAATCAATAATATTGAAATTTATAATTTACTGAATGTCGTTAAAATAGTATATTAAAAATTGATAGTAATAACCAATTGCTATCGGAATATGTAATAAAAATTGTACAAGGCGAGTTCCTTCAGCCATCGCTATGTAGCGGCCGGCCCTTCACGTCGGCTGTTTAGCCAACACATTCAGACCGGCCGTTTGATTTATGTTCATGAACTTACTTAGAAAATTTTCTTACTTATTATAAGACCTATATTAATAAATAAAAATGTGAAAATAGCTCATTCTTCTGTATTTGTTTTTCATAATTCAACATCTAAATCTTTTGTTTCCAAAGTCGTCCACTTGGACTCCCTGGGACCCACAGGAGACTCGACTGGATTAAAATAATAAATACAATACAAGGAGGCTGAGATTGCGAGAAAGACCAACTATAGCAAGTCTCCAACGTGCTTCTTGCTCGACAACGGTAGAATTGTACGGTGGTTCTTGTTCATAGCGCACTGAACTCCAGTTGACTGGTCACTTCTCCTGGAGGTTAAATGCTAAGTATCAGAGATGACTAAATAAATATAATACAAGAAATCAGATTTAAAGATTATATAAAGTGTAAGAAAAAGAAAAGCCAGAAGCTGATGTGACGATAATGGCATGACCGATCCCTGCGTCGCATATCAACATGGGGAGTAAGGAATTTGGTCGAGTTTAATGCTAACAAAACACAGGTGTGCGCGTTTACCTGCAAAACATCTCCATTTACGGGGGGTAAATCCTCTAATCCTAATCCTACTCTTCAGAACGTCTCGCTCGCAATGCGAGACAGTCTCAATATCTTAGGTATAGATATTCACAGCGACCTCAATCCTAGGGATTACATCGGGAGCGTAATCTCCACTGCATCTCGGAGACTCGGAATCCTGAACAGGGTGCGACGGTTTTTCTATCAGCTATATCTCCTTTGTAAGGCACAAGTTCGGCCTTGCGTGGAATACTTTCGCACCTCTGGGATGGCTCCGCTAAATACCTACTGGATGCCCTGGATAGGTTGCAGAGAAGAGCTGTCCGCATTGTTGATGATGCAGACATTACAGAGTTCATAGAGCCGCTTCAGTTGCGCAGAGACATTGCCTCACTGAGCCTGTTCTACCGTCTGTATCATGGCGAGTGTTCTGAAGAGTTATCCAAATTAATCTCTTCCTCCCCTTTTCACAACCGAACGACGCGCGGGGGTCTTCGGAGCCACAGTTTTACGGTAACTCCTATCTGGGCACGAACTAAAAAGTTCGCTACATCTTATTTTTGCCGTACCGTGAAGCTGTGGAACAATCTCCCGGCTAGTGTGTTTCCTCCTTCCTATAATATGGGGTCCTTCAAGCGTAACGTGAAGAGACATTTACGCAGGCCGGCATGACAGCGACGACCGCCGGAGGAGGTATCTCTTGGTGGTCGCCATTGTTTTTGGATTGTACTGTGCTTCTTATCATCAGGCACAATGCAGTCACTTTGCCGTGCTACTATAAAAAAAAAAAACTATGTTCTTTTTTTTTAAACTGTGAGCAAATTCAAAATCAGTAATATGTACTTACCTTACTTAATACAGCTTACATTTTTAACATACATATGTATATTCAAAATACATTAACGTTATAATCGTTTTTAGTGGATGCACAGAGAGGAGTCATTTCCAGACATCAGCATCATTCACATATTAATCTACCCTAAATAGACTTTTGACACCAAAACTGCAAGTTTGATCAAACTGTGACATAATTAAAGGTAAGTAAAAATAAATATTACTCGTTATCTGTATCACTTGGCCATTGTGAAACATTAAGTTTATTGGTTTTTATTTGTATTGTTACACCTCAAAGTTTATCATATGTATGGTGGTCGCGACTCAGACGAGTAAAGATTCCTAATGCTCTCGTTGGTTACTAGGTATACACCGGCTCATCCCGGAATCTGACAAGCCTAAACGAACCACAATCCAGAGTGTCACATGTAGTGTATGGTAGCCGCAATCAAGTTGGACACAATTGCCATAGTATACCCCCGATCGTCCGAATTAAAAAAAAAGATCGAGTTCTGAGATTAAGAATAGAAAGAAAGAAGAAAGAAAGAAATACTTTATTGTTGGAACAACCATAGAATTAAATTAATTTACACAAACTATTAGACAGAAAAAAAATACATTTTAAAAATGAAAAATAGATGTCCAACAATTGGCGAACCCATTCAGCAAAAATCTGCAATACTGTAAGTAGTACTGCAACGCTGATTTTCGATGGGAGCCTATATATGATAAACGGACGTTAATGTTAATACAAAATTTGAGACGAACAAACAAATAACATAGACACACGTAACACGTCACGGTTGGTCATACTAAAGAGAAATAACTACTGTAACCACAAATTTAGGATTAAACAAAACAAATATAAATGTATACGGAAAAAGATTTAAAAAATACACACCAATAAACAGAGCTTAAAATAGAACTACGTGAATACATTATACGTCACTTTAATTACTGAGTTTGAAATTGCAATAGATAATGCTTATATGAGAGTTTAAAGCTAAGTTTACTCTTTTTGGATCGAAATGGCGGTGGGATGTTGTTCCAACAACGAGTGGCGGCATATTTAAATGACCCTCTGAAAGCGGTAGTTCTGTGGAGAGGTATCGATAATGGATTAGATTTAGTCATGGTGCGAGAACATGAAAAATACCTGTGCTTATCTTGTCTCCACTCTAACTTGTCAATACAGATGGCATTGAATATAAATTTGCTGCTAACGTAAAAATAGTAATCATTTAAAATATACACAAATAACAATGTAGTATCGCAGATGAAAAATAGATGGTGGTAAAATAAATCTGAACATTTGAACCCGTAACGACATGTACGATCGATTTTACCGCGAACTTCGTTATTAGATGTTTCACATTAAAAGTAATTAATTTAACTACATGGTGTGACATCAAATTACATTAGCCATAGTGATAGTTCACGTGAGGTCATGGGACACTATACAACTAATGAAAATTATCTGACATAGTGATTCTGTTATGTCTATAGATTTCAAAGTGGGCTTGCCAGTTGAATGTAGCTCTCAGCCTGATTTCTCAAAGATTACTACTGGTCCTACGTTGTATTTACTATCACACGAAATGAAAACATATCGCACCTATAATAATAAAAAAGAAGTAACTCAAAATTTACGTCTTATGAGTTTTCACCAGAAAGTAAATTAACATTAGGATAATAATACGTACAACTCAACAGCCACTTCAATACGATCCGAAATACGAAAATAGATGACTGTTTTGATTTTGGTTAAAACATGTAGTCTCCGAAGATACTTAATAAAGTGAAGTAAGATGAAACAAGCCAATGTTTTAATATAATACTATTAGTGTCTATTAGTGTCTTCCCGATTCTTTTAGTGTCATTGAATTGATTTGTAATTTTTTTAAATTATTAATTTGTATAATCTGTATTAAAATTATTATTATTAAAAAGAAAATGTGGGTACTTATTTATGTAGTTATATTTATTTAAAATTTTAGCAGATTTTTCCATACCAAAAAACATACGGTTAACGAACAGAATTATGGTAAGCAATAAGTACAATAAACACAAGCAAAAAAAATAAATTTACCTGCTTCTTTAACATAATTTATTATATACTAATTTCTAAGTGTATCCAACATTACGATCATAATAAATTATCAGCATCCTATTTTTACACATAAAAGTATAAAATATGTTTATTCCTACTTAACCTGGGGTACACTATATTTATTTAGCTAGCTATTTATTTCGCTATATATATATATTTTTTTATTTGCCGCCACTTTTCACTCGGCTTTCATTATACTCTGTATCTATATTATATATATAATAATTTATTTAAAAAATGCATTATATCAGATTAATGACATTTGATTTTAAGAAATGTACGTAGTTTTTTCAATATCATTGCGACTTAATTCAGTTTTAGGCTAATTATCGTAGTGCATTATGTTATTACACCATCCGCATGGAAATTATTTAATAACGTGTCTTATAATAAAGTGAATTAACAAAAACCTTTTTTTAAATGCTTATTTCTAACGCCTTTCTGCTACAATAATGGTTATATTTTCTATAACGACCAAATAACAATATAACTACAATACTTATTCCTACTTTTAGAATTAGCTAAAAGCGCTTCATTTAATTTTAAGATACATTTAAGTCGAACGTTAATTTCAATAAAATCTGTTTTTTAATGATTGGTGCGATATGATGAATAGCACTGCAATATAGTTATCAGCGAAGGACCGCCATGGGGTCAATATGGCATTTAGCACTGATTCTAGCACCCTCAATTTGTAAATGTGACACTTAGCAACTGTAGGTTTCTTTCTGCAGCTACATTTGCGAGATGGTAGGGTTTTAAAGGCCGCCTATGTCGCGACCACCATGCACGTAGCGAAAAAGCCCGTAATAGTGATTCGTTCTGCGCGTCACGTTTCGGGCTCAGCTCATGCATATCCAGTAGTGAACGACTTTCGCCGTGGCTCGAGTACCGGTGAGATGATTAACACTGGTCACCTCTGGACACGGACGGAGGTTGTTCGCTCACGCAGACCAGCATGACAGCGGCGGCCGGCGAGGGATAACGCATCTCTCGGTAGTCGCCATTGTTTTTGGATTGTACTGTATTCACCATCAGGCACAGTGTAGTCGCTTTGCTGTGCTACAATAAAAAAAAGTTTTTTTTTTGTTCTAAGACGATAAACAAACTAAACCCAGAGGAGAGACTGCCTCTCAAGTGTAACTACCGGAACATATCTATAGGTTCGACAGATTTTGAACTTGAGGGTGGTAGCTAGCCAGGCGAGCATAGAGAACGGCTTACCACGATGCTGTGATTTCATAACGATGTTTTCCTTCACCGAAATATCCGGTCCAAGTGATGGCAATCGAGAATTCCAACTTACATCGGGCGATGCCGTATTTGACACTAACAACTAAGCTATCATCAAGTTTCGAGTATTGTCATCTCAAGCCATATAATCATTTAATATTGGATGAGATTGTTATCAGACGCTAAAATGTATACCTTATAGCTATCGTTTTCCTTATTTACTTTTTCTAAGATATTTGTTATTGAACACCTGACGTCGTATTTCGGCTGCCTAAGTTTAGAGGAACTTCAAGTTATCAAGACAATGTCGACATTTAACATGGGATGAGATCATGGTCAACATATTACATTAATAAAGAAGTATTTACTCCTAAATAATATTTATTTCGAGATAATTCTTCGCCTACATATTTTGAAATGTATACGATTGCGGTACAAACTATGTACATGTATAGAACGCTTTCAGTTGCTCACAAGCTTGTAGGGAGGGTGTACGTGTCCGCCCTTCACCGTTCCGCGAGTTTACTGAAACGGGCATAGAATTATTTAAAAAAAAACTAGTATAAAACCTGCAATTTTAGTGATTTTAACATATTATATAATACGTGTTAAGTGATATTTAATTAAGGATGTGTTGGTTTAAAATAATGTTTGTGTAAAGTTTGTTTCTGAACAGTGGTGATTTCTTTTGGTTTCGGGACAATTTTCATGGAAATAGGTAAGTGTACTTAATTATAATGATTAAAATAAATAATATATCGATATATTACATGTTTATTTTTCTTATGTTTAGGATTTTATACTCTAGTACATGTTTTTTGGATCGTTTTTATTAATAATTGTTATAATTAATTTCCAAAAAAAAGACACATAAAATGTATTCAGGTAAAATAAATACATTTTTTATGAAATTAATAGGAAAACTTAACACCTTACTCTGTGCTTTTGATAAACAAATTTTTACATGTTATAAAAACTTTATTATAGTTT
Organism: Antheraea pernyi; assembly: GCA_015888305.1. Classification (NCBI taxonomy): domain Eukaryota; kingdom Metazoa; phylum Arthropoda; class Insecta; order Lepidoptera; family Saturniidae; genus Antheraea; species Antheraea pernyi. The sequence continues at coordinate 179,753 of MU158865.1, forward strand.
AATATTATTTTATATATTATAGCTAAAAATACATTTCTTTAAAAAAGAGATCAATTAATTTTATAAATTAAGAAAACAAAAAAAATTTGTAAGCGTATCCCATGATCTGTATATAAAATTTACTAGTAACTATAAAACTTATATTTTTGCGCTTTCTTTCGACGAAAATTCATGGATTACTCAGGCGTCACTGTAAGTTATCACCAAGTTTAATTGAAAATAACTGCGGATTTTCAACAACGCGTTTTTTTATTCGTGTATACGTATAGATTAAAGGTATGTAAAGTTACCATTCATTACTTTTAAATACACGTAGAATATGTTATAAAATATATGAAGTTACAGGAAAAAAGAACCAAAAAAATATTTAGAAAACTTTATTAAAATGAAATAGATCTAAGGTATACGGACTCCAAGCTGTTTTAATTTATAATTTTCTGTGGAATGAAAATCTTTTAACGTAAGTAATATTTATAGAAAATTTTATTCATTTAAAATATTCCGTTGATAATCGTTTCTATTTCTTTATTTGAAAACATTTTTATTTCAAAATCATGACAACTGGCTTTGGTTATTCTGGTGTTCAAAATGTTAATGTGTTCTGGAATTATAGGCGGATACCTCTTTCTACGTTCGAGGTAACTATTTGAAAAAAAAGATAATTATAATCTAAATAATAGTTAAAGACTGGATAGCCAAGTATTTCTATTGTTCACTGATAAGTTAAAACCACACTAATTTTATATATACTAAATTATCTTTGTGTGTTTGTTAAGTTTTCACGCCTAAACTCTTGAACAAATTATACGCTGAATGAATCTTGGTATAGAGATAGATTGCACCTTGGAGAATGACATATGCTACTTTTTGTTGTAAGAATAAAACTTGATTGGAGTGGAATAGGGGATGTAATGTTGTACGGGGAACTGACAATTTCTTAAGGAATAATCAAAATCGATATGTTCATACTTTTGGTAAGAACTAAATAATGTTTCTACGTTTTTGATTAATCAAGGTAAAATACGAGTTGATTTCAAAACAGAGCGTCAAACAAATGACTATCAATCATATTAGTCTGTTGGAAAAATTGACCTAAAGCTTACATTAAACAACTTAAGATTATTGCTTACAATAACAATTACTGAAAGAATGTAATCTTTATATTTATGACCGTTTTTTTACTATTATTAAATTATGACAAATTAACTATTATTAAAGGAATGAAATAACTATAATATGTAAAAGTTTTATTATTAATAAAAAACTTGCAATAATAATTTTATAGATACGCACACGTTTTTGTACACAAACGTACGTTTTTATAGGCACAGGGACAACTATTATAATATAATTATTTTTTTGTGTATATATCGTTCACGTATTCATGTGAAGATGTTGTCATAATTTTAATAACTAAGATATTAAATAATAAATATAATTTGGCAGCCAACATTCGTATTCATATTGATTAGAGGTATAACGTGGAAGGGCTATCTAAATCTATTAAATAAAGTACGTTTTTCGTTATTAAATCGTTCTTAAAACAAAAATTTCTTCTTCTAGATTATTACTGCCATTATAGAGTAGGTAATAATATTATAAATGTTATAATAATTTGGAGGCCCCCCTGTTAGAACTTTCCAAGGACTTGTTATATCATTACATGTACGACAATGACAGTTATAATGTACTAGAATATTAGTTAACAAAAAAAAAGAAACCTAATGTGAATAAAGACATCGTTGTCCACTCATGCCAGCTGTATCTGTGTGCTGTTTAGGGATACCAATTTAAAAAAAAACTTTTAAATTTAAGGAGTTTGATATTAATACAATTTAGAAGAAAGTTTTCGAAAAAAGAACGATATATATATATTTTTTCAGGTTTAATTGCAAGGAAAATGGGGATATAATTTCGTTATTCATTACTGATATGATGGTATGTTAAACATTATGAGTTATGGAGGTCATCATATCATATTATAATAATGATAGAACTACAAGATTACCACAGAAATCTTATCATGTCTGAATACAAACATTTCGTGTGTGTTACATCCATTCTATTTATCTCGATAAATACTTGGTTTATAGATAAACATGTCTTAATATCTCATAATGGGTTATATAGGTGGAACTCCAGTATGTTTTAACAAAACCATTCAATTTGGACTCGTCAGATTTGTCCCGACGGGTGATTAGGTGACACTAGCTAATCATTATAGGTATAGTCGTAAACTGATAGAAAAAAATCACAATAAAGTAATCTAAATCGTATAGTTTGAGTTCATTATGTTTATAAAAGTGACTTGGGTGTTTTCTTCTATATAATAAAAGTAAATCCAACGAGTCTGTACTTTTTAGATTTTTGTAAAAAAAAATTGTTGCAGGTGTCTAGTAATAAGTAATAAAATACACTTCAATCATTTTTAGAAATGTCTGTCTGCCCGTTTTTTTGAACACGCATTACTGCTAAAGTTCTGCATATTCTCTAGTAACATTTAGTCTTGGTTTCACTAAAATCGGTTCCGTCTATCCAAAGTTATTGTAATTTTAATGACGACGCGACTTAAGTACCAGAGAAAAGTTATAAGTAAATGGATTTGATACATTGAGATAATTTTATTAGTCACTGTTTTTTACATTAGGTTTCACGCGGACGGAGTCGCGGGTATAGCTAGTTAAATAGTAAATCAGTTTATTTCTATGTTTATTTAATTATAATTATATCGATATCTTCATACAAATTACTATAGATACAAAAGTAAGTATGTTTGTTACGCGTTAATTACTGTTGGGATCATTGAAATATCAATTAAGGATATCGGTGGAACCAAGAAGCGTCAATAAATCCTAACTAGTTCTAATTAATAGATATCATGAACGGGAATGTGCGTTTGTTTATTAATGTTATCGATTTAACGCCTTAACTACTCAACCGATCATCATGAAATTTTGCATACACCTTGTGGAGTGTGGAGGAAAGGATATAGGGTATTTTTGCCCCAAAACAATGTGCTGTTCCCAAGGGATAGACCACATCTAAATTAATACAAGTGAAGCCGCGAGCACAAGCTAGTTAACTATAATAGATAATATATAAATCGTTACATATTATAGAACAAAGTCCCCTACCGCGTCTGTCTGTCTGTTCGCGATAAACTCAAAAACTGCTGAATGGATTATCATTCGGCTTTCGTCAGTAGATAAAGTGATTCATAAGAAAGGATTAAGTATATAATTTGTCAGCGTAAATAAGTCAAAAGAGGTTAATAAAATAGCCATAAAACATTTTCATTTAAAATCTACAATGGCTTTCCGATATACCTAACAAGTCGAAAAACACTACGCATTAACGTTCGATAAAAATAAAAAAAAGCTTCCAAAGGATTATATTTACGAAGGAGGTCGCGTGACTACACGAAACCTCTATGGTAATTAGCATGCAATGCCGACCTGTGCAGATTATAATAATAGCTGGTGTGCGAGCGGGACACATAGCGTGGCGGCCATTATGAAAAATGTCAAAAAGATACTTACTCTGGCTGGCAATCATTTGTAACGTTTTTTTTGTTATTGTCTTTTCAAGTATCAATTGAATCGTCTGTTAATTAATAGTAAAAAATAATCCTGGTTTTAATTTGATATCGTAATACAGCTGCTACGTTTTAATGGACTCGGTATTCAATTCAGATAACTCAATTTGGATGGCAACTTTGATATTATCTCCGAGTAGTTTTGTGTTGAAAACAATAAGAAAAGATATCTAGTATTTGACAATTTTTATTATCTGTGATTACAAATTATAGAGCTTACCTAGAGAGCGACGCCGTTATATTGTATCTTTTTTAAATAGCAACTGTTAAACTATCATTTTAGACTTACAGTTTTTTTTACTTTGTAACTTGTAACTTTGTTTTTAAGAAGCTGTTAAGACCTTGCTTGGTCAATAGCGTAGTCAGTTCGAAAAAAAAAAAACTTTTGAATGTCGGCGTATTTTACTACATCATTATTGACATCCGAAACGATGTTGCATGTAACTGAATTGTGGATGAAATAATTATCGGATCGGTCTCGGGTAAATTTTAGGAGATTGTAGGTGACGGTAAGTATGGGATTTGGTCCGGGCGTACCGGACAGTGTCCTCGGCGGCGGCCTTCACGCTCGCCGGCTCCCTGCCCTGGGGGCTGGTGGCAGGAGTTCTCGCCGCCGTGTACGAGTTCACGTACGAGACCCTCAAAGTGGCCGTCTCCGCCAAAGGAGGACAGGCAGGAGGAGAAGGCGCTTCGCCCAACTCCTCCTGCCACCGTAGCCGGACCTGAGGGGATGGGTCGGGGGGCCCATCTCCTCATTGCACAGGTCCTGCGGACGAGGGGGGGCAGCCGGTGTGTACCCGGTCTGTCCCTCTATGGGTGGGAACCCGGCGGTCACCTTCCGCTGGGCGGACCGTGGGGGCGGCTCTACAAGGTTGATTAGCTTGAACGATCCCTTGCCGCCCCCACAAAACAGTCTGTCGGTACACCGTGGGGTTTTAGTCCGTGCGTCTCGGACATAACGGATTTGGTATAAATATAAAGTCATTCAAATATTTAACTACACATTCGTAAATAAAATATAAAGACGCAAAAAAATCTCTTTTCATTACCTCAAGGACATTAGACTTAGGACTTTATTTTTATTGTTACTCGGCAAAATGACTGCACTGTGCCTGATGATAAGCACAGTACAATCCAAAAACAATGACGACCTTCGACTGACACAGGCTGATCCCGAAACCCGACGCGCAGAAGCGTGTCACTATGACGGGCTTTTTCGCCATATACATGGGGGTTGCGACCCAGTCAGTCTGTCAAACCCTACCACCCCAAAACCCTTACTTAGGCAATTACAGCGGTCATTTCGTATACTCTATGGCACAACAGGCCGTGCTTTGTTTCATAAATGCCGATAACTGCGAGGAATAATCAACATGTGTAGAGTGTTTTCAAATAATGACGATAAGATTTTTGGAAATTTCTACTGGTTATGGATACGTCTTTACTATTAATGTGTATTTCTAATAGTAAATTGAAAAACAAACATATGGATTACAGTAATTTAATAATTCACTCGCAATCCCACAGACCGCATTCGGTTATACATTACAAATTTGAAATAACTCGCGAACGTAACTGAATAACGCAAATAGTTATCTGACACGCGATTTTGCTATTACGCGATGTCATTGAGAACATTTCTTTTGCCACAGCTGAAAAAAGATGATTTTCAATGGCAAAAAATAATTAATCCGGTTTTATTTGTACATGTAGGTATAATAGAAAACGATGGAAATGTGTTTATTGTGTGTTTAAAGGATATGTCTATAAAGAGCAATTTGGAACGTAAAATATTAACGGTTGTGAGCGTTCGAGAAACTTCTCTTTCGAGTGACGTTAGTGCTGATGCAATTTCACGTTGTTTCTGCAACGATCTTTTTTGTTTTTATAATTACAGTTTCATATTTAATAGTAATGTAATATTTTGTATTATATTTTAAACTCATGTAAATGTACTAATGGTATTTAAGTATTACATCGAATTTTTGGCGCTTTGGCTTTGCTATGACGAAAGAAAGTTCCTAAATATCAGCGCGCAAACAACTTTATGTCGCGTGTACTTTTAAATCTGTGATATTCTTCTAAGATATTGCTTGAAATTATGTACTTTTATGGGTAATATTAATCTACTTTAATTGTCTAATTAATCATTGAATTGGATTTATAATAATACTATATCCGTAAAAAGGTGTTCATAATTAATTATTATTTCTTCATAATGTGTAAAAGATAAAAATGGTTTTTATGGTTATTCTTAAGAGGGACATATATCACTATGGTTTTCTTGAAATATACAATCCTGTAATAAATTATTTATGACGTGTCGCATAACGTTTAGCTACTGTTATCAATTGAGGCGCATAAATAATGATTCTATTTTTCTAGCTTAATTACAATACACAGATTTATTTGGACTTTATTTTATTAATATAATACGCACGTATTATACATATATACAAACCACACGGAATATATTCACCAAACGGTACTGAAAGCTATAGTTCAGAAGCAGAAGAAACAAGAGAATCTCGCTTCACAGGCATTCACATTTCGGTCTTTCTCAATTCATGTCGGACGTAGCTCGTTCCTCACCTCCTGTTACCCCACGCTGTGTCATATAATTCGCCCTCAGTACTATATACTATTGCGTTCTCTCTCACTTTTTAACATACATTTTGAACGATAAATACTCCTATCCTAAATATTGTAGCATAATTTTAAATAGTATATAAATAATTTATATAATGCAAAAAGAATCTTTCAAGTTTAAATGGTATTTTCAGAGATTAGCACATTTACACAAAGAATCTCTTCAGCTCTATAACATTACTACAGATGTGTTAATTACTATTAAATACAATCCTTTCATTAATTCTGAATAAATAACAAAAGAAAAAAACGTAAAGAATATCCTTTTCAGATTTCCTCACAAGCTAACTAAAGTACGAGCCGATAATAGTGGGTGTCACGCAATTCCGCCGTTCCAGTAAATATTATTGGCAAAGAATTCTTTGTGCTCGTTAAAAAGGGTGCGATCTCGGAAGTTGCGGCCGCCCCGGTCCTTTAAGCTAAAGGTAGGTTAGATGCCTATATAAATTCGATTTTTAAGGTAAACTGCACTCGTAATAAATAACGGTGAAATACGACTTTGACTCGAACATCGATGGAGCTGTTTTATCATATATTTTTTTATCTGTTACTTTTTTACAGAAGTAACGTATAATGACAACATTCTGCCTGATAGTCATTTACCGTCATATAAATAACTAGTTGTGCCCGCGACTTCGTTCGCGTGGAAATTTATGTAAAAAAAACAGTAATTAATATAGTCATCTGAATGTATTAAGTTCATTTACTTATCTACTTTTCTCTCGAAACCGAACCGATTTTAATGAAACAAAGCCTAAATGTTACTCGAAGATAATTATGCTTTGTGATTAGAGTTTTTATCGTTAACGCAGTACTTTAACAGTGATGCGTGTTCAAATAAGTAGTCCGGTGAAGCTGTTAAGACCTTGCTAGGACAATAGCGTCGACAGTTCGAAAAAAAAAGTGTTCAAATAAACAGACAGACATACATTTCTAAACATGATTGAAATGTATTTTATTACTTATTCCAGGACACCTGTGCCAATTTTTTTCACAATAATCTAAAAGTAAAGACACGTTAGATTTACATTCTTATTATATTTATATATATAGATATTTGCAACGTAGTCAGCTACATATTCCCGCCGAATACCATTGGTTTTTAGTTATTGTTTTATATGGTGTATAGTGGCTGCAATCCATTGACCATGTAGAAAAATCAGACTTACGCAAGTTGAGACGAAGTCTGTATGTTATAACGGTAAACAAGGAGGGTACTAATATTGAAACTCACTTGTCTAAAGTGTGAAGTCGTCATTCGATAGGGCGAATAGCGTAGATTTAACGATATTAGTTCTTTTCTCGGAACGGTATAGTAACATATATATGCCACCCACAGGAACTTAAACTCTGTATTTTGTATATAGCTTGTATTCTGGTCCCAGAAAATTCACACACACAAAGGTATGTTACGTGCGACAAATATTGATCTTGTTATTATGTATTTATTAAAAGTTATATTGATATACGAAACAGCAGAATAACTGATAGCAGTTGTTGTAAAATAACGCAAATGCGTAAAAATTATCGGTTTATAACCGTTATTGGTTATATAGTACCGTTATCTCATTTGGCTGAAAGATACATGTAAATTAGAAAAAATACAAGTTTTAATTTACTGTTTTATTGCCCACGTACGTTTTGACGATCTTTTTGTTTTTCTGTATTTGCAGACGAATAAACGAAATAATTTAATGTTAATTTTTTTCATTCAATTATATAAAAAAAAATTATATAAAATTATATCAAAATTTTCACGCGTGAATATTTATCTCATGGAGAAAGTTTTAATGCTAGTATAATTCGCCACTAGGTGTCGCTGTGGCATATCGACTTCTGTACTGTTCAACTAGTCGGTATGAAAATTGGTATTATATATGTGTATCTAAAGTCAGAATACTTCGCTGGAATTAAACTATTTTTATAATCGACTAGCTGACCCGTGCCCACTTCGTTGTGCGGTAATAGGTATTATCAAGCTATACCTTTATTCTAGAACTCAATCATATATCTCTCATCGTTAAGGCAGCGTTCTCAAGAAACGTTTTCGTTCGTCCATTTTTTCTCCGACTCCCCAGATATTACCCCCTACAACCTCACAAACTACCTCTTTATAATATTAGTATAGATAATATAATTAATTAATAGCTTCTGGCCACGACTTCGTACGCGTGGAATAGTTATTTTGGGCTAACACCCAGCGGAAGCTCTCAAAAGAAAAAAACCCCGATTTTAAAACATTCTTCATTGTTGCTCCGCTCCTATTGGTCTTAGCGTGGTGATATATAGCCTATGACATTCACAAATAACGTGGCTTTCTATTGGTAAAAGAATTTTCAAACTCACACGCTACAAACTCACAAACTTTACCTCTTTATAATATTAGTATAGATATAAATAAAATGATAAAATTATGTCATTGTGCGCGCATCACTCAATAACTGCCTGATAGATTTCGATCATCTTTTTCTTACTTTTACTTTTTATACACTTGATTCTTGTTAAAAGACAAAATATCTTTATAACTTAATCTATACATATAATGAAAATGAAGTGTCTGTATGTAATATCAAAATAACATTTTTTTACTAATTGGGTATGAAAGTGTACACGATCCTTATAAAAAAAATGCAATTTTTTAAATTTTTGTTGGTTTCTCTGTCTGTGAAAAGTAAAATAAAAACATTGGTTAGAAATAAATTTTGTAAATAAAGTGTATTCTTGTATTTTGTTTCTGTGTGTAAAACTCGCTTTTACCCGCGGCTTAGATCACGTTAATGTAGTGAAATATTATTTTTCTATCTAGAGTACTTTTTTATGAGTGAAAGATAGATACTATTCGCGTATAATATGCTCAAAAACGTTCCCTTAAAATAAAACCTCTGTAGCTGTCTACCGCCATGCAGTGGAGGCGATCGCGATCTCTTCACATTCGGAAAACAATTGACGACAAAAAATGGTCTGCAAACTAGCGTCTATTGTAAGTACTATTGTATAAATTTTGAACTCTTTAAGGGCATTTTCAGATACCCTATGTTGTTTTCTGTACGACTGACGTGTATTCCCGATGATGAGCTGAGTAGTAACTCGTTTTCATAATTATAATATTAGTAAGGATATATTCTGTAGAAAATATACATTGTAAACGAAATCGCGGGTCTCGGCTAGTAAATGATAATTTAATATCTTGGTTTCTATATCAAAAATACTATAATACTTTCTGAGTCGTTCACTCACACGTTCCATTACGAATGGGTTCTCGATAAGATGAAATAAAAATGGCTTTGAAAGAAAACATATTTACAGAGAAAATAGCATTTATAAAATAAATATAGCTCTAATAAATCTGATATCTTAGTCTAGACCTTTGAATCGTCACTAAGAGTAAAGTAAACTGTAGAATTTTCGAATAAAAATTCGCGTACATTTACTGTTGCTTTGAAATTATAATAAATATATTTATGGAATAAAATATGACAATGTTTTTTTTTATTTTTTAAATAAATCATGTCTATATTATGTTATGCCCTTTATAATAGTGTCGTTCATACGTTTATAACTGTACTAGTGGTCGCCCTCGACTTCGCCTGCATTTTCATCTTTATAAATAATAATATGTTTTAAGTCCAAGTTTTAAGAAAAAATAATTATCTTATTTACTTTAATTTACTTAAAAAACACATTACTTCAGATTAATGTCATTTTATTTGAAAAAATGTACGTAGTTTATCAGTGGCCTTGCGTCTTCATTCAGTTTTATGCTAATTATTTTTGTGTATTATGCTGTTACTACGTCTGTATTGAAATGATTAAATATTGTATGTATTGAAATTATTATATAATTATAAAAGACTAAATTAACTTTTTAAAATCTTATTTAAACATCTTTCTGTCACGATAATGGTGAAATTGTCTACGTCTACCAAATCTATACTTAATATTATAAAGCTGAAGAGTTTGTTTGTTTGAACGCGATAACCTCAGGAACTACTAACTCTTTTTGATTTTTTTTTTCAGATTTAGATAGCTCATTTATTGAGGAAGGCTATGGGCTACATGTCATCACGCTAAGACCAATAGGAGCGGAACACCAAAGAATAATGTTTCAAAATCGGGGTTCTTTTCCTTTTGAGAGTTTCCGTTGCGTACTAGCGGTATCCCAAAGTAACGCGGACGAAGTCGCGGGCAGAAGCTATATGAAATATAATTTAGTGAATGCGTTTAAATAGTCATATATATAAAATATCTGTCGTTTTGAATTTAAAAGCTCGATGGTCAAATATGTCTAATGTGATGTGGTTGGATTAATCCTGGAAAACTAGTTGGTAGTATCCCACGTAATGAGAACCCAGATCCGATTTTGTCGACTGACGTATTTAATATATTTTTTATCAGGTTGCGGTTTCGCGTCGAATAGTTTCCTGCAAGTTTCGTTTGACAACACCCCCGGGTGGCGTATCGCTTAAATAAACAATGGAAGGGTTTCCGATTTCTCAAGAACTTCCGGTAAAATACGTCATGTCGACCCGCGGCAGGACATTACCGGTCGTTGATTGTTTACGATTCGCAACAGCCATTCACAACTTGGCTCTGTATTATATAATTTAAATTGCGTATCTGTATAGCATTATAATAACGGCACGCTGTGATGGCCGCTTTGTCATTTGTTCGTTAAGTTTCATATAAATTAGTATCCACATTTGATGAAGCAAATTGCTGTTCTTTATTGAAAATAGTGCCGTGCAGTTAGTCCTAAAATGTATCGAATGCATAATTTTAGGACACAAAATTAATTTAGTACAGATTTGTACATTATATGTATGTATAACTATATATTATATATCTATCTAACTACTACTATATCTAATTATGCAATATGCTCTCACGAACGACTGTTTTCACGTTTTTACTAATAAAAAACAGCGCCAGTTTGACAGTATCCACAATGAATTATAATTATTAGTGTACTTATTTAATCACAATTCAGTATTTATATTTTTCTATATTCAAAATAATATAATGTATATATATATTCTGTATATGTATGCTGACCAGCACAAGTAACATTACCAACAAATGCGCATCAATGTTTAATGCAATATAAAGCACCATTTGATTTGATTTGATTATATTTTATTCGAAAATAAATCGACATTTCAAATCACTATTATACTCTGTCAAAATGGTCATTATAACGAGCCACTACTATAGGTAAAAATCAGTCGCAAAGCATACTTGTGCTTCCCCACAGTTATACTTGAGAAAGAGCTCTTTCTAGGCTTAGCGTATTATGATCTTCTGCCACAACATACTTTACATCTCTTGCGGTTATGATCAAACACTATATTATAAACAATTCTTAACAGTATCTTGGTATTGGAATACCGAGGTAAATGGATTTAAAAAGAATTCGATACAGTCATTAGGATTGCCGACAGAAGTGAAAACTCAAAACAATGGATATAACTGTGTTGTCTTATGAATTTTTAAATTAATTATAGTGTGAATTATTTATTTTTTAATTTTATAATTTGTATATTGAAATTATTATCTAACATTAGTCTGGTTTTCACATCGAATGGCACCCTGAGCAACAATTATATACATTTTTATAAAGTTTATTAATAATTCAAACATATGATAGGCTGCTATACTACGCGACGCTAGTCTGACGTAAGCCGCACAAGCGTGATACGGTCGGTCATGCTAGTACCATATCGTTGACGCAAAACTGGAGGTTTATATTCTGCCAAAAGTACCGTTGAACGCGCCTAAAGAAGTTTTCACTTCAAAATATATTGAGTCTTATGAAAACCGTGCGTATCTCTACAATTCGCACTTTCACGAAATCTAATAACAATCATCCCCCGTGGTTCATATCTCTGAAGCCAGTCCGCGTATTAAATTAATTTTATCACAGACAACGGGCCCAATAAACTGTGCCGCAGAATCAATCTTCTTTTAATTAACTACTTCGGGATTTTCGTAAATTGATTCTCATTTTCTAAAAGGCGACGTCGCGAGCCGTTTGTTTCGCTTAGTTTTACATTGTTAAGTTTCATTTAGGCACCGTGTGCGTTGAATTTAATCAATTCCCCAAGAGTATTAAAAGGGCGATCTAGGGGAATCTACTCTCTTATGAGATTTCTTTCCATAGATTTGTTGGTCGATGTAATAAAAGATGTATACGCAAATATAAAAAGGAGACTAGTTCTGAAGAGTATTTCCCTGAATAGCCGAGGCTTGTTTGTCGACTATATTTATATGCAAGGACGGTATTTTCGAACGCAATGTTCCTCTAAAAACATCCCAGTCATCGACAAAAGCTAGTATGAGACTGGACCTGGTTAGTCTTATTTTATGTATTTTTATGAAGCTATACATTAATGCCCCGGGCGTACTTAGCGAATGAAAGGTGTCAGTTTCAGAAATCACTTTCCTCCAATTAATAATTTATCTTAATACAGTCTTTTGACAGTGAAATCTTCTTGATCCATGTCAAGTATCATTGCTTAAACTTATTGTTCGATAAATCAGCACGTAACATCTGGAAGTCTGTTCCAGGTTGATGTGATAAAGGAATACTGTACAATATTTTTAAAGAGCTAAAATGTCGTGATGATGTTATTCTTAGCTCAGGTTGTTTGCAGGATAGGAACCGATCGATATAATATCCGGGGGCGTTGTCATTAAGACATCAGGTCGATACTTTCCAACATAACATAATGGTAAGTTCGTGTGGGGGTAATTCCTTTTGTTGAGTTCGGGAAACGGGTCTCTCATTTCCTCAAATATACACGCACGGAATAATTCGAACTGAATGTTTATATTAGCATAAATATTGCGTCGAGGGATACATGTTGTGCGATCCCACGTCTATGTCACGGTTACCGAATGACCGACACACATTCTGGTTAACCAACCTTATATAAAGGAATTTCGGTGATTAGGTAAAACGCTGTGTTAATAATATTCACTCCTAAATTTCTATGCTATTGGGTAAGGTATAATGAGAGTAAGGTTCGAAGTTAAATATTCGCCAGCAAATGAAGTTCTTTTTTACTATTACACTTCTAGTAATTTATAGATATAGAGTCAGTGATAAGAAAGCATTCCCTAATAATATTCAGTTTTGCTCATATAATTTATTTAACTGTTGATCGCCAATTTAATACTACTATTTTATTTATTAATACAATAGGATTCCGTGACTTACAAAGGAAAAATTTCAGCGATATAATACTTTCATCTAAATTCGCAAAACCATCATTTTACTACCAGAGGCAAATGTAAATTATTCTATGTGGTAGTTTCACTGGGTCCAGTAAAAGTTTTTTGGGCAACGGATTTAGATTATACTATAAGGACCCAGAGCACTTTACCGATTTGTACCGATAGTAACTTCGAGTATCTTTTCAATTAGGTTTAACTGTCAAAAGATTGTTATGTCATCAAAGGGCACCCCATTTTGGATATTCGCTAAAATTAGTGTGAAAATAATAGTTTGTATAGACGTAATAAAAATATGCAAAAAAAAAGATAAACAAGATCGAGTTTCTTGCCGGTTCTTCTCGATGACTGTGTTGTTCGTAGTAACTCGTGTCATTTGAAATGTTTATGTTATGTTTAAATGTTAAAAAAGCCATTTGGATGTTATCTATCGCATTTAAATTAGTAGTAGTAATTAGTAAAAAATCATGTAATTACAGTATCGTCACTCCTAAACCGTATAACGTTGTGGTTGTAGTCCTCTTGGAGATTTATTTCTGTTTATATTCTCACTAATATCTAGAATAGAACTATCCTCCTACGCCCTATGGCACGCTTTTATACGTTACATAAAGAAGGGTGGAAATCTCCGGAAGGCTGATGTTTGAGATACGATACAAAATTCGTTTTAAAACTGAAATCTTTCTGTTTTCCACAGTCGTCAGTATCATCCGATGTTAATTTATAAAAACGTGTTCGTAACAATATTTAAAAAAAATAATTTTCAATTAAATTACTCATCAAATTGATTATTTACTTTAGTTTTGGCAACCAATCTTCTAGTATATTATTACTGCCATTGTGGAGTAGTTAATTATATTAATTGTTTCTTACGATAATTTCAATGAGCTAACAAGATTTTGGCGGTTTTGTTAGAACTTTGCAGAGAGTTTTTGTGGCAAGTCAGAATCCATGCTCCATAGTATTATTTCGCATCCAGTTCAATCGTGCACGATAACTAAACGATATTACGTAAAACTCCACCAATATTACAAAATATAGAGTCAATTAACACAAGATTATAATTAATATATAAAATCCAACTCATGACATTTCAAGATCTCGCCAAAAACTCGCTTTATTATACCTAAGCTTCGTAAAATATGTACTGTTAATTCCAACAAAGATTTTATGATTAATTTTCTCTGTGGATTGTTCATATCTAAATTAGAAGATTGGAACGACATCCGATACTGATAATTATAAAGTGTTAATTAACTTAAGTTTGATGTTATTTAAGTTAAGCCATTAAAAGATACCACGGAAATAACTTGTGGTATCAAGTAACTTTATACTGTGGATTTAACTTTTGTCATTTCATTTTGTTATTTTGTTGGATGTATCTATATAATATACAATATATACGTATAAAAAATTGTTGTATAAGATATCGATAAAACAACTCAACGAACACCATGATCCATGATCACATGTACATACACACATTCCCATACAATATACACATATACGATGAACATGTTTTTTTCACTCTCCGTCAGCTCTCATCTCAGTAACCACCTGTTATTTATTTAGACTGTAACAGACACATGTATAGTTTTGTAAATCAAGCATTGTTAATATAAAAAGAAAAAAAATAGCTTCCAATTGAATAATACTAAACAGTCAAACACAACAGTTTTTCAACTTCTCACAAAAAAAAAACAAACCAGTCAAATCTTAATGACTACTGACAGAAGTAAAAACTCAAAACAATGGAATAACTGTGTAGTTTTTAATTTGTAAAGCAATTATAGACTGTTAGACAATAATTATATACATTTTTATACAGTTTATTAATTAATCAAACATATAATGGGCTGCACTACCTCAATACAAAATATCAATATTACATGTATACACGTCGCTATACTACGCGTCGCAAGTCAAACACAAATGCAATACGTCTCAAGCATGTAGTGCATTACACATATCACCTCCACACACGTGCACGCATACACGCTTATACATGCAAGTGGAAGGGTTTAATTTTTTCCTTATCAAACTGAAATAGCTTAGAATATTATCCGATACGAAATATATATAAGGGTTGTTGAGGTATGTATGCTTGGTACACATATATGTTTCAACAACTCATATATATATGAATAGTTAGCATAGCTTAGGTTAGCTCACATAGGTCGCGAATTGCATGTATCAGGCAACAGCCAAAGCCGAGGTGTGCCGCGCACCCTTGAGCTAGTTGTCAAAATAAAATCGGCTGAGTGTCTTAAGCGCTCGCCTTAGTAGTCCGGTGAAGCTGTTAAGAACTTGCTTGGTCAATAGCGTAGTCAGTTCAAATCAAATCAAAAATACTTTATTCAGTTTAGGCCCTAATAAGGCACTTATGAACGTCAAAGACTACTACCGGTTCGGAAAACAACCCAGTCATCGAGAAGAACCGGCAAGAAACTCGATCGGGTACATTTTTTAAACATATATTTCCAATACATTATACAATGCTTTTAGTGGATGCACAGAGAGGAGTCAATTCCAGTTTCACACGCCGCAGTGTATTCAAAAGATGCAAAAATAAAACCCGAAAAAGCAATCTAACGGCCGGAGTATCTTACTTTCGCTAATTACACGTTCAATAAGTTATATTTTAAGCTTTAAACTAACAAATAATATCAAAGTTTGAACAAAATTACCGATTTTAAACCTGTGATACAAATGTTTAGCCTCGCCCCTCACAACCACGCACAATAACGAGAAAACGTACTTTATTCATTACGTGTTAAGGTTGAATTCACACTAAATGTTGTTTATGTTGTATTTTCATTTTGAGGGGAGTAATTTATTTCTTTGCTCGTTTTATCGTAAGTATTAGATAATACTTTGAACATTTCTCACTTTATTACTATGTGTTATGGTTGGAATTAGGTTGAACTTAAAACTGATTTAAAACTTTTTTGTCCCTTTCTTAGCAAACGAATAGAAAAAAAAAAGTCTCAAGCATGTCGAGGTCACCGGTGACGTGAGGGTGTCTGTACTTTTTAGATTTTCGTAAAAAAAATTGTTGCAGGAATAAGTAATAGAATACATTCTAATCATTTTTAGAAACGTCTGTCTGTTTTTGTATGAACACGCATCACTGCTGAAGTACGAGGTTCACAATAAAACCTCAACAAGAAAATCGTAAAGCACATCCTCGGGAGTAACTTAGTGCTTGTTTCATTAAAATCGGTCCTCTCTATCAAAAGTTATTGTAGTTTTAATGACGGCGCGGCGTAAGTACGTGAGAAAAGTAGACAAGTTAATGGACTTACTACATTCAGATGACTTTATTGATTACTGTTTTTATATAAACTTCCACGCAGACGAAGTTGCGGGCACAGCTAGTATATAATAAAAGGGTAACGGGGCGAAATCTGTACATTAAATATTTTAAAGAAAAAGTACTCTGGTGGGGCTTAGAATCAATGACAGAACACGTATCCATAGTTCAATAGTTTTTGAGTTTATCGCTAACAGACAGACAGACGTGGCAGAAGATTTTGTTTTATAATATGTAGTGATGCGAATATTAGTCCGTTTGTTTGTTACGCTTTCACGCCTTAACTGTTAAACCAATCTTTATGCAATTTTGCATACACACTGTCAGATCTATACTAAAGGACATAGGCTACGTTTCAACCAGAAATAAGTACTGTTTTAGATAGATCAAAGCTATATTAGAACGAGCGAAGCCACGAGCAGAACCTCTTCAATAAAATAATTGTAAACTAGGAGGAAATACAGAAAACTCTTAATTCCATAGATTAACAAAAGAATTTAGTTAACCTGTGCATTAACGACTTTGAAACTCTAATGGTTTATATATTTAAGACTAGTTTTCCCGACGGTTTCGCTCGTATTAATGTAGATTTAATATATCAATCGGGAACAGCACTTTTTTTGGGTGAAAGGTCCTTGTCTTTTCCTGTACCTCTCATAAATGCAAAACTTTATGACTATCGGTTGAATAGATGAGACGTGAAATCGTAGCAAATAAAAAAACCCACAGTCGTGTAGTATTAGTTAGGATTTATCGACGCTTCTTGATTCTACCGACATACATAATTGATATTTCAATGATCCTATTTTGACTGTTAAACTAGTAATAAATGATTACTTGGAGTTTAAGCTGTCGTACAATAAAAATTCAAAAGCCGTACACAGTCGAAATATTATCACAAATCGAGTGGTTTCGTATGCATCCCGGACACGTCCCACGTGCCAACGTAAACGACGTAATACGTTAAAAATGTATAACGTGTGTTAGGTATTGATTTTTTTATTTAAGATGAACTCGAATACATATTTTCAAGTGTAACTTATGGCACCTAGGGAAAAAATTTCATCACGCGTTTGTGTCTGTATGTATGTACCAAAATGAGTAAATATATAGTTAAGTATTTATAATACAGGAATTCGTATAGTATATATTTTATGAGCATTCTCATATGTATATAATTTAATACGAATAAGTCAAAAAGGTTTCACAAACTCTTCAGCTTTATAATATTAGTGTTTATAGATAGTATAGACAAGTGCGTAGCATAATGTTATTCACTAAATAGGCTTAAATACTCGTAAATTTTGAAGAATTGTTAATATAAATTCGAGTGTGAGTTTCTTACGCTTTCCATTATGAAATTATACATACACGTTGACAGGGTCACCGAAAAGGGTACCTTTCATCTGGGCCAATATGTTCTGTTCCCAAGGGTTAGGTTAAAACATTAACTGAAAGAAGCCGCGAGGGCAAAAGTATTGTATAAATTGGTCGAGCCGCTCAATATGGTACCTCTCTGAGATAGTCATTCACAGTTCGGGCCTTTTCGTTTGTAATCAGACGATCGATCCGGCCACACTTTTACTTAGATTTCGTCTATTGATTAATTTTTTTATGGTCATTACTCCGCTCCTAAGTGTTGTATAAGATATCCTATAATCTTCCTCAATGATTAGACTTAAAATAATGTTTTTAATGTTAATGGTAGTTACAAAAATAGGAGAGCCTTCTTCATATTGAAGCGATGATAGCGTATACGTCGATGGACGTAGGTTCAAATCCTTGCAGCTGAGTCGGAGCTTTTCCGTGAAGAAAAGCAATGTGATGAAACTATAGCATGACAGTTTTTTTTTTTTTTTTTTTTTAACGGGGGGAA
>MU158865.1:199003-213991 GCA_015888305.1 Antheraea pernyi
AGGACCGGGCGGACGGCGTCCACTGTGAACCGCCCGAATCGCTCGTCCGCCAGGTCCTGCTGCCACCTTTCGACGGCGTCCTCCCTTAGACGCCGTCTCTCCGCCTCTACCTCCCTGGGAGCCGGAGGCTCCCCCCTTCGTTTTCTCGCCGCCGTGAACTCGTACACGGCGGCGAGAACTCCTGCCTCCAGCTCCCAGGGCAGGGATCCGGCGAGCGTGAAGGCCGCCGCCGAGGACACCGTCCGGTACGCCCGGATTGCCCTCAGTGCCACTGTGCGCTGCGCATTGCGGAGCGCACGCACGTTGGCGGCACCGAGGGCATCAGCCCAGACTGGTGCCCCGTAGGCGGCCATCGCCCGCACGACTCCCATGTAGAGTCGGCGGCACCCGGCGCCCGGCCCCCCTATGTTGGGGAGTAACCGGCCGAGTGCCGCAGCCGCCCCAGAAATTCGCGGTCCGAGCTTCGCAAAGTGGGGCTCGAACCGCCAGCGCCCGTCCAGGGTGAGGCCCAGATATTTCATCTGGGTCCCCGCCCTGATCCGGGCACCCTCCACCACAATGTGGGCTCCAGGTGGTGGCCCCCGCCGAGGCCCATGAAAGAGTAGGGCCTCGGTCTTCTCGAGGGCCACCCTGAGGCCCAACCTCCTGATGCGCCTGACCACGAGAGTTGTGGCCATCGTGGCCAGGCGTTCCACCTCCCTCCACTCTCCCCCCCGGGCTACGACTAGGGTGTCATCCGCGTAACATATGAGGCGTGCCCCATATGGGAGCACGTCGCGGAGCACCCAGTCGTAGCCCATGTTCCACAGGAGCGGCCCTAAGGCTGACCCCTGTGGAACCCCCCGCCTTGTGGCCCGCCGGACCATTCGCCCGTCGCCGTCTACGTAGGCGACCTCCCTATCTTCGAGGTACGCCTCCAGCACCCGCAGCAGGTAGGGGGGCACTCCGAAATATCGGAGCGCCTCCCGTATGACCCCATGCGGCAGGGTGTTGAAGGCGTTGGCGATGTCAAGGGACACCGCCAAAACCCTCTCCCCCTGGGAGGTCGCCTCTGCCGACAGCGACTTCAGGAGGCACAGGGCGTCCACCGTAGAACGCCCTGCCCGGAAGCCATACTGCGCATCCGCCAGATTAGGCCCTACGCCCTCTAGGTGCTGGACGACCCGGGAGGAGATAATCCTCTCCAGCACCTTCCCGGCGTCGTCCAGCAGGACGAGGGGCCGATACGCGGACGCGCAGTCCGTAGGGCGGCCTGCCTTTTCCATAAGGCAGAGCCGCCCAAGCTTCCAGGGCATCGGGAACTGCCCGACCGAAAAACACCGGTCGAACAGCTCCCGAAGCCACCCCCCTAGAGCCAGTCCCCGTCTGGGTTTAGCGTGTTTAACGATAAACCACATAATGTATTATATTTCAGAAAATTGTGTCTTTAAGATTGTAAATACAAATATATTATTTTTTAATCCTTATTACAAAGAATAAAAGCGTATATCCTTAATAATTATTAATAACAGGATTTAGTATTTTCTTTTTCATTACTGCTTATATAGAAAAGCCACAGTTATATATTCTATATAAAAATAAAAATAACTTATTCCAAGCCCAAGGGTTAAACACAGTAGCGGACTGAGTCCATCGTGGTAATTAAATGAACCCCCCGGTAGGATTGGCAAAATAGAAATCGCGGGATCTCCACGCCAATGACCATAGTTTTTTTGGTGTGCTAACAGTATAAAATTTAAAATTCTTATTTTTCTTACTGAAATAAGAACTAATATATTTTTATTTACTTAAGGTTGTACATATCTCTGTAACCCAATTCTTTTTCACAATTGTATTGTCCGTGTATTTGTTACAATACATATTTTTTCTTTCTTTCTATTGAACTGTAGTACATATATTGGGGGCGCCGCCTGTCAATATGGCGACACCTCTCGCCCTCGTACGTCACCGGCCCGCGGCTAGGCGGGGTGAGGTGGAAATGAGGCGAGACGTGAGGCGAGGCGACGTTCCCCGGCGGTGGGCGGGCGTAGAACTCTCGAAGGTGGTAGCGAGAGCGCCGGTAGCCCGCCTCGGTGGCGACAGTCGGATGCCGGTGGATGTCTTGAAGGTGCCTCGGTGATGTGCAATGATGCACGAGTCAGCCGATGAAGGTGGTGGATTACGAAGCGGAGGTCGGGGTGGTCGCAAGAAAACACCGTGGTTCTCGTATAATGACCGCGTCCCCGAGCCAACAGAGCACTACTACTGACGATGAAGACTTCTCGATTAACTATTCAATATTGTCGCGATGAACTATGCGATCAAAACTACTCTATGATACTCAATAAGATGCGCGATCCGACTATTCTATGTTACTCAATAAGATGCGCGATCAGACTACTCTATGTTTCTATGATGCCTTGTGCAATCAAACTACTCTGTTACTGTGAATCTATGTGTAAAACTATTTATAAGCTACTTATCGTGTGCGTCGCCAACAACATATTTACATATAGCTAGTGCTCGTCCTGTGGTCGAAAGTCGACCGTAATGCATTAATTTTAAAGTTTCAATACTAAGGAAAAATCTCAATTTTTATTGACAACACAAAATCTAGTAAATAGTTACTAAACAAAAAAGAATAAAGAAAATCGGATCTGATACAGAGGAGCGGGATGATCTTAATTGTTTTAAGTTCTAACAGTGCTATAATGTAGTTCGGTGAAACTAAAAAGGCCTTAAAGCCGGTAGCATGTGTGAGTTAGAAAAAAACATTGCTCTTATAAGATGGTGGATCCCTTGACAGGTTTGGTGGCAAGTCAAAATGAATGTTTTAGATTATTTCTTCACTTGAGCATAAGATCTAAACTATGTCAAGTAGAAAGTCACGAATATTACATAATATGATATTACATAATACCAATTTATGAGTTAATATGAAAACTATAATATGGTAAACTAAAATCATGTAAAAAAATCCAAAATTAAAGTTAGTTGGTAAACACAGTCAAACCACCTCTATCTTTAAAGATACAAGGAAAACTTGTTTTTTTTTTAATATTCTAAATGGTTACGGGTATTAGATACTTAGGCTAGACATATTGCGGGGCCTCCCAGTACAAAAAGTCCGCCTCCTAAATCCACCACTGGGCGAAGAAAAATCTCTCACGTCAGATATAGTGACTCGAGTCATTTTTACAGACGCACTTCAGAGATGCGGCGCTTGAATTTAAAAAAAGGATGACGTCATGTAAAGCGCCTCGCGAACTGGCCGCTAGCCAGCAAGACAGTTTCGAGAGCACGTAGTGGGTAAAAAAGAAAAAAACATTTTGAAATTCAAATGTGGAATAAAACTGCGTGCTTTATTTTTATAATTTGGACTTTATTGTTTTCACGTTATGTATTGTTATCTATAAACCGGTTTCAAAAATGAAATTGTTTTGAGAGAAACATTGCAATGTTCACATAAAAGTTGGGCTTATAAGATTTTTACACAAATTTTACGTATATTAACTACTTAGCTGTGCCCGCGACTCCTTCCGCGTGAAACCTAATGTTAAAAAAAAACAGTGAAAAATCATCTGAATGTATTAAATCCATTCATTTATCTACTTTTTTCTCATATCTCAGTCTGTCGTCATTAAAATTACAATAACTTTTGATAAAGAGAACCGATTTAATTGAAAACAAGATTAAATGCAACTCAAGGGTATGCTTTATGATTTTCTTGGTGAGGTTTTATCGTGAACGCAGTATTTTAACAGTGATGTGTGTTCATACAAACTACTAGACAGACATACAGATATTTCTAAAAATGATTGAAATTTATTTTATTACTTATTCCAATACACGTTAGATTTACTTTCTTATCATATGTATATTTAGATATAGATGCCTTATATATGTGTAGGGTGATATTTATTAATAAATTACAAGAATTTCTACGCTGATTTGTGCAATATGTCTATATTATTATCTATACTATGATTGGAAATGTGAATTAAGAAATTGTTTACTTTATTTAGAGAGTTTGCTGTGTGAAAAACAACTAATATAATGTCCGACCTGTAGTATCTGTAAACCAATTAATAAAGCGCCATCTATTTATTTATTTATTTATTTATTTATTTAAGGTTCACAAAACTGAGTTCAATGAACAAAAATGGACACGAACCCTTTTATATGTGAACACAGCATGCATAATATAAGAAGACAAAGTCATAGTATTAATACAAAGAAAAATGAAATTATATTAAACATTTAAATACATTTTTTTTCTAATTGAGGCCAAAGAAACATAAAAAAATATATCGAATTTGAAACGTAAACTATTACAAAATGAAAGCATGCGATATAAAGGGCAATGTTGACCTGCGTTAGTTCTTGCTAATGGTAGATGAAAAGTTTGCCTGTTAAGTAAACGACTGCCTATACGTGGCACACTAAAGGGTATTTTTTGAAGAAAATCTGAAGATTCTAGGAAACCATGTATCAATTTGTATATAAACATTACATCAGCCACCTTTCTACGATTCTGTAATGGTTTCATTTTATAAAGTTCTAAACGTTTGGAGTATGAGTTTAAACTACTGTTATGGAATCTATTGTCGTGATAGGAAAGGTAATATAAAAAACGTTTTTGTACTCTTTCTGTTCTATCTATATGAACCTGATAACAAGGGTTCCATACTGGACTACAATATTCCAGAATACTACGAACCATTGAATTAAAAATAAAAATGGTTAGCATTGGCTGCTGAAATATTTTTAATTGTCTGAAGATAAAACCTGAGAGATGGGATGACTTATGAATAATATTATTAATATGTGGACGAAATGACAACGCGGAATCCATGATAACTCCTAAATCACGGATCGTGGAGACTTCTACTAAAATAGTATTATTAATAGTGTAAAATACATTAGTTGGTGTTTTTTTCCTAGTATATTTGATATGAAAACATTTGTCTAAATTTAGTTCCATTTGGTTATTCAAACACCATTCAAAAATCCTATTTATATCAGATTGTAAAATACGTACATCGTCTGAATTGTCTATTACACGATAAATTTTCAAATCATCTGCATATAATTTAAAATTGGATTGCATAATATCCGAAATGTCATTAATAAACAAAATAAATAAAAGCGGACCAAGATGGGATCCTTGAGGAACTCCAGAAGGAACTGTACAAATAGGGGAACTAAACCCGCGAATTAACACAAATTGAGAACGATTCTTGAGGTAGGATTCACACCATCTCAGCAATGATCCGTGAATGCCTAAAAATTGTAGTTTATTTAACAGGCAATCGTGATTAACAAGGTCAAAGGCCTTACGAAAGTCCATATAAATAGCATGAACCTCTTTTTTAGAATCCAAAGCTTCAGAAATGTCAGAAACAAAATTAATCAAATTAGTAGTGGTAGATTTACGTGGAAGAAAACCGTGCTGATTATGATCGATAGAATGTCTAAAGTGAGCAAGAAGTTTTTTATTAACAATAGATTCTAGAATTTTTCCCATCGTTGATAAAATAGATATTGGTCTATATTGCGTAACAGATTCAACACGTCCAGACTTATGGATCGGCGTCAAATAAGCCAGTTTCCATTTATTCGGGAATACACCAGATCTAAGTGAAGTGTTAAAAATAATACCAAGTGGCTTATACAAATTATTAGCACATCTTTTTAAAAATACTGGAGGTATACAATCTGGCCCAGGGCTCTTATAAGGATCCAGTAATTTTAATTCTTTTAATATTTCTGAATCTTCAATCAAACATACACCCAAATGATTACCATTAAAAGTACTATTACAATTAGGAGCTGGAGCGGGTGTAGATATTATCGGACTACGGATAGTGTAAACTTTCTGAAAATAATTTGAAAATAAATTGGCAATTTCCTGCCCACCTATTGCCTTAATATCATCGAAAACCATTTCATTTGGTAAAGAAGTGCTGTTTGATTTTTTCTCCTTGACAATTTTCCAGAAATATTTAGGATTACTTCTTAAGTGAGTGGCAGCATTTGCCTTAAATTTACTATAACACGATTTTACTAAATTATCACAACGCTCTCTAAGTATCATATATTCTAATTTGTCTCTCAAATTACCATATCTTTTATATCTACGATGATATTTTGCTTTTTCTTTTATAACTTTAAGTAGAGATGGACTGAACCACGTTGGATACGATTCATTACGAGGACAATAAACTGAAGTGTAATCATTAATTATGGGATCTAGAGTTTGGTACAATATATTTACCATATCATCTACATGATGGGATTCATTAAACAATCCCATCCAATTTACATGTTCAAGTTCAGCATTGATAGATTCATAGTTGCATTTAAAAAAATTACGTGTTGTTATATGGCGAGGTTTAAATGTACGTACGTATATGTGTTCAATTAAATCTATATGTAAAGCAGGGTGATGCATATCGATTTTAGTGAGTGGTTTCTTCATCAAAGAAACAGAGATACTAGATAAGTTATTACCAAGAACTAGATCAAGTATTCTTTGATACTCATTGCTAATAAAATTGTATTGTTGGAGGTTACAAAATGCTAGCGCATCTAGAAGTAAATCGCTGATCACATTATTATTGGATAATGGTATAAGCTTAGAATCTTCTAAATCTAGTTGCCACTTTATGTCTCCGAAATTAAAGTCACCAATAATTAAATTTGAACGGCTATTTTTGAAATCTATGTTGTTTTGAATATTTTTTGTAATGTTATTGAACAAAGTATCAACGTATTCAAACGTGGTAGGAGGAGGAACATACACAGCACAAATATTAATAGTGTGGTTACATATTTTTATTGACACCCAGAGATCTTCGCAAATAGATTCCCAGATTGGTTTACGTAAGACTTCATAACTTTTAAGAATGGCGATCATAACTCCACCGCCATCTTTTTTATTCTTACTTGAACACGTTGTCGACCTATCACGCCTGAATATATTATAACGGTGATCAATAATTTCGTGATCAAAAATCGTATTATTTAGCCACGTCTCTGTTAAAATTATAATATCATAATCATTTTGTAATACAGAAAAATAAAAGTCGTCTACTTTGGTTCTAAGGCCTCTTACATTCTGATAATAAATTTGAAGTTTGAATTTTGATATAATATATTAATTAACTACTGCTAAATAAATTAAAATTAAATAAAATATATTATAAATAATTAAGACTATCCATATTTTTAACTAATTTAGATGAAGAGGTTGGATTCTTTCTCAGAAATATATGACCATTTTTGACCCACACAAAAGAGTAGTTCTTTTCTTTGGCGGCAATTCTAGCGGCAGCATGTAATTTTTTATTTTCAGGAGATAAGTGTTCCGTAATAAAGATTGGCCGTTTTTCACCAGGTATTCCAGCATGCGATGTATTTAGCTTATCGCCACCATTACTTTTGTTATAAATTTTTGTAGAAGCCAGAATATTATCACGTGTGCGTTGACTATTCAATTTAACAATAATATTTCTAGGACGCTGTGAGCTATGATTTAACTTGGCCACTCTATGAAATGCTAATATATTATTATCCGTTAGAGGACTACATACTGTGGTTGAAAGATTATTAATAATAGTAAGCAAATTTTCATTTTTTCTTTCTGGAATTCCCTGTATTTCGATATTCGTATCTCTTGCATGTTGATCCAATTCATTTAATTTTGCACCCAACTCCTGGACATGAAAACGTAGCTGGGTATTCTCATTAATAATTTTAGTTACCTCTCCATTATTATATTCGTTTGTCTTTATCTGTTCATCATGATAATCAGACAGAAATTTAATGGACTTTAGTGCGTCATCTAATTCATCGCGTATCAAGGAGAACTTTCCAGTAAGATCATGGATTTCTTGTCGCATCTTTATAATAACAGTATTATTTTTTTCTAATAGAGCTTGTTGATTTTCAAATTTCATTAATAAATCCTCACGCAGAATACGTATTTCTGTTAAAATAGTACATGGATTTGTAGACGATGCATTCAATACAGAAGGCGACACACTTACAGGGGAAGAAATATCCCTGTTACTTTTAGTTAGTATAGATCCATATAAGTTTTCAACGTCGTCCGATGTAGTCGATACGCAATTTGGACAAATCCACTTGGAACGCAATGTCGAGGACTCATTGTACTTAACGCAATCTTGGTGGTATTGGGAATTGCAGCATCTTTTAGAACATTTAATGCGCTTTTGGGACGTCATTATATTATAATTACAAATAGAACAATGCACCATTCTGTTAAATGTTATAAATATAATATATGTTTAAAAAACAAGATGAAATACTCCCTTTTATATGCAAACTATAATACACAATTCTGAAAAAGTATCTCACTACTTCTTGTATAATCTATATAAGATCACGATTATCGGAGGTTAAATACAGTATTTTAAATTACAACTGATATAATTTGAGAGAAAATAAATATTTTTTTAGGTAAAAATATTAAAATTTCGTTAGAAAATCAATATCAATTTATGTCATGTCATATGTCAGGTTGGGAAGTCGTGTTTTTAATATTTTTACCTAAAAAAATATTTATTTTCTCTCACCAACCTGACATATGACATGACATAAATTGATATTGATTTTCTAACGAAATTTATTAAACAGAGCCGACTCTTAAAATTTTAATTAAACGTATTTTTGCTTGGAACCGATTTTTACAAAGAAAAATCTATGTTTCCCAAAGCTGTACTTAAGTAACATGTGAAAGCACACAAAAACTCGTCTACGAGATTATTTATTGTGTTTAAATAGAAAACGTTTTTGAAAATATCCTTATTGGACTTATACTACGTATATCACGATAAAATATTCTCAGTGTATAGGATACGATAGCTCTGCAGTTTTTGTATACCGGAGATAAACAATTCTATTGTCCTTTCAAAATTTGAGGGCTCTGAATACAAATCTAGGTATAAACAATCTGATGACTTTACTGTACTAACAAGACTGCTGCTTCTTTGCCACTTTCTGGGAAGTTTCTATAATATCTCAGAATACAGGCTATGTGTAATTATTTCCAATACACTTCACTTCTGTATCCTAACTAAGCTACGTTACGCAAGATACCACCATCACTACAAAATATATGTTCAAATAATGCAAGATAAATGAATACAAAATAATAAACTCTATATGACAGTCTAATTTCTGGCCAAAAACTCGTTCAACGATGTAGTAGTCGTAGTAGTAATAATATTCGTCCAATAGAACAGGCGAAGGAATTAATCCATACTGCCAACTCTGAAGTTGTCAATATAGATAGTTCTTATGGATTCTTTTTGTGCCACCTCAGAATTCATGCTCCGTGGTATTATTTTCCATACGCTTCATTTATGCACAATAGCCGAACTATATTACATAAAACACCATCAATTTTATAAAATATATAGTTAAATAACACAAGATTGTGAATAAAATATAAAATCCACTACATGACAGACGAAAATCCCGCCAAAAACTCCCAGAAAGAACTTAGTTATGACTGTTGTCATTATCTTTTTAATTCAATTGTCTTCGTATAAACATTCGCCATTATCAATGTTTTACCCTCATTCATAGATAAATGTTATGATATGATTTATTTAATTATGAAGTTTAAACCACTTGAGCCTAGTTACCGACATTTAAATGCCAGCATTTAAGTGGTATCTTGCGTTTCCAGATGAGACAGCTTGCGTATTATATTCAAAATTTCGATTTTCGCCGTGAGCTTCGTTATATTGTCCATCTTTTTCAGAGACGATATGAGCGAGATGCAGAACGTTCTATCCTCGTCATATTCATTTATATCCTTTTTTAATAATTTCAAAACTTCTTCATCAAAGTGTGTTTGGTCGTGCTGGTGTCGGTGCGGTACACACTGACTCGCGGTTGCAATCGGCGATGCGTGTTTAACTGACGGTGTGTCAATTCCTTTAGGTGTCTCTTTGCTAGTGTTACCGCCAGACGGTATGTTGTCTTTCACATGTGGAATTAAAAACATCAAGTGATTATAATATCTGTATCTCTTCCTCTTTCTGCCGCTTTTCCCTTGCAATTCACGTCGAAAATTGTCCCTTATGTGTTTCCATTTCAGCTGGAATTCTCTACCTGAGGATAGAAAAAAACTCTTAGAAACATAGCTTTCGTGATATTCTATGACAGTCTTGACTATTATTTGATAAAAGTTAACTTTGATATTTTTATTCATTTTAGTGTATAGATTTTTAATACAATTTTATCATTATTACTTAGCCCTTATGAAGAATCGTTATGATATATAGTGTATATAAAACTCTGTAAAGTTCTCTATCTGCCAGTAACGGTCCTGTCCAAATCGGTTCAGCCATCTTGGAAACTAGCCATGAGAAACCATAGACACTAACTTTTAAGGCCACTGAATACAAGTCCTTTAGACCTATATATTCAATTTTTATTACTAACTTATCTTCTACCGTCTGTATCATGGCGAGTGTTCTGAAGCGTTCTTCAATTTGATTCCTTCCTCTCCTTTTCATAACCGTACCACGTGCGCTGGTCTTCGGAGCCACAGTTTTAAGGTAAATCCTACCTGGGCACGAACTATAAAGTTTGCAACGTCTTATTTTTGCCGTACCGTGAAGCTGTGGAACAATCTCCCGGCCAGTGTGTAAGTGAAGAGACACTTACGCAGGCCGGCATGACAGCGGCGACCGGTGATCGATAGTGTGTCTCTTGGTGGCCGCCATTGGTTTTGGGTTGTACTGTGCTTACCATCAGGCATAGTGCAGTCATTTTACTGTGCTACATTAAAAAAAACTTATACACGATAACCAAGAAAAACGCGAAAAATCCCAAAATTCACAATATTCATTCACAATATTATATACAATGCAAAATCGAATAACGTAAGATTATGAATAAAAACCAATACATGACAGCCTACAATGTCGCCAAACACTCCGTAAGTCTGTGAAGCAATATATTGCTGTCTAATGTAAATTTATATATCAGAAAAGTTGAACATTTTGTCGACATGCTCCAAATTTCCTGAAAATTGTAGGGCACATCGACTTGATATAAATAATATATTAATATAAACACCTATCGCGAGTGATCGATAGTTCTGGAATGATATAAATATATATTGATTATTACGTTAATATTATATTAAAACTAAAAATAATTTGTATACATAAATCTATATAATAAACAAGGAAAATGAGAAAATTTTAGATACAAGCTTTGGAGGTCTGTATCAGCGCGATTTACGGGATCCAACTATAGCTAAGAACCATCCAGGTGATCACATAAGTACACGAAAATTATCAAAATCGGGACAAGCCGTTTACACAGAAAAGAAGAACAAACACACTGAAATTGTAAAGATTAAAAATTACCTGTAAAATTAAAAAAAAACAACAACACAAAGATATGTAAATGCGTAAAAAATGTCAAATTTAATTTGCATAAATGACAATATCTATATATTAATACGAGCAGCGAAAACTTTGTAGCCCTTTTTAACCGAATTGCGCGACCGTATGAACGTTAAATTTGGCATAGTTAAAGTTTATATGGAGGAGAAGTGCACAAAGCTATTTCTTTGTATACAAAATGAACTAAAAGCACATTAAACTAATTAAAAGGTACATTACACACGCTACTGCTTGAATGACACACAACATATAAATGTAAATGAAAAAAAAAAGTTTCGTCATCCTTAATTTTTTACTCTTACGTTCCAATTACCTTTTTTCATCCTACATTCAATATTTTTAACAAGACTTACGTTCCATACCTTATATGCCCTTTGAAATTAACCGATCAAATTGGAAGTAAATAATATAATATGTAAATTCATAACATACATTAATAATTAATTGATAAATAATTTATCTATTGTAAATTTATTAAATAACTGAAATAATTATTATTGCCTTTGGCCTTATGGAATGTAAAAATGAAATAAGGTCGAATTGCGACCACTAGTGTGCAATAATAATGATAATAGAAACATAATAACATATTATATATTTTAGTACGTTGCAATGAAATGCTTTGAATCCCTAAATTTTACGCCAGAATCATAATATGAGGCATTAAGCACTAACACGAGCGAGATGGATTGAAACCTCAGTACTTGTCTCTTTCTCTTGCGGGTGATGTTCGTATAATAACGATTTTACATTTTTTTATTATTTATTTGTTGGTAATAATATCATAATCCTAGTTGTTTAAAAGCAATTATTTTCCATAAACACTATATTTGCTTCAAAAAGTTTCTTTATCAGTTATAACTTTAAATCAAGGTTAGGTTTATAACTTTAATTTAAAGGGCTACGATTACTTCGTACACCTTATTCGTATGTGTTATCTATATGTACTTACATATAACTGCTTTCTCTTTTGCCGTGATATCGTCCCAGTTGTTTGTTAGTATTTCGCTGATCTCTTCCCAAGCGTTGTCCTTCAACGATCTGTTTGAATATTCGGGTAACTTTTTGTCATATAATATCGGTCTAGCTTCCACCTCGACTATCAGTCGCTCGGGTTCGAAATCGCATGAAGATATCTGTGCAGATGTTGACATTTTTAAGGGTTTTAGTACACAGCGAATGAGGTACGTGGAAACGCGTTGAGAGCGCGCGTTGTACTGCCGCAGCGTCGCGTCGGCGCTTTAATACCGCTCGCCCGTACAGAATATGTAAAATTATATGACTCTTCTTCTAAATAGTTCACGGTGCGATAAAAAACGTTCCGTTAACCAAATACAGCTATGATTATATATATGGCTTCCTTTTTAACCTGATAGAATATTTTTTTTAAACGGGCGTTTGTGTCCATTCTTTATGGACTTTATTTGTTCTTTTTTGGTTCACTTTTCCAGTAATATTTTTTTATTTATTCTCGACATAACGACGTGTGTTAATCCATTTATTTTGTGAGAAATATCTTTGAATTTTTTTTTAATTCCTTATTATAGGGGAATGTAGGCACCCTTCATACGCGGGACACTTTTGTACAGTGGATATAAAATACAAATGATAAGGCATATGAACGTATCTTTGCTTGTTTACATAAATCGAGTAGCCGCCCTTATGCCGACGTACTTGCGCGACATTTGCGCCGGTGAGAGTGAAGTGATAGCTGGTTTCATATTTTTGCGCTTGATAAATGTTTTTTTCATCCAAATTGTCATCAATTATTACACTACGTATGTTACATAGTATTTTTTAAGTAATTAGCAAATATCTCTAAGTCATGATTTTTATAAATAATTTAGACAGTTTGTAAATTTATTAAGAGAATTATTATTTGATATCCATATTTGGTTTGCTCGTTGTGGTAATGAAGTTAAAATCTAGCTATTCAGAGCATTTTGACAATGGTTTTATACGAGCAGCCTATGGATCAGCTTCAGTAAAAGGACTATGAACGCATTGCGTGTCCAATATAATAATATTTTTAGAATGTTATTGGGATTACCACGATTTTATAGCGCTTCTGGGATATTTGCGAATGCCAGGGTTGATGATTTTTATGCTATCACCCGTAAGAGAATTGCGTCCATCCTGGGTAGACTTCGCGATAGTCCCAATAGGATAATGAGAACAATGGTAGACATGTACGATAGACCTTTCATGAAGCACTGGATATCGGTTGTTATATAATAGTGTGATTTTCATCTTTACATATTCATATAACTTTGTATATAAGGACATATTAATATAATTATTTAGTTTTAATTTTATTTTTAAACTTATTAGTTAGTATTACTATATAATTTGTTTTTGTTTTTGTGGACCCTTGTTGTGTGATAAATAAATAAATATTATTATTAACAATTGGTTAATGGCCTCTGTCGCACAAACCCAGGTGGGGCACATTCGTATGTGTACTAGGTGCCTAATATTTTAGTGGCTACTTTCGTATCGTATCGATAAGATGCATAACCAACCAGTACATGAGGAGTATATTTATATTGTACAAGAACAAGAAGTATTATCATATAGAAAAGCTGCGGATAAATATTTTTGTTCACTACAAGAAAAATAATTTATTTTTGTTAATTTTTGTATTGAATTTTATTGCGAAATAAAAGAATTTGATTCTATTTGCAGTTTTAATCGTTTGTACGTAACTACCCCCAACTGTCTGAAGGTTGTGGATGAAGATTGTGGAAGCTGATGATACACAATCTATGGCTGAATTAGCTTTCGACGTTAGTGTCAAAACAATATTGGTCAATTTGCGTCAAATTGGCAAGGCAAAAAAGCTTGACAAATAGGTGCCCCACGAACTCAATGATCGCCATTAGTAGTACGTGTCGAGACGTGCCTTGCTCTGCTCAACAGACACACAAATGAAGGAATTTTGAACCACATTGTTACCTGCGATGAAAAATGGATTCTGTTTGATAACCGCAAGCGCTCAGCAAGTTGGTTAGATCCTGGTTCAGCACCTAAAAACAATGCCTTAAACGAAAACTTACGCCTAGAAAAGTGATGGTCACTGTTTGGTGGTCTAGCGCCGGTGTGATTCATCACAGCTTCTTACCAAACGGGGTGAGCATTACTGCAGATGTGTACTGTGAAGAACTGAACACAATGATGGAGAAGCTGGCACATCTCCAACCAGCATTGGTCAATCGCTCGTCTCCGCTGCTCCTGCACGACAACGCGCGACCTCATACTGCACAGCAGATGGTCTCCAAGTTGCAAGAACTGGGGTTGGAAGTTCTCCGTCGTCTGCCCTACTCACCAGACCTTGCGCCTACAGACTACTACTTTTTCCAGAATTTGGATAACTCCTTGGTGGGAAAAAAATTCAATACCCGAGAGGCAGTACAAAATGCCTTTGAAGAATTTGTTGCCTCTCGTCCAGCTGATTTCTTTAAGAAGGACTTCAATAAACTTCCACTGCGTTGGCAAAGAGGCATTGATTGCATGGCTTCGATGACTTCGATTAATACAAATAAAAAATACAAGAAAA
>MU158865.1:217662-236094 GCA_015888305.1 Antheraea pernyi
ACACCAGCTGCCTCTCCTCGCCGACCGGACCCGTGCAATGAGGAGATGGGCCCCCCGGCCCACCCCCTCAGGTCCGGCTATGGTGGTGGGAGGAGAAGGGCAAATCGCCGCCTCCTTCCTCCGGTCCTCCGTTGGCGGAGACGGCCACTCAGAGGGTCATCTTCGCGGACCCTCTCCGCCGCCTCCTTCTGCGAGATGACGTCCTCGCAGAAG
Source organism: Antheraea pernyi (assembly GCA_015888305.1). Classification (NCBI taxonomy): domain Eukaryota; kingdom Metazoa; phylum Arthropoda; class Insecta; order Lepidoptera; family Saturniidae; genus Antheraea; species Antheraea pernyi. The sequence goes on from MU158865.1 coordinate 217,876, forward strand.
GTGGCCATCGCAATCCATGCCTCTTCGCTGCCGAGCATGGCCGAAACCACACTCGGCAGCGACAAATCCAGCCCTACCGCCGCAGTCAGAATGCGGCGCTGTCCCTCCCACGCAGTACACTCAGACAGGGTGTGCTGCGCGTTATCCTCCTAACCAAACCTAACTTAGTTTATCACTTCTAAATTTTCCAGGTCTATTAATAGAAAAATCAGACGCTTACCCTTTATCACTTGGACCACCGCCTTTTCTGGAACGTTCGTAATGACGTATGACGGTATGTGTGCAAGTTATAATAGTGATCGCTGATGATAAAAAAAACAACGTCGAAGTCTTCTAATAATTGATCACTTACGTCTGGTGTCGTCTATCTCGTCAGTTGGCACAGATCACGTCGGGTTCACCAATTGTGGGCCGCGTGGTGTACACAACCCACATTAAAATAATAACGTGCCAACAATTAAAGTTTTAATCTTTATAAAACTATTAACAGAAATTACAGTGTGGATAACGTAAGATAAAGATGACAACATTTAGAGCGCGCGATACGTGTAGCCTCCAGTAAGGTATCTCCGCGAGTAGGCGGGTGAGGGTGCGTGGACGCCGCTCGTTCGATTGATTGCCGCGCGGGGGGCGGTAAAATAGCCGGTGGACATAGGAGCATAGGAGGCAGCGATTTATTGTGATTGTAAAGAGTTGGTCCAATCTGTAGCATAGTATGCTACAAATTAAAATGAATTTTTGAAACGGCTGCTAGAGGTATTTACAGAGCATTGTCTAGTTTCCATAGAGAATACAGAAAAATTATGCCTTCCATATAGAGTTACATTGTTAGTTGTTGTAATAATAATTGCCTCCATATGCTTTGTGTGTTTGTTTGCGGTATACTATGTAATAATTTTTTTTAAAGAAATCATGATTTTTTTCGAAAATAATTTTATACTATCAACCACTTTTGAATTTGTCCGCATTGATGTGTAGTATATCGAGGGTAAACGTAAAAAGTAGTTATTCCAGTGTATATAATTATTTTCATATAATTAAACCCTTAAGGGCTAGATTAAAATCGTTTTGTACACAAATAATATGGCAGCGAAGGTTAATGTAACCTTTATAGGTAAATATATTATAGTATTAACAGTGCATGAGTGTGCTTGATAGCGAAATATCAGCTTTACACGGCTGCCGTTTCAATTCGCTTTCATTAAGGATTATCTGCGACAAACGGTTACGGGGTAGGCAGATATCGTAGAGTTGCTCGTTAATCGTTTAACAGTAGGAGCGGTAACCTGATATAGAATTGAGGTAGCTTTGCGGAAATCTATTGGAATGGGATTACGGTAGGCTTGTTATTAACACATTTTGAAAGACGGGTTTTGAAGATAACCATTATACTTGTGTTACAGTTTTGTAGTTATTCGCAATAATATATTTATTCCTTTGTAATTTTTTTTTGTTATTGTAGCACGGCAAAGTGACTGCACTTTGCCTGATGGTAAGCACATTACAGTCCAAAAACAAAGGCGACCACTGAGTGACACATTATCCATCGCCGGTCGCCGCTGTCATGCCGGCCTGCGAATGGTTGGATATGCACAGGCTAATCCCGAAACGGAACCCGCAGTAGCGAATCACTATGTTATTTGACACCCTTTAAACCCCAAAATTTAATGTAGTGCAATTGATATAAATGCATGAAGTATATGATAATAAATTACAATAACTTTTGATAGAATGGACCGAATTTAATGAAACAAAGACTAAATGTTACTCGAGGATATTATTTTCTTGGTTTTACCGTAAATACGAGTACTTTAGTAGTGATGCGTGCCCAAACAAACAGATAGACAATCAGGCAGATATTTCTAAACATGATTGAAATGTATTTTATTTCTTATTCGTAAAAACGACGATTTTTTTTCACAAAAATCTATAAAGTAAAGACACGTTAGATTTACATTCTTATTGTATGTATAGATTAGCTAAAACACATTTTTTTGTTTTATTCACCGTAGATTGTCACAGTTTTGTAGTCTTTTAGTAAGAATAATTTTATTCCTTTGTGAATATATTGTAGTATTAACGAAAATTTAGTGATCATAAAACGAAATTAAATAAACTCAGAAGTAACTGTCTAGACTCTTGAATAAAGTATAAAATTACAGATTATTTAGATAATGTGTTTAGAGTTACCGAAGGATCGTAAAAGTAATGTCTCCTTTAATTTTGATTTCGAGGTCTTAAAGTTAAATTTTCGAAAAAAGTAGTTTTATTGCTTATGCTAATTTATGCTCTCGTTTTCAATACACATACTAATGAACTCGCTATAAATCAACTGCACTACAGTCACACTCATAACCTATAATGCCATAGTCGCAGTCCTCTTGAAAATTGCTTCCTTGTTTCTCTTTGTATCAGTTCGTCTAGAAAAAAACTCCGTTCACACATTCTAAAAGAAAACTAAAAGTTTTTGAATTGATTATAGGCTGTTGGTATGACGGGCCTTTACAGTTTCACTGGACTTTTATGAGTGAGCGCTTATGGCAACTAGCCCAAGGGTGCCGAAGTGGCAAAATTTCGGCTTGGGTTGTCGTCTTTAATTAATCCTTTAATGCCTTTACTCAGACTAAGCTAGCTAAACTAATCGTATATGTATATAAGAGTTTAGTGAGACGCATGCGTACCGTGTGTAGTAGGGTAGTTCATTTCCGCAAAAGGTTTTTTTTTCGTTGCAATGCAAAATATTAATTTACATATAGAAAAAAAACTTTCACCAAGTTTGAGTTCTTAATATTAATTTTAAGTACTTACAATTTAAATTTAAAATTTTTACATCTGGCCCAACGGCTTTTCCGTTTTTCATACCATTCACAGCTTTTCTTACTTCATCCTCACTTATTTCTTGTACAACGCCTAAATTTGACGGTACGGTCTCTAACTCTCCAGCCCTGTCATTTTCTTCATTCATCATCCTTTCAAAATATTTCTTCCAACGACTCTTTATGTCCTCATCATTCATCAAAACTTTTCCTCCATCGTCTTTTATACATTTAACGTGTGTAATATCTCTTGTATTATTTTCTCTTACTTTTGCTAATCGATACAAATATTTTTGTGTTTGTGAGCTCTCTAGTGATTGGTACAAATCATCTTGTACTTTAGCTCTAGCAATAGCAACTGCCCTTTTTGCATTTCTTCTACATTCTACATACATTATTCTCTTATTTTCTTTAATCGTACTATCTTGGTCTTCAATACATTTCCATTCATTGAAAGCAGTTTTTTTTTCTTTCAAAGCCTTTTGTACGTCTTCGTCCCACCACCAAGTATCCTTATCTACCTTTCCTCTTCCTTTCGTTACACCAAAAACATCCTTTGCTACGTTCCTTACACATGTTGCCATTTCATTCCAACATTCATTAACAGTTTTCGCTTCCATATTTTCCATTTCTATCATTTTATTAACAACTTTTGTTCTAAATTCTTTCACATACTCATCTTTCTCTATTAGATACCATTTAATTTTGGGTGGAGCATTCGCCTGATTTCCAGCAAGTTTTAATTTTATTTTTAAATCTAACACTAATAGACGATGTTGAGTAGCTAATATCTCACCAGGCAGAACCTTGCAATCTTGCACTATTTTAATATTATTAATATCATCAGCAAACAGCATACACCAGGGTGTCTCCTCCTGTATGTCTGATGTTAACGCATTCATAACAAGAAGAAATAAATAAGGGCTTAAAGCTGAACCCTGGTGCAAACCTACAGCCACATTGAAATTATCGGTAACTCCAGCTTCGGACCTAACGTGTGTTTTGGCTTGACTGTACATACAATAGACTAAAAACTGAACATTTGTTTTGCGACTTCGGTGGTCCATCCAGCTTTTCTCCTATAGTTTTAAATGGTATATCCTTACCAACCTGCTCTGATTTTCGGTATCTCGGTTCTCTGATCCAAAACGATGGTTGCATAGACAAGGACGTGAGGAATAGGATAAATGCAGGGTGTATGAAATGGCGAAAGGTGTCTGGTGTAGCTTGTGACCCACGAATGCCCTTGAAACTCAAAGGGAAGGTGTATAAAACTATTATAAGACCAGTAATATTGTACGCATTTGAGTGCTGGGCGACGAGAGAGACGAATGAGAGAAAATTACATGTAGCAGAGATGCGAATGTTAAGGTGGATGTGTGGTGTAACTAGAATGGATAAGATTAGGAATAAATATATCAGAGAAAGTTTGAAAATAGCACCAGTAACAGATAACTTAAGGAGTAATAGGTTAGCATGGTATGGGCATGTTATGAGGAGAGATGAAGATCATGTAACTAGAAAAGCTTTGAGTATGACGGTCGATGGATATAAGAGTAGAGGGAGACCAAAAAAGGATGGATGGATTGTGTAAAAAATGATATGTGTGTAAAAGGTGTGATGACTGAGATGACATCTGATAGGCGAGCGTGGAAAAGGAAAACATGTTGTACCGACCCTACTTAGGTGGGATAAGGGTAAGAAGATGATGATGATGTTGATTAATATTTTGGATGAGCAACGAAAAAAAACTGTTTGCGGAAATGAACCACCCTAGTGTGTAGTGTGTGTGCAGAGTGGATAAAGGGTCACTTTTACTATTAGTACCCACGTTAATGATGTCACACACAGTTTCCCTCGACATTCTACATTCATAATTTCTGTACGCTAGAAGCGTAAAAGTTGTCAAAGAAACAAAAACCATTATTTCGGTATATAATACTAGAAATCGTTTGCTTTAAATTGTAATATGACTGAATAAATAATGAAACAGCCTAGCGCTAACTAGCGGCGAGTTATAATGAAACGGATAGAATAAAAATCTTTGTAAGTTTTTCTAAAATATAGCTAAGAACTCTGGTCAATCGACCAGTCAGATGTGTATATTTCGTTTCTGCCTTTTGTTGTGTGTCATGTATTAGAAAACGTGGTGCATACATCAGAGGTGCGGTTTGAGTCGCTCGAGCCGCTTGTCGTCGCCTAGTGGCTTGTCCTAGTTATGATTATTACCACAAAAACTCAATACAATACGACGGTTGTCAAAACAGTTTAAGTTAGTTTTAATTAAAAAATGAACTTACATAACATGATTGCGTATTCAGGGCATAAATAAATATAAAAACCGCTTACACGCGATAATTTATGTACATATACAATGAACGGTGCCACAGCCATTTCTAATTTTAACTGATTAAAAAAAATAGGAGTATTGTTGCGAATAGTGTTAGGTTTTACAACAGTCCCAAAGTGTATTACCTATTTGCAGGACTGTACGTTTAAGTGCCATGTCAAGCGGGTTTCGGTGTCAAAAGGCAATTACAGAGAGATCCCGACGATGAACTGTAAATGATGGTGATGCCTGGAATTGACTCCTCTCTGTGCATCCACTAAAAATTATTATAACGTGAAATGTATTCTAAATATATATACTTACTAGCTGTACACGCACGCGTTTTTTCTGTTTTTAATTCGTATTAAAGAAATATAAAATTGAGAGGCTATGTACCATTATAGAAATGCTCTTTAAAAGCAATTGTAAGTACAACACGCACGCCACTTACAGTAATATGTAACGTGTACATTAGATATATAAATACTAACTGTGTCAAATAAGGTTTGTCATCAGCAACATATTTGGAACCTTAACCCAACATATCTCCTCAGTGCTTACACTGTATAAAGAAGTAATGAAAAAATGACTTAAAATATTATTATAAAGATTTACATTTAATGTAAATTGTCATTATAATTAAGATTTTGTGACTATACAAAATCTAATCGCTTGTCTGTTCCGCAAGAAAAGGTATTATGGAACTCTTTACGTAATACGTTTATAATCTAAGATCTTCTAAGGAAGACCTCTATATCATTAAAGTTATTAATCATTATAATGTCGAATTGTAATCAATAAGCTGATAATTATTTCTCTAATTAAAAATAAGCAATGAATTGAAATCTTGCTAAATCTCATGCAGATAAAGTTTCGGGTAACATCTAGTCTAAAATAAAATAACCTCAATTATTTTTTATAAGGTTCGCTATGTACCAGTGAAAGTCCCGTGAAAATCGGTCTAACCGTTTTGATGATAGCACAGTGGGTGAAGCCACGGTTAACAGCTTGTTTAAGTTAAAATAAATTATATTACTTTTTATAAGGTCCGCTATCTTCCAGTGAAAGTTCCGTGAAAATCAGTCTAACTGTTTTGGAGAAAGTACTGTGGGAGAAGCCACGGTTAACAGCTAGTCTAAATTAAAGTAAATGAAATTACTTTTTATAAGATCAGATATCTGCTGGCGGAAGTGCCGTGAAAATCTGTCCAATCATTTTGGATATAGCATTACGGACGATGCCGCGGTTAACAGCTAGTATAAACTAAAATTACTTGAATTACTTTTTATAAGGTCAGCTATCTACCAGTAAAAGTCTCGTGAAGATCGGTTTAACCGTTTTGGAGATAGCACTGTAGGCAAAGCCACGGTTAACAGCTAGTATAAACTAAAATTGCTTGAATTACTTTTTATAAAGATGGTTATCTGTCAATGAACGTTTCGTGAAGATCGATCTAACCGTTTTGAAGATAGAACTGCGGGCCAAGCGACGGTTAACAGCTAGTTTAAATTAAAATTAACTAAATTACTTGTTATAATATACGGTATTTGCTGGTGAAAAATCCATGAAAATCGGTCCCACCGTTTTGGAGATAGCATTGGAAACGATGCCGCGGTTAATAGCTAGTCTAATTTAGAGTAGCCTAAGTAACCCGCTATAGTTTTTGCTATCCGCTAGTGAAATTCCTGTAAAAATCGGTCCGGCCGTTCCGGAGATTACCCAGAACAAACAGACAGACAGACAGACCGACAAAATTCTAAAAATTGTAAAAAAATAGCTAAAATTGTAGCGTCAGTAGCGTATATACTTTCGTACCAAATCAGTAAAAAAAAATTATTTTGATATTACATACAGACACTTCATTTTTATTATATATATATATGTATACTGAATAGAGTATACTCTGTTTCTCTGTTATATGTTAACAAAATAAACCAGATCGAGTTATTCTTGCCGATTCTTCTCGTTGCCTGGGTTGTTTTTCCGAGCCGTTGGTAGTTTTTACGTTCATAAGTGCCGTGCCTTCTTAGATCCTAAAGTGAACAAAGTATCTTTGATTTCATTTTACACAAATCGATATTCATGTAACAATACTTGCACATTTTCAGTTGTAAAGCAAAAAAATATACGAACATATCAAATAAATTTAAATATTTAAAGAGAATTTGGTTATTCTTACGTAAGTTTCAGGAGGTTCCCAGCGTGCTCTCGGGGCACGGTTGTCGTTGCCAGGGTGCTGCCACTGTGGCTGCGTGGAAGATACCGCTCGTTGCGGCCATTGGCCCGGATCTCTTGATATCGGCCGTCATCCGTAAGATGGTGGGAGAGCGTGTGGAAATCCATCTCCACATATTGCGTGCTGGTTATGCTCACAAAAGAGGCGGTGAAGAGGAAGAGGAAGTAGAAAGCTAGCTCCCCTCCCGCGGTCAATGATCACGGCGGCGAAGGGTCAATAATGACCTAAGGCCGCCGTAAAAGGGCCTGGGGGAGATGGACCCGGGCACGTCCGTTGCCCTGGCATTTTTCTGCACAGGCCCGTCTGGTTGAGGCGTATTGTACGGATGCGCTTCGCATAATCGTCGGAGAGGGAAACACTCGTGCAAGCAGACATAACCCATCCTCAGCTGCCCGACTAGGGTCGGTATTCGTGGGGCTTTCCCCATGCTAAAAAAAGGTGATTGGAGGTCCAAGTAAAACGTATTCAATGAATATCACCTGATGATACATTGATGACAAACTTTCAAACTGTGATTGGTAATTGCATTTCACGCTGTATTGTTAGCGCACATCTTTCTTCGGGTTAAGACCCTTTTTTATGTGGAAATCCTGCATGAAATTTTAACTACAGAGAGCGAGTTATGTCAGAATTTTAACAAGTAAAATCTCGCGGTATTCCTTTATCACCTTTCGCTAGGCATCGGCTATTTCTTTCCCATTTTATTAACAAATTTCGTTTAACCTAACTGAATATTTGTCATAAGGCTTCTCCTTTTGCGGTTTAAAGTTAAAAGAATTAACAAGCTTGTGAGAGGCACTCGAGGCACATATACGTATTCCTTCAAGGTTGTCGAACATGCCCGTGTTCTGTGATATACTATATTCAGACAACTGTATGCATAGTTGTTTAGTTTCCCATAAGAATCGTTCACACGAAAAATTATATACTCACAAGATATACCTAAATTTTCTTACACGACACTCTATTACATTAAAAGTTTGGTACAATTATGTTACTATGGGTATTGCGGTAATAAGTTTCTAATGTGTCGTCGGTGTTCTATCCCCCTCTGTCTCCCTCACGACCCAGCCTTCGGTAAAGCCCATCGGGTTTGCGACGGAACTTTTGTTCAAACTCCCAGTCAAGGGCATTGAAGTAATTATTAATAGCCAATTAACCCGACAGCGTAATTATAAATAGAGTTTATTTGATAATAATGTTTAATGTCGCTTTTAACATCGACTGTACAGTGTAGTAAAAGCGAGGCAATATCGTAGCGTGTTTCTGGACAAAAATTCTTCAAGAGTTAAGGTAACTTGTTTTTCTTTAGAAGTGTTAGTTGAAATACATAATGATTTCGATTCAATAGTAACAGTTACGTTGTTTCCCTTTTGGAGTCGACCTTGCGTTTGCTTTGCGTTTTCATTGTTGTAGTGGGTGTGGGTGGTTTCATTATTTGCCACAAAATATGTTTTTTCAGTACATATTTTTAGCGTGTAACACATTCCACTCAGCTTTGCTTGGATGGTCCTAAGATATTCGATTTATCTATTACATGAAATACTGTATATTTGCGGTTTTGTTTTTTATATATTAGCACGGTAAAGTAACGGTTTTGTTGTTGTTGACAACCGAAAGATCGGTAATTCATCAGTCTTCATCAGTCATTGTTGCCAAACTGGCTTTGTTTGGAAGTGTTGTTGCTGCTGGGTATACATCAACTGATTTCATTTCGTAACAAAGTAAAAAGAGTCAGAGTCACGGTGTTATCACTGCAAAAATAAATTTTGACCTCATTAAATTATACAAATTACAATTTTTACGCCCATATCAATATTTCTTCATCCCAAGGGATCATAGTAGATGGAGAAGTAATAATATTTGGTAAGTTATTCAATAAAAGAAGTAAGGTACAAAATAATTTCTAAAAAGTGAAAAAACTCCATGATAAATGAACGGGAAAAGTATCCTCATTTAGGTATGCGGTTAAACAGCACAGGATATTTTTTTCTTAAATGTTATAAACTAACGATTTGAACGATACTCAAGTCAAGAAAGTCAACTTGGTAAATAACGGATACCCTTTTGTATATGGTGATCGCGATTTAATCGAATTCAGGCACTCTATTACCTCACTTGGTTACTTAATATACGCCGAAAGGTCACGAAAAGTAACATAAGCTTACCATCATGACGGATACCACACCTGATGTGTAGAGATCGCGACCTAATAAGATAAAATTATCGCTTTCTGCTGCCCAACTTGCTCCCATTTCAAATTCATCTCAATGACCCCTTAAGCATATGACTTCTTAAAAATTTTGTTACTTTTGTTTAGATTATTATATCTTGTATTATGTTGTATCATTGAACCAGTCTTTGTATGGTATAGCAACAAGAGACGTTTTTGCAGTTTTTAGTGGGCGCGTTGATATCGTGCTAGAATTTCCTTATCAAAAGGTCAGCAGAAGAACTTATTGGTTACTATTAGAGTATGAATAATCTCTTTGGTATTGTATTTCCAACCTAAAGGGGGAAAATTGTTATGAGAATTAAAAAAAAACGTCTTACTACCATGTGTGGTCCACAAAATTCTACTTTGAACAAAGCGGGTACTGAGCATGCATATCCGAGACAACATCACTTTCATACTGCTAAAGGTCGACAAAGTCTTAAATTTGTACAGCTTTTCTATGCCGTAACACGGAGATGTCACAAAACCCTTAGGCCTTAAACATTTTATACATCGGTACATACCATAACCTAGTTTTATAGTAACGCCCAACTTTTATAAGTTACGAAATAACATAGTGTTATACGTTTTCGTTTAGTTCTTACACGTTTAAGAAGAAACACATACCAAGAAGGGAACGGAGTTAATCATGGTGCCATTAAAGCGTGTGTTGGGCTCTAAACTGCAATTATCCAATTTCCAATTATGCAATGATTCTACTTTATTCGTTTATCTATTCCAGATCGTTATCAGCTATTAAAAATGAAGCCGTAATGTGTGGTTAACCACTGTCTGACTAGAAATTCTACTATAATGAACAATCTATCGGCATTTGTAACTGTCGGGCCATTCCGTCTGGTCGTCAATGTGATATCTTTTGGCTGACCTCGAAGCGCATCAAAGTTAAAGAGTCTCCATGTCCTTGGTGGTCTTGACACAATTTACTTGTCCTACCACCCAATGGCACTTGATATTGGCAACTACGAAGCTAAAGGATAGAAAGCAGTATTTTTTTTTGGCAAAAAACTCAGAATAATACATTTCCCTATTAAAGCACATGGGACATAAAGCTCCGGTTAAACGGCAACGGGCCACTATCCCACATTTCTCAAGAGGGTTGAGCGGTAAATAGAAAGTCATAAAATAAAGGTTCCAGCCGTTTGTTTCGCTCGTGTAATGACAAATGCGTTCTTGGGTAATGATGTATAAAACCTCGGGGATCGAAGAACCTTTTTTCTTGTTGTATTACGTCTTAGAACGGTTGAACTTTATCTGACGATAATTATACATTTATAAACAAGTTTGAAACACATACCTCCTTTCAGGAGTTTATTGGCGGGACGTAGTGGCTTTTATAGTTTCTTCATAACCTTGTATTATATATGATATGTACCAATATTTCGTAATATTGGTGGCATTTTACATAATACAGTATGGTTATTGTGCATAAGTGAAGTGGATGGATAATAATACCACGGAGCATGAATTCTGAGATGCCCCAAAAAGTCCCTAGAAAGTTGTAACAAGGTGGCCACCATATTGTTAATTGAACATTGAAATTGTCGCAAGATACTTGGCAGATTGGAAGATTGGTTTCCTAAAATAAAATAAATAACTTCTTTTATTAAATAGCATAATGGGTACATAATACTTGAGTAGTTTCTAATTTGACTATAATAGTTTTGGTCAGAACTAATCAATCGATATCGATATCGAATCAAACTATAAACTTATATCTAGATAAAAGTTGCTTTAGGAGAAAGAGAAAAGTGAACAATATTACATTTTGGGAAATATTACTGTCGTTTAAACAGTTTGTTATCTAGCAAAGGCCCGTCGAGGCCCATTCACAGAAATGATGCCACACTTAGTTGTTTTGTCTTTTCTGTAAAAATACATGTACTTGAACTTCTCTATTGTTTAAAATATAACAATTTTAACCGACTTCGAAAAGGATGAATTTGGTTGTATTGTTTTAATGTTAATTACGTCAGACCTGTGTCATATTTAAACTGATTTAGAAAATTCTTTACCTATTAGAAAGGAGTATTTTCAAAGGAGTCCCATTTTAAGCTTATTAGAATCTATATAGTAATACGTGAAGTGGTAACTTTGTACGCCTTTTTAAGCGAATCGCATAGTTAAAGTTTATATGGAGGAGAAGTGCACAAAGTTATTTTTTTATATCATTACATAGTATAAAACAAAGTCCTCTACCGCGTCTGTCTGTCTGTCTGTTCGCGATAAACTCAAAAATTATTGAACGGATTTTCATGCAGTTTTTACCAGTTGATAAAAAGATTCATGAGGAACGTATTGCTATATAATTCGTCAAGGTTTTTCAATTATCAGGGCGAGATAACGTGCACCGGGACCGCTAGTAAATTAATAAAAATATACATCACTTACACTACTGCTTGAATGGCACACAACATATACGCACATTCCTTACTTACGATCCAATTACCTTTTTCATCCTATATTCAATATTTAACATGACTTATGTTCCCTACCTTACCTTTTGAAATTAACTGGTCAGATTGTAGGGTAGTTTTATAAGAATATAATATGTAAATTCATAATATACATTAATAAATGCTTAAATAATTAATTGATAAATAATATTTCTTTAATAAATGTATGTAACCGCTGAAATAATAATTATTCTCTCTGGTCTTATTGAATGTCAAAATGCATTATCTCATTAAAAGTCCTCAAAATAATATAGTAAATTTATAGGCATTGAGATATTGGTACGTTTATGACAATCTAAGACTAGGTAGGTACCTAAATATAGGCAAAGTCATTCTGGTATATTTTTAGAGGAGATTTTTTTGAAGTCGATTTTTGTGTTTTTTGGTAGTTCACACACGTACGTTCATTCTAGTCTAATGCAAAGCGCTAGCTGTGACATTTTACCAATTATATTCAATAAATAACAAATTCAAAGTCCAGTTCGTGGTAAGACATTGATAGGGTTATTCTCCTTACTACATTCAGAAACCACTTCGTGTTCTAGTCCAAGTTGCGAAACTATAAAGAGAGCATTGCTGCTTTATTGTATGAATCGATTAAATTATGGCGAATTTTTCTTGACTTTTGACATCTGGTGTGACTAGATAAGGTAACACTATAAGCAAAAATATAGAATTGGCCTAAAGTGTAGTTACCAGAGGAAACCAAAGGGTACTTAGCAACTGAGTTTCTTTAGCTCATGCTGTTCCGTAAATAACATTTAAATATCATGGTGTAACGGGCTTGCAGGCTTAAATAGTCGTATATCAATGTGACCGATCAGATTTGTTGTAAGTACCCCATAGTATTAAAAATCACTGCCTAGTACCATAGCTTATAAGTACTGCAGGACTTCTTTATATAGGTAGTAGAGCCACGCTGAAGTTATTACTGGTTTCAGCACGAATGGGTCGGCTCGCGCGGGGTACTACCACCCGACACCCAGAAACACCCAAGTGAAGTAACAGTGCTTGCATTGTTGAGTTTCGTTCGATTAGTAAGAGCACCGGAAGGCCTCCTCCCTTCTCCCTCTCCCCCACCCCTCCGCTCCCCCAAACACAGGCTGGCAACGCACTTGCAACTCCCCTGGTGTTGCTAGTGTCTATGAACGGCGGTGATCATTCAACATCAGGTGACCCGCGTTTTCGTTTGCCTCCTATGATATAAAAAGAGGAAAAAGAAGATTGTAAAGATTTTAGAGGTAGTAGAAAGTTGATTTATATTTATCTATTCGGTACACTATTTTACCTTATGATGTTTAGTTTGTTGTTATATTTTTTAGTGTATTCATTGTCGTTTATATGGGTTATACCTACCATGTCTTTTACTCTTGATATCAGTACCGCTAGTTAGCTGGAAGAAAATGCCTTATGACATAAAATTTACCAGTGTACAAACTAAAAAGGGCAATAAAGTAATCATTCATTTTACCTTTTTGATCACGTTTAGTTTTCGGTTTACAATTACACAAGAAATGATTTATAATTTTATTAAGATTATCGCAAACTCTGCAGTCGCTTGTACCCAGGATCTCGATATTGTACCAAAAACGAACTGGTTGATTTTTGATGAATATTAGAGGCTTTCCAACTAATGTTGATTAAATGCAAATGATAAATGTCATGTAATATATCCCATTCTTCAAAACCATTTTAGAATATGTTAAATATAATCTGAATACTCTTTTAGATAAATACTTTTTATCCTTTCCAATATCAAGTGCCATGATAAAAGCGCTAAACCTTGTTAAATAATATGATCCAAAAGGTATTCTTGTAACAATAACAATAAATATAATATATCACATTCTTTTATGTCTTGGGAATACGTAAAGGAGTTTTATTATCTTTAGCAGCCGCTGTGAAGGATTTTGATCGTTGTGTTCTATAATGTAAAGGCTATAGACGAAGCATTCGCAAACACCTCGACAAAGAACGTTGTTGTTAGAAATTTCAATTCTATATTGCTTGTCTTATTCAATTTTGATGCGATTCCGCGTCTACACGAGATTTCAAAACACTATTCTCTTTTCTGTTTTGTTAAAATGAAGGCATATTCTTGTTTGTACTTACGTGTCAATAATGTATATAATTCTGTATTCTATAACATGCTAAAAAAACATAGAAGAGACTTTATGAATTTGTGAAATAATGCAGGTTTAGATGAATATGTACATTTAAATAATTTAAAATCAGCCTTTGTCAATAGAGTTGCTTAAGTCTTTACCTATCCATTTCACTGCCCTCAGTTTTCAGTCTTTAGTAACTAATAGCTTCCAGTTGTCTTATTTATCGTTCTTTCTAGTACTCCACTGTCGATGTCTCCACATGTTTTATATTTCTTTTAGTACTGAATTTAATAAAAATACGTGCATCATAAAATAAACCGGTGTTGAGAATTAAATTCAAAATTAAAACGTGGCGTCATCTATGATATATCTATAACAAAGGATCTTACAGTTTCAAATTCTTCAAACTAATTTAAAGCGCCATCAATTGGAGACTAGTAAAACTTACAATTAATAACAATAATCAACATTGACAATCATTTAATTTGTAACTAAAAATATTGAGGCCATTAATTAAAATATAAATTATTGTATCTCTCAAGTTGGACCAAATTATATAATACATAAATGCCAAAGTTTCATAAACATTGGTTGAGTAGTCTTGTAATATCTTTAGTACCTCTTCAACTTGTTTGACTTCAGAGCATAGTCATTATGCTATGAAAACGACGATAGCTCAGTGGTTTCGAATTCTATAGAACAATACTAATCATATTATATAAATTATATAGTGATTTTTTTCTTTCTGAAGAATACATTTTTATACTAATTATACTTATAGTATCTATAATATTTTTTGGCGACCACTCTTCTAGTAAATTATAACTGCCATTGCCGAGTAGGTAATCATATTACAAGTTTCTTGCGATCATTTTAGTGAACTAATAACATGGTGGCGTCTTGTTAGAACTTTGCAGGGAGTTTTTGTGACAAGTCAGAATCCATGCACCGTGGTATTATTTTCCATTCAATTCATTTGTGCACCATAACCAAACTATATGACATAAAACATCGCCAATATTATTAAATATAAAGTCAAATAACACAAGTTTATGGATAAAATATAAAATCCACTACATGACATTCCAAGATCCCGCCAAAAACTCCTCTCTTATTCATTATGGAAAGCATTTGGGTTCCATGAAATTATAGGTGAGACGTATTTTCTCTTTGTCATAACATAAAAACGAATACGAGCTATTATTAAAGGTAACTGGAAGGTGTGTTGACGTCACTGCTGTAATGTTATACCCGTGGAGATACCCGCAACAAGTATGGAGTCGAAGGATCATTGTCCAAGGCAGCGCTCGGCCTCGCCTGACTACTCCGCATTGCGGAGCTGCATTAATATTTTACTTGTTAGGCTGACATACGAACTGCTGGGTTCTCGAATCGAACTCTTTGATTTTTGTAACGCTAACTTTAACTCGCCTATTTTTTTTACGTAGAAGGTGAAAATATTTTTAAGTAATACGTTAACCCCGATTTTGAAACATTCTTCATTGGTGCTTTGTTCTATTGGTTTTAGCGTGATAAATATAGCCTATAGCCTTCCTCGGTAAATGAGCTATCAAATACTGAAAGAATTTTTAAATGAGGCTAGTAGTTCCTGAGATTAGCGCGTTCAAGCAAACAAACTCTTCAGCTTTATAATTTATTTATTTATTTATACATTATGCCTTAAATACGCAATGGCGGACTTAATGCCGAAGGCATTCTCTACCAGTCAATCATTAGGTGATGCAGAGATAAATGTTGGTAGGTTTAAAAGGAGAAGTTTTTATAAAATTATGTTTAACCTATTTAATATAACAATATATAAATAAAATATCAACACCGATATACTACATATATACAATACATACATATAACAACATCATACATAAATAAAAGTATAATAAGTCAACATCAAGTACTAAATACAGCATTAACCAGATAATTCTGCTAACTGAGACTGGTAAAGCCGACGTATCCTGACTTTAAAACTGAAACGGTTAGATGACATCCTGATTTCATAAGGAAGCGCATTCCATAGGAGAATAGATTGCATAAAGAAAGAGGAATGTACAAGACCGGAAGTATGGACAGGACAGCAAAGAATAAGATTATTAGAAGAGCGAAGGTTAAGGTTATCATTGATATGATATGATTAGAACATAAAAACTGAAAATGTGGAGTTAAGTAAGAGGGAGTGTTGGGAGAAAATAGAAGAGAATACAGAGTTGTCAGAGCCTAGCCTAGGCAGAGCAACCAAGGCCAATATGGCGGCACCCATGACTATTAAAAATGGGTAAACGATTTAAAAAAATATAGTGCTCAGTTTTAACATGCGTCTATCGTTATGAATGATTGTACTTATTTTGTATTTCGCAGTCTAATACGTAGATTCAAATGAAAATGTATTAAATCAACTAAATTAAATCAACTCAACCATTTACTATTATAAAGTTAAACCATGTGCCCATTATAACATATAGAAAATATGGCCATTTTCTTTCGAGAGCAATAAAAATACCTCTCACCTAGACAGATATTTCAATTATTCAATAGTTACAATCATATATATATATATATATTGAAGATTAATAAGATTACTCATACATATGTACATACATACATAAATAATAATTTCATTTTTATTGTTTTCATTATTGTAAGATAATAATAAGCCTAGTTACGTATTCTTAATAATGTGAACCTAGATAAGGTTTTTAGAGGATTTTCTTATTACCCAATAATAATGAAAAAAAAAATCAATAAACGTAATTCTTTTGTTACAGGACCTATCAAACCGTATGTCACTTAGCGGCCAAGAGTGCGAAGTGAATTAAATCGTAAGTAGCAAATGATTACTTAACCAAATCGTTGACCCGTTTAAGTAAACGACGTGCGTGAAGTTTACCACAAATTTTCAAGACACTCCCGGAGTTTTGTTTTAATTTTTTTTTTCTTTGAACGTGAAAATTTCCCCGTCGAAAGCAATTACCCATAGTTTATCAGATTCAGCGAGGTCGTTGATATGACGACCTATTTTGGGGGTAGTTAAAAAGTTTTTAACGTTATAAAAAAACGTAGTGAGGCGTAAATTGAAGCGAAGTAATTAATTACAAAATAGCCTGCTACGTTAGTTCTTTTAATTAAATATTCTTCGTTAATACAACTTTCGTCTCTAAGCGTTGGAGGAGAAGATAAGTGATAGAATTAGTTTTAGCATCAGGAAATGTGAATTCAGTATTTTTTTTTAATTATTTATTCCCCAAAACTGGTTACAATAGATTAGGTAAACTGGTTAAGTTTTGTTGACATTGAAATATTGAAGTTGCTATAAATGTAACATAGTAGATGTAAAACTAACACGCACAATATATGGGAGTTTCGAAATTGAAATGGAATTTGAATATTCAAACAGAATACTTAGAATGAGTCTGAGTTTTCTGAAATGTCAACTTCATTAGGCGTTGAGCGGTGTTATTGGCCGGTGATAAATTTATAATTTTGTGTCATGACATTCTGTAAACATGACCGGCCTTAGTGCGGTTGCGCGGCTTGCCACAGACTAGCGACATGTGGCATAGAGACATGTGTACATGCAATATTTATATTTTGCAGCTCAACATATGTTTGATTGATGTACTTTATAAAAATGTATATAATAATTGCTCCGAGTGTCAATAGATATGAAAACCACACTAATATTAATAATTTAAATAAACAAATCCTAAAATTTAAATATTGTCATTCACACTATAATTAATATGAAAATTCAAAAGGGAACACATTTATTTCCTTATTTTTTTTTTTTATTGTAGCTCGATAAAATGACTGCACTCTACCTGATGATAAGCACAGTACAATCCAAAAACAATGGCGACCACCGAGTGATACACTATCCATCGCCGGTCGCCACTGTCATGCCGGCCTGCGAAAAACTGGATATGCACAGGCTGATCCCGAAACGCGACCCGCAGAAGCGAATCACTATGACGGGCTTTTTCGCCATATACATGGTGGTTGCGACCCAGTCAGGCTGTAAAACCCTAC
>MU158865.1:236124-392433 GCA_015888305.1 Antheraea pernyi
TCAGCAGGATGCACCGAGTGCAGGTGAGGTTGACTTGGATGTCTCAAGTCTTAGATGATATTCGACACCCCTTACACCCCAAAATCTTGAGCTTTCACTTCAGTCGGCTGCCTTTAAAACCGCCTCGACTCTTTTTTATTTCCTCAAGCTAGCTACCACCGTGAAATATAAATCAAAATTATACGATGTGAAACAGTATTTGTTAATTACCCGTTTCTGTTTTTAGTATCTGTTAGAAGGCAGTAAAGTGACATCTTAAAACAGTACTGGTTCCTAAAGTTTGGTTACTAGAACATATAAATGTATCCTTTGCAACACCTTATCCATTATATGAGATCTAACCAAGTATAAAGTAAGTTTTTATTATAGCACGGCAAAATACCGGCACTATGCCTGATAAGCACAGTAGAATCCAAACACAAATGCGACCACCGAGAGCCGTCACGCCATGCCGGCCTGCGGCCTTCACGTTACGCTTGAAGGATAATTTCGTTCGTTTTATTTCTTTTAATATATCAAAGTCATAGAATACAGAAGGCTAAATCGTATTCAATTTATCATTGGTACGTAAAAGTTTCAATAATAGATTTATTTCATACCAATACCGAAAATCGTACTAAAAACCTAGTAATGCATAGCGTATATAATGAGGGTCTATAACTTCTTAGCTCTCAACGTGAACACCTTTTTCCCAAAGGTAAATGGCGCGCGGAGGATCACTCACGCTTTGAAGAAAAACATTTTTCTTCCTTTCCATCCGACGTAAATAACTTTATTCGTGGTAAAGCCAAGAAATAAAAAAAATCTTTTTCTTTCATTTGTCAAATTTTATGAATGCCTGAAAAACTTTGGCATTTCGATTACTAATGAGTTTTTGTATTGTAAGAGGTTTTTTATACACGTTAGCAACATACAAAACTCAATTATTTTACAGGTGAAATAACGAAATTTTCAAGTCGATAATCTCAACGAGCATTTATTGACGTGTGGTTATAGTAGCGGCATTTTGTGTTGGCCGTTTTGACGTTTGTTCATTCATGAAGATTAGTATAAATTAATAACTATGTTTGAAGGAGTAAATTGTTATTCTTATAATTTTAGGACACAAAATTAATTTAGTATAGTGATTTCTATGTACTATATGTACACCTATCTAACTATTACAATGTATAATTGTATAATATGTTCCTGGGAACAAATGGTGGTAACGAACAATTGAATTGGTGGTAGAGCCACGCTGAAACTATTACTGGTTTCAGCATGAATGGGTCGGCTCGCTCGGGGTAGTACCACCCTCTCACAGAAAACCGACGTCAAGTAACAGTGCTTGCATTGTTGCGTTTTGTTCGGTCAGTAAAAGCGCCGGAGGCCCACCTTCCATCCTCTCTCCTCTCCCTCTTCCTCCCCTAACCCTTCCCCCCAAAGGGTGGCAACGCACTTGCGACTCCTCTGGTGTTGTTAGTGTCGATGGACGGCGGTGATCACTTAATAGCAGGTGACCCACCTGTTCGTTTGCCACCTATGACATTAAAAAAAATCTTTACACGTTTTTTATACTTAATAAAAAAATGATTGACAGGATACTTAATGGATTATAATTCTTGTGCCTTTATCTAAAACGCAACTCGGCATTAATTCAAATCAAAGCGTTGGATTACATTTTTTTTCGAAAGCAATCTATTTTTGAAGTCACTATTATAATGTATCAAAATCGTCATCATAGCGTGCCGCTATTATAGTTATAACCGATACATTTATTAACTGACCTCTTTTACGCTCAAGGAGTTGATCAAATAACCATCTAAGATTAAGTTAAGATTGTTGTTAAAAACTAGCAACGTAATGAAATGAATGAAGTACGTTATACTTGTTAATATTATTTATTATATATATAATACTATTTATTGTATATTATAAATATATTTAATATATTAGATATACGGGCAATGTAATAGGAAAAAATAGAGTTATAAAGATAGATATGTATAACATAAAATAAATTAAACATTATAATATTTTCAAATAGTGCCATGGTATTACTACAATGGTCCACAATTCAGCATGTGTTGGCTACCACCTTTGCAAATGAATCCAGAGCTGATTTTCAATTGTGACCATGTGTGTTGAAACGTTAAAATAATAAGAACAATAACACTATAAATCACTGTAAATGTGAAATTTATAATAATATATAGGTGTATATGTATATAAGTAATATAATAAACAAAGTAATAAATATTGTGATATATTAATCAAAAGTATGTATTATGAAATGTGTTAAAAAGAGTGAACTAAATTACCGCTCGTTAATCTTTTAACTAACTGGATAGTAATGATAGTTATAACCAAGAAACGGTAACGGACTACCTATTAGAAGGTATTCATCATACGGAAAAAAAATGGAGTGTAAACGATACTCCATTTGTTTTATATGTAACCGTGGTTTGTCACGCCACGTTTATGCAAATTATTGAAACATTTTTTGTAAGGCTTTGACAAAAGTATGATCACCGGAAGACACGACTGCTGAAAAAGCTATCAATCACATCACATATATTTCGGCTACTTTGTTATATATATTAGTCTTTTGATAAGAATATCGGGTGACGTTAAATGACGATTAAGTTTAAGATAGTTATCACCTTACACATATAGGGACTGTCGCTCAAGTGTAGTTGATGGAATGCCTAGCTGCTTGGAAATGACTTTCTACTTCAGGGTTAGCTAGATGAGTTTAGAAAAGGTCATATCAGAATGCTATTGTTCAGTTACAATATCTTCTTTCATCGAAAGCTCTGGCTGATAGTAGGAATCCAAGTCTACGTGTCCAAGCAGTTTTTCATATTTCTATACATTTATCCCGAAATGGCTGGGTTCTAATCAGACGTTTTTAAAATTGGTATAAAATATTGAAAAAACTTATAAAATGATTTCAAAACATTCAGTTTCAGTTTTGTCATTTATTTTATCATAAAATTATCTTAGATAATTTGTTTATCAAAAAATTTTTGGCAAAATGAACTGGGTCTTAAGTTATCATGAACACATTGTTTATAAAAGATCGCAATAGTCGTCATGGTCTAGTCGTATGGCTGCGGGGTCGAAGCCCGGCACGTACCAGCGAATTTTTCGGAATACGCGTACATTTACTAATTTCAATTGGTAACACTATCGGCTGACGGTGAAGGAAAATGTCGAGAGGAAATATGAACCTGAGAAATGTGCTTGTAGTACTACTGTGTGTAAGAAAATATAGAACTGTGGATTTCGGAGAGTTTGAGATCGTTAATACGTCGTAGACTGGCGTGGTGAATATACCCATAGCTTCTTACGAGAAGAGGCCTATGGCCATGTAGTGGGTCCCTCACTGTGTACATGATTTATTTAATTATATAAAGACCGCAATGCTACATTCCTTTATAAAGAAACTACAATGTTCCCTAACAATAAAATTTCAATTCCATAAGTTTTAAAGGAAACGGAAAACTAAGTAAAAAGTAATTTCGATGTGACTCACATTCTGTGTACCACGGTAACTTCATAACAACACGAAATGTTATTCTACCTATTTAATATTGTTGAATTGTTTGTTTGTGTCATCGTTTATCACTGGCAGTACACGGTCATTTGTGGTTTTATTTGTTGATGACATGGATCTCGGTAAAAGTGATTATTTTACAAGACATAAAAGTTGTATTACTGTTAAGGCAAGTCCACGAGTATTTTAAAATATTCTAGATGAATATCGTTCTACTAATTATTCAGCCATCTTTATGTTAAACTTCAACACCAGAGATATTACTATCAGACTGCCCATCTGAACCATCCATCCGGCCCATCCCGACCGACCGATACTGGGCATCCTCGCTCAGACAGTTGGGCTAGTCATATCTACGGATAATTCCTCGTAAGTATTTTATTCGATTGTTCTTGGTGGATTGATTGATCAAATTATAACCATGACGTTACTATGGAAGACGTCATACTGCTACATGGACGCCATTTTATAGCTGCCGCGACATATAGTTTATATAAGTATCATTTATTTTTGGTGTGATAGTATCACAATTTTTACATAATTTGTGTTTTAATTGTATTTGTTGGTAGTTGTTTTTATTTTAATTTTTTTTTACATAGGTGTTATATATTTTAGTTATTCATTAAATAATTGATATTTTACTAAATATACAAACGTTCGGGTTAGCCATGTATTTAACTTGTACTTTATTTTAAGAATGTATAGCTGTAGATTTCTTTGAGAATAATAAATATTTTCTGATTACTCTTCCCATAAAAAGAATTCAATCTGAATTCCTGTAATAATGTCCCCTAACTTCATTCGGCCAGCATTGTAATGGATAAACAATGAATCTTTAAATGGAAACAAGCTTCCTCCCATAAAACATTAGTCATTACGATTCGAATTAATCATTTCTCTTCGATTTCATCTGACAAAAAGGAGCATTCAGTATCTCGGAAAATCTACTTGATAATATAATTTTACTGAATAAGGGCACAAAGGGTCGATTATCAGGAACAGGGATCACAGAGCCACGCAGGCGGCCCGCAGAATCAAATTAACCCTTTCATTTCCTTTAGAATAGAGCCCACACCTGCACATTATTATATTATAATGACTGTATCGTTGAGAGGAATTCTTTATGATCTAATGAAGATTATTTGTTGTAGGACTTACAATGATTAAGATTTTTACAAAAGTCCATTATGAATTACTACACTTTGTCTTTACATATAGGATTATATTTAAATATTCGGACTACATAAGCCAAAGCAGTTTTTTTGATTTAATACTAAATAATTTAATGATGAAGGCGTTACTTTACGGAAATCCACAATTAACAAATAGGGTGGACGTTACTTCACATTTCTGCTTGGAATTGTCTGGTTGCTGTCACGTCTTACTACAATAGAAAATAGCGGTAAAACAGATAAAAGTAATTAAAAAGCGTCGATGGTCAGTCAGTCAAGGCATCATTTATCAAACTGACTACGTTATTGGCCTAGCAAGGCTTTAACAGCTTCACCGGACTACTCTGTCATCGATCGCACAGCGTTGCGCTTATATATAAAATACAAGGGGTAGAAACCTCTAGAGAGCAATTAATATTCAATTTATAACAACGATAACATTTAAAGGAAGGGTAAATGTTCGAGTTATATTATTTTTATAATTTATTTGTTTGTTTACATTACTTAGAGCGACAAACTTTCAATGTACGCGTGTTCCCGCGCATCTATGAGTCAGCACGCCTTCTATCTGTTATTACGAGCTTATTCCTGAGTAGCTGTAAATGCAACTCCGTATGCGTTTTTTAAATTTGTATTAAATTAAGTAAAAAAAAGTAAGTAAAATTAAATTAATTAATTAAAAGTAAGTAAAAATTGTGAGACCATCTACAATTATAGAAATGCTCTTTAAAAACAATTGTAAGTACGACACGCACGTCCCTTACAGTAAAATGTAACGTGTCCATTAGATATATAAATGCTAACAGTGTGGCAAATGAGGTTTATCATCAGCAACATATGAATGAGCTGCGTCTTGAAATCTTGCTTAAATATAAATCAAGATATAAAATTTTATATCCGTCTAAGCAGTTTTTAATATTCAACAATTTAAATAGTGCTCATTGAACTCGATACGATATTCTTATATGTTACTATGGTTATTAAGTTATGTAGATGAAATGGCGGTTGTTAAACGAAATGGCCGCCGAAATGACCAAAAAGACAATATAATTGAAATTATATACATAAACACAGATATATAAATTTCTATTATATTTATTGTTGGATTCCAGTATAACGCACGTCTTACACAGGTGTTTACAGTGAACAACATACATTTTGCTAAATTTCATGCGGACGAAGTCGCAGGTAACAACTAATCTAAAATAGAATAACCTAAATTACTTTTTATACGGTCAGCTATCTGCCAGTGAAAGTCCCGTGAAAATCGGTCCAATCGCTTTGGAGATATCATTGCAGGCAAAGCCACGATTAACAGCTAGTCTAAATTAAAATAGACTAAATTACTTTTTATAATGTCTGCTATATGCCGATGAAAGTACTGTAAACATAGGTCGAACCGTTTCGGAGATAGCATTGCAAACGAAGCCGCGGTTAACAGCTAGTTTAATTTAAAGTAGCTTAAGTAACCCATTGTATTGTTTTTCTATCTGCCAGTGAAATTCCCGTCAAAATCGGTCCAGCCGTTTCGGAGATTACCCGGAACAAACAGACAGGCAGACCGACAAAATAAAAAATAAAAACCATTTTCGTTATCTATTGAGTGTATACTTTCACACCAAATCAGAAAAAAAATGTTATTTGATATTACATACAGACACTTCATTTTTATTATATGTATAGATATTCGTAGAAAATTCTAGATTGCTTCGGATGTTTCTTCGGCGTTCGAAAATAATGCATTGTTTTTGTATAGATTGTAACAATATATTATTGAAACTATTACAGCTGCTCTCTGCAGTCACAATATTAAAAACTAGCATTGCCCGTGGATTCGTCCGCGTGGAATCTAATGTAAAAAAACGGTGACTAATAAAGTCCTCTCAATGTATTAAGTTTAATTACTTATATACTTTTCTGTCCGTCTCTTTACGTTTACTTAAGTCGCGTCGTCATTATAATCACAATACCTTTTGATAGAGGGAACCGATTTCAATGAAACCAATACTGAATGTTACTCCAGGATATGCTTTATGATTTTCTCTTATCTCTTATCTTTATGGTTTTATCGTGAACGCAGTATTATAGCAGTGATGTGTATTCAAACAAATAGACAGACAGACATTTCTAGAAATGATTGGTATTGTATTACTTATTCCAAGACACCTGCAAAAATGTTCTTCATAAAAATCTAAGAGTACTGACACGTTACATTTACATTATTTTTATATGTATAGATAGAATTGATTAACTTAATATTACAAATTACAGACAAATAAAAATAGGACATGTATATGGAATACGAGTTATAGAAAAGCAGACTTAATTAGTAAACACTTTCAGAATGGTATTTGATATAACTTAGTTTATTCCCGTGACGTTGTTTTCGTGTTTTTCGACGTATCAAGATGAAATGTGGCCTATGTACTTTTCGAGCTTCCATACATGTCTGTACCATATTTCATTGCCATCGGTTGAGAGCTTTAGTCGTGAAAAGGTAACGAACGGATAGACAGACAGGTGGGGATTTCTCTGCTAAATCCATATGAAAGTGAATGACAGATCTGTCACATATTTCAGCAACAAATTATTCTTATTATTATTATTATTTTTTTTATGTCATAGGTGGCAAACGAACAGGTGGGTCACCTGCTGTTAAGTGATCACCACCGTCCATGGACACTAACAACACCAGAGGAGTCGCAAGTGCGTTGCCATCTTTGGGAGGGAAGGGTTAGGGGAGGGAAAGGGAGAGGAGAGAGGAGAGGGGAGAGGAGGTGGGTCTCCGGCGCTCTCACTGACCGAACGAAACGCAACAATGCAAGCACTGTTACTTCACGTCGGTTTTCTATGAGAGGGTGGTACTACCCCGGACGAGCCGACCCATTAATGCTGAAACCAATAATAGTTTCAGCGTGGCTCTACCACCATTAAGATTTATTATAAGATTATTTTATTTATATGTATTGATTTAGTGTAATGAGAGAACTGAAGGAGTTTTTGGCGGGATCTTTGTCTGTAATTGTGGCTTTTGTATTTTATTCATAATATTGTGGTTTGTGGATTGGTTGCCAAAAATAAAAGTAATAACTGAAAAATGTTTATTTGAACTAATAAAAAAAATGATTACGGAGTGGTAATTATGGTTGTCAATACTTCTAAGATAGATGTAATTATCATACCCTAGGGATAATTGACAGTGACTTCGAAGATGATCTCTTAGATTACCTCTAAATGTAAAGTTGGGACTGGAATTTATGTGAAGATGTCGGAACAAACTTATAGGTCCTTGATGATTGTGAACGATTGTGAGACGTCTGGATATGACGCCAATCTCTGTGCATCCAACAAAACGAATTTAACTATCTATGTTTGTTAAAGAAAATCCATCTATCGAGTTTCTTGCCGGTTCTTCTCGATGACTGGGTTGGTTTTCCGAACCGGTAGCGTTGACGTTCATAAGCGACTTCTCAGGAAAGTATTTGATTTTGAACTTGAAATTCCAGTAGCACGAACTCTGATTCTATTTTGCTCACAAGTGTAATATATAACAGCATTCATTTCGAACAAGAATCGTAATATGATTCCAAATATTATAATAAAATATCTCGTCAAAAAACAAAAGCTTAAAGAAATTTGATATCGCTGGCTATATGAGGGCAATCACCTTAAACAACCAGACTGCCCTGTTATAATACGTCGATATACATGTCTGGGTTTTTCATAAATCCCTTTTATAGTCTAATATGTGGTGGTACATCACTAGACAAAACATATGAGTATCTATTTTTCTTTAAGAACATTTGAGAAATATTTTGTGGCCAGTAATAACTTGGAATGGAAAAGTCTATAATTTTTTTACCATATATGCACTGGTATTAATATTTCTTTTTTTTGTGATCAAGTTTTAAGTAATAAAAAGTGATTCTCTTAAAACATTATATATACATATATGAGAATGTTCATAAACTATATGCTAGTCACGTAGTATAAATACTTAACTATACATTTACTCATTTTGGTATACTATTAGACCCGGACAGACACTTATAAACATTTACATATACACACAAATACATACCTATATTACGTTTAACGCGTAACGAAAAATGTTCCTTACCGTGCCATAATAAGTTAACCTTCAATAATCGAGAAAAAGAATGTAATTTCATACAAACAGAACCTACTACCTCGGATTATGTTTTCGTTTGACAGCATACGTCAATATTTGGCACGAAGCCCATCCATTCCTTTCCTAAGCCATCCCTGGCGTGTTCCCGTCGTGTCCGCTCGACGGCCTACAAGGATTGCTATTGTACGTTCAATATCGTTCCTCGTTATGCACTCGAGTTATTTGTAAATTTGATGTTCTCTTTTTAATTCGGTTCTGTGTTTGTTGACTAGGTAGATAAAAATTATGAAGGAGTGCGGAGTCTCCAAAGTCGTGTCAAATCAGGAACAGAGCAAAGTGGAGTAAAAAATAAAGAAAGGATAACCCCACTTTCATATAGGATATGAAGAGACCAAACTTATCAAAGGCTACCTTTTAACGCCATCTAGTATTACGTTGCAATACCTATGTCCCACCACTTTCCGATCGAGAACTTATTGGTCGTTGCTTCCTTATACGATATAATCACGTTAAGTTTAATTTTTTCACCTCTCTTATTCGCGCGCTCCTGCAACTAGTATTGTCCAGGAAAGATTATTGCAGTTATAGGAGTAAATACTATATATAATATAATACTATATAAAAATAATATTTCGTTCAACTTCAATGTTATTCGGGTGCATGCTGTTTTATTCAAGGTACGACAGCTTCCATCGTCCAAAGATGTCTTATTATGAATAATACATAAAAATTTACGTATTATTTTATTACATTATATCCTGCGGCTATTTTATGTAACAATAAGGCAAGACATTCTTTTTCCTTTATATCCTGAGGCTTTTACGTGACAGTCTTTGTTGTCATTGATTATAATTTTAAATAAATTTCTGTAAAGGATTTCTAGTTGTTTTATATCGATAAATTTATGTATATCATGAGTATAGAATTGTTGAACTAAGTTTGAAGTAATAATGCCCCAGTCCGCGTCTTCAGACACACGCTTCGACCGACTTAGATTTAAATCCTTGGCAGTGAACAGGAGCTGTCGGTGAAGGAAACACCGTGATGAAGCCATAGAGCATAGTGGTAGGGCTTTTTCTCAAGTTTTCAAGTTGAAAATCTGTCGCCAAGCACTTATTGATGTGTTCTAGCAGTTGCACTAAAGTGTAAAGTACAAAAAAAAAATCAAGATAAAGATTGGTAAACTTGGAGGTTTTATCTGTGTTTACGATCCTCTGGGAGAAACAAAGAATAATCAAAAATAGGCCAACCTAATACCTACCGGTGCTTAATTTACAATATTTCATCTAATTTGTAGCATAAGGAAAATAAATCAATTAGACAAATGTCACTTTCTAGGTCCCAAACCTAACTAATTACGGAAGTAATAGTTTAGAGTTAGAGATATCCAAAACCTAGCTATCACGCGAAGGTGACATCGTATTTTACTGTATCATGAAGTTATCCAATTAAACGTCTTATTGTGATATTATAACGAAGAAATAAATAATTCTTATGGAGTAGCAGTAATTAGGTTGGGGCTGGCACAGAGCGTGTTAATAATAAATACGGTTTGCTTTACCCGCAGCGTTTGCTTTGTGGTGACCTCTAAGAGATGAGGTAATTGTATATCGATATCAATATCTAATAATTTAAAAAAGTAATTCCATTGGACATCTCAGTAAAACCAGTACCAGTTTTTTAGGTAATATTGTCAGGTTTTAAAACAAAGTCCCAAAGAACATTACCGACTTGTCGGACTGTAAGTTTAAGCGCCATGTCGAGCTGATTTTGATATTAAAAGGTTATTATAGAGTGAATCAATATGTGAACGATGGTCATTTCTGGCATGAAATCCTCTCTGTGCATCCACTAAAAACGATTAAGACGTGTAAATTTTTAAAATAATATATACATATGTTAAAAAGATTAACCATATCGTGTTTTTTGTCGGTTCTTTTCGATGACTGGGTTGTTTTCGGAATCGGTGCTAGTTTTAACTCTCATAAGCGCTTTTTTTTTTTGATTTGATGGACGATTGCCTACATCTCTAATGCGCACATCACTTACTACTGAAGTTCTACACTATTCTATTTATAAGCGTATCGTATTACTGTAGTCGTCCATTTCATAGTTTGAAATTGTGGTTTTGCAAATGTTTTTAATTTGATTAAATTCATGTCTACTGTCTCGGGTGATTTGAGTACACACAGTCGCCATGTTTGGTTACTTTTCTTATATAAACTCCTACTGATATAAGGTTTAATGTGGAATCACTTTATACAATTTATAGACTGAGAAGAATATTCATGTCAACGTTGCCACAGGGCTGGGAAGACACTTCTGTCGTTAATAAAAACGGAGAATAAATTTGTTGGTGTTTTATTATAAACTCTGAAATCTATTACTGCACGTAGCACTAATTGTGTCACGCAGTTTCACTTGCTTTTCATTTTTAGAACCCACGACTCGCCCGCTCTTGTTCTTGGTCTACTAGCTGAGGGTTGTAGAGTGATGTTAGACAGCTATAACATTCCTCAATTATTCTTATCTATTCTATATTTTCTTCGTCTATACATATAATAAAAATGAAGTGTCTGTATTTAACATCAAAATAATACTATTTTACTGATTGGGTGTGAAAGTATACACGCTACTGATAACAAAAATGCAATTTTTAAAGTTTTTGTCGCTCTGTCTGTCTGTCTGTCTGTTTGTTCCAGATAATCTTCGAAACGGCTGAACCGATTTTGACGGTTCACTGGCAGATAGTTGAAATTACAGCGGGTTACTTAGGTTACTCTGAATTAGACTAGCTATTAACCGCGTATTCGTCTGCAATGCTAATTCTAAAACGGTTGAACCGATTATGAGGGAACTTTCACCAGCAGATAGTGGACATCATAGCAAGTAATTTAGTCTACTTTAAATTAGACTAGCTGTTAACCCTGGCTTCACTCGCAGTGCTATCTGCAAAACGGTTAGACCGATCTTTACGGGACTTTCAATGGCAGATAGCGGACATCATGATAAGTAATTTACTATATTTTAATTTAGACTAGCTGTTAATCGTGGCTTTGCCCGCCGTGCTATCTCTTAAACGGATGGACCGATTTTCACAGGACTTTTATTGACGGTTAGCTGACCTTATAGGAAGTAATTTAAGTTATTCTATTTTAGACTAGCTGTTACCCGCGACTTCGTCCGCATGAAATTTAGCAAAAAGTATGTTGTTCACTGTAAACATCTGCGTAAGACGTGCGTTGTACTGGAACCCAAGAATATATATAATAGAAATTGATATATCTGTATTTATGTATGTAATTTGAATTATATTGTCTTTTTGGTCATTTTGGCGGCCATTTTTTTAAATAACCGCGCTTTCGTCTACATTACTCAATAACTATAGTAACATATAAGAATATTGTATCGAGGTCAATGAGCACTATTTCAAATGTTGAATATTAAAAACTGTTTAGACGGATATACAATTTTATATCTTGATTTATATTTAAGCAAGATTTCAAGACGTCAGCTCATTAAATGTTTTTAATCAACATTATAATTATTAATAGTAATTTAGAAGATAGAAGGGGTCTTTCTGATAATATATTAGATCATAAACGTATTACTTATTGGCAATATGGGCATATTATATCATTATCTATCTTCAAGTCATTTTTTCAATAGTTCCTTATACAGTGTAAGTGAGCACTGAGGTAGTTATATGGTGGGTTAAGGTATCAAATATGTTGCTGATGATAAACTTCATTTAATACTCTGTTAGTATTTATATATCTTGTAATGATCACCGGTTAATGTACGTATGACACCGATAGATGTCACTAGTTGTTACGTTGGCTATTGATATTGATGAGGTGATTAATTGCGGGTATGAGTAAAAACGGATATTTAGGAAATGAGCGTTGGATGAGACGTCAAAAGTGAAGGTTTAATCGTTTGGTGCACTGTAGTAATAAAATAGTAAACTTGAAATCATCACTGTTAAGACAACGTATATATTAGTGGATCGTATTCGACACGGGGTAAGCTATGTTACTTATTAAAGTGTGTAGCATCCAAAACAACCTAGCTTCAATATTAATACATCTTCATGAATTTCATTACAGTTTACCGAAACGCTCTTTAGAGATTGTTTGATATTTCTTTATGCGTAACGGAGTGCATTGAACAAAACCAATTTTCGGCATATTTGGAGCTGTTTCTCCGTCGGTGCTAACCGAAACGACGATCAGTGTCTACTGAGGCCATCAAGGTCTACCTATGTGAGAATCTTCAAACTTATCTCCGCTGAGGTCGAACCCGCATCATTACAATCTAATGTATACGTTATATGTTACTGTATCGTATCGTACTTACAAATGTTTTAAAGAACATTGCTATAATTGTACATGGTCTCACAATTTTAACTTTCTTTAATACAATTTTTAAAAACATGTGCGGTGCTGCGGGTATTGCTGGTATATTATAATTACAATACATTATTTAAATAGGTCTAAATACTTATGACTACCGATAGGTAGATATAGTCCTTTCCTGAACCATCCAGAGGTTCATTCGATCATTTTGGTGGTTATATAATGCACACAGTGTGGCATTTCATTTTTGTTACAACCTGGATTAAGTTATTTTCCAATTACATTAAATTTTTTATTTTAACAAGTACCTAGTATTTTTAGTGATTTGTTTATATTTATGTTATAGTCCCTCGTTTTCTTATGAATAAATAAAATAATTACATAATTTAGTGCGTCGGTCACTACAAAGTCATTTTTTATTAGATTGCAGCCACTATAGAGGTAATTTAATAAGTTTAATTTAATAAATTAATCTACAGTCATTTGTATGTCACAGTTATAGTAAGGCGAAGCTCTGTCCGGATAAATAGCAGCTTCTCTGGCTGACAAAACGATTATACGTACTCTGTAACAATATTTATAGATAAAAATAGTCATTGTGAGTTTTCTTTAAAAGATGGACATATACGATTCAGGTATTTTCTGTAAGACTTTTTAAGGTGTGCAAGTCCGGGGAACATTATGCTGGTGTATCGCATGAGGTTTAAACAGCATTCGATATAAGATCTGTATTACAAAATAACGTATCAAAATATAAAAGAGCAAATAAATTATGATTCAATATTTTTACACAAACTTCTCGTCGCGACAAAGCAAGTGTTCTTATAAAGGCTGTAATATAAATAAATGCCTCAGGAGGGAATACATGTCGATAGCACAAAGGGTTTTTTTGTACAGAACGAGGCGACGACGGTCCGTCGTGTATTGAAACGAAAGGTTAATATAACGCGGCACATTTGAGTTCGCGTGTATAACCCCACTCTACTATCCGTACATGGGGCCATTCAACATACGATTTTATTGCCAAAAAAAAAACGATTTTATTCAATTTACACCCTGAGAAGGGAGCTTGTGCACGTCAAAAGTACCACCGGTTCGAACAAACAACACAGTCATCGAGAAGAATCGCCAAGAAACTTGATCTGGTTTACCTTATGTACATATTTTTATGAAAATACATTTTAGTTTACATTCGTTTTTGGCGGATGCGCAAAGAGGGTTGTTATTTCCAGATATCATCATCGTTCACATATTGATCCATCCTATAACAGCTTTTCGACACCGAAGCTCGCTTAAATTATGTTTGAACTTAGTCTGGTAAACTGGTAATGTACTTGGGACTCTGTTGCAAAACGTAACACTATTATCTGAAAAACTGTTACTGATCTTACTGAGCCTGAAACGTGGGATGACTATGAATGAACTATGAAATGAATATTTTGACTGCAATAGTTCTATTGTATATTAAAATACCATATTATAATATAAGCTATTATGTACTAAAGCTATTTTAACTTCAACTATTTTTATGTATTTTCATCAATTTTTTTATGTACCGTGGCTTGCAGTCGGTTCCAACTGAAAATCAGCGCTAAATATGAGACTTTAGCATATGCTAAGCCGGCCAATCACGCATTCTGCCAGGATGTATAGTTTTCTGCTTATATGTGTACATGTTGCATTGTATCATGCATTATGAATGAACAATTTATTTCTTTCAGTTGCCATTGACAATTTATTTTCAACGCTGTCGTGTGGTTATAAACACACACCTACTTTTTATATACATATCGATAGATGTAATCGAAACTTGCTTGTAAACCCTAAGATTACAGTAATCAAGCTTTTTTTATCATAGCATGTCAGAAATTACTGTATCTGATAATAGTCATAATGCAGTCCAACAACAACAACAACAATGATTACTTATTGATTAAACGCTGAATCTATGATATAACATATAAAAAAGCGTGTGTGCGAGATGGTCACCACGGCAAAACCGAATTGGTGCTGGGCCCATCAATAATTTCAATTAGAGTTCGTGAGCAATCTGAGTAAAACTGTGTTACACAACAACTCTAATAATAAGTAAATGCAATTATTATAAAACCATTTACCTTACAGGCTCGGCGTTCCTGTTATGCTTCCACTGTGCTGGCCTGAGTGTAGTAATGTGTAGTGTATTTGTATGCAATATTTGTGTAGAATGAAAGCACAAACACTGATACTGACAAACACAATACTGATAATAGAAGGACACAACAATGTCAATAGATTATAGAACATTCAAACAACAAATCAAGTATGTATTACAAATATTAATACGTGTGGAACGTTAAGATGCTTCAAAAATCGCACAAGAATGTGTTGTATCCGAGGCAAAAGTAATGTAGATAAAGCAACCCTTATTTTACAACTGATTAGGGTCGCCAGCGCACATTCCTTAACAGCGTGTATAATTTTTTGAGTATAACAATATTAAATTTAACATTAGAATGATAAACCATATCTAAATTCTTTCAGACTTCTCCATAAAACGTATAAAATATACGTATACTTGTTGATTTGACGTTCGTAAGTGCCTTGGAAAAGTACCTCGCACATAAATTTATTACAGTTTTAATTTTCTTAGTTACTTATTTACTTTTGATTAAAATATATTTCAAAATGAGCTGAATCCAATTTTAATCGTTCATATAACATCTTTAATTTTTTAAAGATTTCCAGCTTTTATACTCTGCGATCCATGCCCAAATTTTGCCACCCATAATGTTATTCGTTTTTTTTTTATGATCTTCACATTTTACATATACATCATTTATAGTTTTTGAAAAATAACGTAATATATTAGGGACGGCTAAAATTGGATTTAGTTCATTTTGAAATGTCATCGTCATTACCCTTACCCCAGCTAAGTAGGGTCGGCACAACATGTTTTCTTTTTCCACTTTCTCCTGTCAAATGTCATTTCGGTATTCACACCTTTTACGCACATATCATTTTTCACGCTGTCCATCCATACCTTTTTGGTCTTCCTCTACTCGTATATCCGTCCACAAACATACTCAATACTTTTCTAGTTAAATGGTTTTCATCTCTCCTCATGACATGCCCATACCATGCTAACCTATTACTCCTCAACTTATCTGTTACTGGTTTTCAAACTCATTTTTAATTTTATCCATTCTAGTCACACCACGAATACTGCTTAACATTCGCATCTCTGCCACATGTAATTTTCTCTCATCCGTCTCTTTCGTAGCCCAGCACTCAGATGCATACAGCATGACTGGTCTTATCATAGCTTTATAAACCTTCCCCTTGAGTTTCAAATGTAACGGCACATATATTGAATAATTCCAAAAACACTAAAAACCTAACACGCGAACTAAATTAAGATTAGTGAACTTCAAAAAGTAAAATAAAGAACGTAATAAGTAAAGAATCTTAAATGTGGCAAACAAAACTTCAAATTAATTCCGTAAACGCAGCGGTTACTATACGAAACAATGTAAATTAAAACAGGAAAAAGAACTAATTATGTTCCTGTCGCTGAATTAATGGCCCGAGCGTAAATAGGTCGGTGGGGCCATTAGCGGAATTCAGTTTTATTACGAGTTCCTCTATAGAACCTGCAGCTGAGTGCTTCTTAAGATAATCGCACCCAGTTCTTTACATTCCTTCTTTTTAATCTTCTATACATACAATAACAATGTAAATTTAACGTGTCTGTTCTTTGAAGATTTTTGTAAAATAAATTATTGCAGGTCTCTTGGTATAAGTAATAAAATACATTTCAGTCATTTTTAGATTGTCTGTCTTTTTATGTGAATAAGCATCACTGCTAGAGTACTACATTCACGATAGAACCTCAGAAAATTATAAAACATATCTTTGAGTAACATTTAGTCTTGTTTACATTAAAATCGATAGGGTCTATCAAAAGTTATTGTAGTTTTAATGACGACGCGACTTAAGTACGAGAGAAAAGTAAATAAGTTTTTTATATTAATTTCCACGCGGACGGTGTCGCAAGGAAAAGCTAGTCGTCTTATAAGTTCGTGTTTCAATGTGACCGCAAATGATGTTAAAAAAACAGTTAATAATAACGGTAAGCTTTTTAAAGGGAGTTGTTCACATTAGTGACTATTGAACTAGTCCGGTGAAGCAGTTAAGACCTTGCTGGGTCAATAGCGTAGTCAGTTCGAAAAAGACAGTGACTATTGAAACATGCCAATAGGAATTTGATAACAGATTCTAAGTTGATTGGTTAAACCAAGCTGGTACGAGTTTTTCTACTACTCGCCTGGCTACCTATCACTATTTGTACAGCTACGTACACTTCGTAAGTTTTATTTGTATGAACGCTCTACTTATCATGTACAAATGAGCACATTGAATTGAATTATATTTATAAAATACTTTGAAAGTCAGTCACGTTCAAGCTCTCGGTTAGGTTGCACAACAACACTGTTGTAATACAGAAATAAAATAATTGTGACCTAATAAACAACTTTATTCCCACAAACGGGCACCCGAAACATATGTAAGGCAAGGACTTGCTCCTCGCACCTACACTATTAGTATAATAGCTATTGGTAGCTGTGAATATTGCGTCGATTGACGTTGGTTTGATTCCTTGTAGCT
The DNA here is from genome assembly GCA_015888305.1 of Antheraea pernyi. Lineage (NCBI taxonomy): Eukaryota > Metazoa > Arthropoda > Insecta > Lepidoptera > Saturniidae > Antheraea > Antheraea pernyi. The sequence continues at coordinate 253,972 of MU158865.1, forward strand.
GAGTCGGTTACTTTTCGATAAAGGAAAATATCGTGACGAAACCATAGCATGGTGGTAGGGTTTTCTCTAAGTCTGTCGCCTGCTAGCTACCACCCTCAAGTTGTAAATCTGTCGCCAAGCACCTGTTGGTGTGTTCCGGCAGCTGCATTTGAGAACCAGTCGCTGTCTAGGTTTAGCGTTGTTTACCATCTTAAATCACGTCATCTTTTAATATTACCTAAGGTTGTGATCGAATTTTAAAACCCGCATATAAAACTTTTCTCTTGCGAAGTATTATAATTATTGTTATGAACAATATATGTATAGTCACATTATTTCTCAGTCCCCATTGTTTTAAAGCGGTATTATTAAAAAAAGCATATTATAACAATCACTAGTTGTTCAAATGAAATAGTCGTAGGACTAAAGAATTGTATCTATATTATATTAAAAAAATGAGTCGAACATCTGCTGCTTCCGAAACTTTATATAAATGGCTTAAAACACAACCGCAGCGATTTGAAAGAAAAATTTGTTATGATATTTTTTCAACTAGAACCAGTCATTACTGAAGTTAAAGTCTTTGTCGAAACCAACAAAATTCGTATAATTCGTTTGGTATAGATATCAGCAATTACAAAAAACTTACATGTATTCTACTGAAGAAGTAAATTGAAACCAAGTTTTACCATAATTTATAATAGCTTAACTTAAGTAAAGATCTGTAGTATTTTTTGTAACTTTAGTAGATTAGTGAAAAGATTATTTTATAAATCAAATACATTTTATTCGACACACAGAGAGAATATTAACAGACAAGGGCACAGACAATGTAAATCAAAGTATTGACACAGTGGCGCCATCTAACATGCACTTTACAAATTAATAACTAGGCGTAGGACAAGGATTGATAATATTGATAACAAACTAACCTTTATTCCATAAAGACGTAAGAACAAATATTGACGTTACCAGCAAGAGGCCATATTGAACTAAAGGATTATACACGTGTAGGTCAAATTCGAACTAGAAACAAATGACGTACGACGTTCAATTCTGTCGGCCAGGTTGAAACTAGTGATGCCATTCTGTCCATGTAGTGCCGATAAACCTCGATAAGGAAATTCGTGTATTGATTACGAATTAATATTTTTTTGTATTATAATAGAATTAAATGTGAGTAAAATAAACATTATCATGAATACTTTTTTATAAATAAATTATACTATAAATAATGTTTTGCCTTTTCATTTTTCTCTATTTATTATTTTGTCAAAACATTAATTTCGACAGCTGTAATACTGTAAAAGATGCAAAATGGTACTTTGAAAACAGTATGTTCATACCCAATTAGTCCATTACTCCAAAAGGTTACGTAAAAATAACGTTTTCAACCATGTAACTAACGTAAAGGGCTCAAAGAGGAGTAATAAGAAAAAAGTATTATAACATTTAATTATTATCACGTTACGTAATTTTTTACAATCTGTATTCACTTTTAGAAGTGAATACTTGAATAGGCGCGTTGAGCGGTATTTTTGGCAGGAGATAAACTTATAATATCGCGTCATAGTATGCTAGTAAACTGTGACCAAGCGTATTGCTCTTCAGTGTCAGACTAGCGACGCGTAGTATAAGGGCCTATGTACATCTAATATTGATATTTTTTATTGAAATTGTGCAGCCTATCATATATTAATTCAAAAGAAACACACAACAGTTATTTCATTGTTATGAGTTTTCACTTCCTTCGGCAGCTTTTATGACTGCCTCGATTTTTTTTATGCACGCGCAGACAGACCTCAATAACAATTAAAAAACAAACGTTTATTTGGTGCACTATATACTATAATATAATGTTCAACTGTATACACAATTGTTAAATTTATACTATCCATTTTTGTCCAATTATAGGAAATTATAATTTTTTTATGACCTATTAAAAATTACCGGGAGCCGATGAAATTTGATATCATATATACAAAACTAACCTTCATATCACAAAAACGTAAGAACCAATGTTGATGTTATCGGCCAAGAGGCGCTTTTGAACTAAAGATCTATAACCTAATTGGTATATTGCATGAAGTATTATTTTTCAACTAGTAGTGTGATTATAATATACTAGCCGACCCGTGCCCACTTCGTTGGGCGGTAATAGGCATTGTCAAGCTACTACTTTTCTCTAGAACTCAATCATATATCTCTAATAGTTAAGGCAGCGTTCGTAAGAAACGTTTTCGTTCGACTATTTTTTCTCCGACTCCCCAGATATGACCCCCTACAACCTCACAAACTTTACCTCTTTATAATATTAGTATAGATAATATAATTAGTTAATAGCTTCTGCCCGCGACTTCATACGCGTGGAATAATTATTTTGGGCTAAGTCGCAGCAGAAGCTCTCAAAAGGAAAAAAGTCCCGTTTTTAAAACATTGTTCATTGTTGCTCCGCTCCTATTGTCCTTAGCGTGATGATATATAACCTATGACACTCACAAATAACGTGGCTTTCTATTGGTAAAATAATTTTCAAAATCGGTTTATTAGTTCCTGAGATTACCCCCTACAACGTCACAAACTTTAACTCTTTATAATATTATAGCCCCTGCCCGCGACTTCGTCCGCGTAGTAATAGTTACTACTCTGGGCTAACGCTGACAGATAGCAGAAGCTCTCAAAAAGAAAAAAACATCTCGATTTTGAAACATTTTTCATCTGTGCTCCGCTCCTATTGGCCCTAGCGTTATGATATATAGCCTATAACCATTCTCGATGAATGAGCTATATAACACTGAAAGAATTATTCAAATCGGACCAGTAGTTCCTGAGATTACCCCTTACAACGTCACAAACTCACAAACTCTACCTCTTTATAATAGTAGTATAGATGAGTCGTTACATTTCATAATAAGCTAAATCCAGTTTAGCCGTTCCTAATAGTTTACGTAATTTTGCAAGATCTTTAAATTTTGTATATATTATAAAATATGATTATCATAAAAAAAGCTAAAACCTTATCAACGGCAAAATTTAAAATTCGTTCGCGGTGTAGGTAAAATAACTGTAAATCTTAAAAAAAAAAACATGTTACGTGCAAGGAATTACAAATAGGTGTAAATAAGGATAACCATTGTTATCAACCATCTCCGGTGCCGCTGCATCACATTCAAGAGACGAGACTACAACGCGGTACCGGAACATTGATATTAGTGCCACCATATTATAAATATACATGGACACTAGCGCCAACATATTAGAGATATACATTGATACTAGCGCCACCACATTAAATATACATAAATAAGAATTATTATTATATAGATTTCAATAAGACGTAAATAAGAATTGATATTATTATATAGAATGGAAACATTAGTTTGATCGTTATTATATTTACTTTGCAGAATTATGAATAGATAGTATATTCTTTGACTTCATAGTTCGGCCTATGAAAGGCAAGATGTCGCTGATCTACATGTCGAAACACATTAGTAACCACATTAGAGATATATAAATAAGGATAATTATATAAAATTGTTGAATAGCTTAAATAATAATAAATAATATAAATATAATATAATAATAAAATAAATCGTATACATACATTTTTCTACAATCGATTCTACAAACTACTATTCTCATTGAACTGAATAGTTTTTGAGAAGAGTAGCATCCTTAGTTACCGGCCGCTTTCATACATTTCATACATACATTCAGACAGTGTCTTTGACAATGAAATTTTGACGTTTTTGAGTGGGCGGCGTAGGTAGGTGCCGCTAAAGGTGACAATAGTGTCAAACAGTAGCTATGTATTATCTGTCATACATAAGCGCATCCTTTATGTAATGCCCAAAAGTATCCCAGCCAAAGTAGAGAGGTTAAGAACTGATGCAGAAATGTTGCGTTCATAATTCAACAAGATCACCGATGTTGTAGCATGCGCACCGCCGAAGTGGCTTTCTGCTACTCTGGGAGACCCCGAAGGGTCTTCGAGAACCTTTAAAGTTTTCGTTCAGATCCAGCTAACAACAGTAAAGATACAATGCACGTACCTCGTGATCTTCTCTCTGTTCCAGCTGGCCGCTGAGCTTCCACGAATGTTGGATAATGATTCTTGTTTTGATGATGATATTTATTTCAGCTGCTCATTATAATATGATCGCCTCGATCGTTCGATGAAAAACAGAAGAATGAATGACACTTTGTTATTTTTTATTGACGTTCACGTGCATGACTACCAAAAAGTTGGAGTCTCGATACTATTAATTAACTGAGATCTGAACGTCAACAATCGATTTATATAAAAGAGGTTTTATTCAATAACGATAGCGATACAGATGTTATAAAGTACTCTGCTTTACTCTACACTCGTTACTCTAATGTAATAAAAAAATAGGCAGTAAGATGCGGTGTGTAACCACTAATCACGCCTTCTAGACTACTTCCCCTCGAAATATCTATTATTATTATATTTGTATAATATTTCATCGCCATTTTCCTTATATCTAGAGTCTCTTTATTGGTGGGCTTTTTTCAGCCTTTAAAGTCGTATGTTGAATAAAATACATAGCCTGAATATTGCCAGTATATATCGCAAATCTTTATTTAGAAATACTCTGTTGGAGTTATCGTTTTTCGCGTCCGTAAAGTACCACTGACCCGAAATTCGAATAGATGACACTTAGCAAAATACTGTCCAAATTTAATGACAGGAACAAATTATAGCGACGGGCTGACCGTATTGCGAATGATAAATTGTCACTAAGATCTAACCACTTCATTTGAGCAAGGAAATTGCCTCTCTGAGTATATCTTATTATCTGTATCATGGTGAGTGTTATGTAGAGTTATTTATTTGCTCTAAGCACGTCATCTGCCTTCCTTTATAGAACCACGCGAGATAAGCCATGAAATGGAAACTACATGATAACATCCATCTCAGCATAAATAAAGTTCGCTAGTTTTTTAACGATCTCCCAAAGAAAATGCCATGTCAACGGGGTAGCATGATGTCGGTGACTGTCAATATAATTCTCCATTAGCGCTATATGCTGTATTTAGATTGTACTGTGCTTACAATTAAATGCTGTGCAGTTATTTTCTTGAATTATTACAAACTGGCGGACCGCGCCCCGCCCTTATAATAAATAAAAAACCTTGACAATTTATATATCTAAACCTACCTCGTGAATTACTTTACCTACTGGTGAAAACTGCATGAAAATCCGTTGAGTAGTTTTTGAGTTTATCGCGAACAGACAGACAGACAGACGTGGCAGAGGACTTTATTTTATAATCATCATCATCATCATCATTACCCTTATCCCACTTAAGTAGGGTCGGCACAACATGTTTTCTTGTTCCACTCTCTCCTGTCAAATGTCATTTCAGTATTCACACCTTTTACGCACATATCGTTTTTCACGCAGTCCATCCATACCTTTTTCGGTCTTCCTCTACTCGTATATCCGTCCACAAACATACTCAACACTTTTCTAGTTACATGGTTTTCATCTCTCCTCATGACATGCCCATACCATGCTAACCTATTACTCCTCAACTTCTCTGTCACTGGTGCTATTTTCAAACTTCCTCTGATATACTCATTCTTAATTTTATCCATTCTAGTTTTCTCCTATAACCTTAAATGGTGTTTCCTTACCAGCCTGCTCTAATTTTCGGTATCTCGGTTCATTGATACAAAGCGACGGTGGCATTGATAAGGATGTGAGGAACAGAATAAATGCAGGATGGATGAAATGGCGAAATGTGTCTGGGGTAGCTTCCCAGCACTCAGATGCATACAGCATGACTGGTCTTATCATAGCTTTATAAACCTTCCCCTTGAGTTTCAAAGGCATTCGTGGGTCACAAGCTACCCCAGACACATTTCGCCATTTCATCCATCCTGCATTTATTCTGTTCCTCACATCCTTATCAATGCCACCGTCGCTTTGTATCAATGAACCGAGATACCGAAAATTAGAGCAGGCTGGTAAGAATACACCATTTAAGGCTATAGGAGAAAAACTAGACGTACCACCGAAGTCGCAAAACAAATGTTCAGTTTTTGTTCTACTAATTTTCAAACCAACATTCTCCAGTTTTTCTCGCCATTTTTCCAGCCTGCTCTGGACCTCGACAGCATCTTCTCCGATAAGAACAATATCATCAGCAAACAGCATACACCAAGGTGTATCCTCCTGTATGTCTGATGTTAATGCATCCATAACAAGAAGAAATAAATAAGGGCTCAAAGCTGAACCCTGGTGTAAACCTACAGCCACATTGAAATCATCGGTAACTCCAGCTTCGGACCTAACATGTGTTTTGGCTTGACCATACATACCACGAATAAGTTGTAGGTACTTTCCAGGCACTTTTTTCTTTTTCAAAGCCCACCACAAAACATCTCGGGGTACTCGATCATATGCCTTCTCCAGATCAATAAACACCATATGCAAGTTCTTATGTACACGTCTGTATTTTTCGCACAGTTGCCGAAGTGCGAAAATGGCATCTGTTGTCGCTCGTTCAGGCATAAACCCAAATTGATTTTGAGTCACTTCAGTCTCATCTCTTATTCGTCTCGCTATCACTCATTCCCAAACAAATAAAGTCAGCCACATCCATCCATCTACTTTTAAAAACTTCCATACTTCAATAGGTATGCCATCTGGACCTACGGCTTTTCCGTTTTTCATACCATTCACAGCTTTTCTTACTTCATTCTCACTTATTTCTTGTATAACACCTAAATTTAACGGTACAGTCTCTAACTCCCCGGTCCTATCATTTTCTTCATTCATGAGTTTTTCAAAATATCTCTTCCAACGACTCTTTATGTCCTCATCATTCATCAAAACTTTTCCTCTATCGTCTTTTATACATTTAACGTGCGTAATATCTCTAGTACTCTTCTCTTTAGCTTTTGCTAAACGACACAAATATTTTTGTGTTTGTGAGCTCTCTAGTGATTGGTACAATTCATCTTGTACTTTGGCTCTAGCAATAGCTACCGCTCTTTTTGCATTTCTCTTATATTCTACATACATTATTCTTTTATTTTCTTTAACCGTGCTATCCTGGTCTTCAATACATTTCCATTCCTTAAAAGCTATTTTCTTTTCTTTTAAAGCCTTTTGTACCTCTTCATTCCACCACCAAGTGTCTTTATCTATCTTTTGTCTTCCTTTCGTTTCACCAAAGACATCTCTTGCCACATTCCTTATACATGTTGCCATTTCATTCCAACATTCATTAACTGTTTTCATTTCCATCTTTTCCATTTCTATCATTTTATTGACAACTTTGGTCCTAAATTCTTTGCCATATTCATCATTCATCATTAGACACCATTTAATTTTGGGTGGAGGTTTGTAGATATTTCCGGCCAGAGGACTTTATTTTATAATATGTATTGAAATAAGACGCAGAGTTATCAATAATTTTTATGACGTAAAATTTGTAATATTTGCACCATAAAATCTGCATGTCAGAAATAACTTGATTAATAGAGTGTTCTGGCAATTAATCACTTATATAAAATTTGCATGCCAGAAATTAATCAATATGGTCTCTTATGAATTGGACTACACGAAAATTACCATTGTCCTACATAAAAAAGTTAGCATTTGTTGCCATTTTTACTCTATTCGTTTTATGTAAATCGGGCTACTTTCTCAGACAAGGATTGTGGTTTGAACAAACTTCTAGGGTGTATTTCTTTAGCTGATAGTTTGCGGATCTCGCCTTAGGAAAATTATATTTTGTAAAGTTTTAACAAAACCCTATATAAAAGGTTTTTCATTTCAGAATAAATCTATTACTTTTTTCGTGTGAGTTTCTTTGATCTATTATTTTACAACTCTTTCCACAGTTGATTTATGTTTAAATGAAAAAAAATTAGTCTCGAAACTGTTCCTGTTTTAACGTAATCTATTATAATATTATAAATCGCAAGAGATTGTTTGTTTGGATGATCTAATCCGTAGAACTACTATTCAGATAAGATAAAATCTTTTTTGCATTTTTTGTGGAAAGCTATATAATATCTAATATCACGTTACGATCCTTCGATCAGAGTGATTGCCATATCTGTGCCCTCCCAATACATTCTTAATAATCTAATGTATGTCCGCGAAAAGTTACATAAGCTGGATTTAGTAAAAGACCAACATGATTTAAATACTACAAACAACAAATGGGTAATGGAATTTCAGGCTCATTAAACCAATAACAGTTTTTTAGGTAATGGCGTTAGGTTTTATAACAAAGTCTTAAAGCACATATGCCGGATAGGGAATTCAAGCACCATGTCAAGAGGGTTTTAATGTCTAATGGAGGGGAGGGTCAATATGTGAATGATGGTGACATCTGGAAATGACGTCATTCTCTGTGTATCCACCAAAAACAATGAAAAGATAAACGTGATCGAGTTTCTTGCCGGTTCTTCTCGACGACTGGGTTGTATTTCTGAACAGATCGAAGCTTTAATGTTTATAAGCGCCTTCTCAGGGCATTGGATAAAGTATCTTCTGATTTGGACATATAAAACACATGTTAGAATGTACGCTAAGCGAGAACAAGTTAGTGTAATGTAATGTTAGGTAGTGTAATGGCGTGGTTGGACGGTGCGGGGTTTCGGGGGTTGCTGGCGAGATTGGCGACTTACTAAAATCGACTATTATTGAGAATATTTGAAGTTTGATTGAATAAGTTGTGTTTGTTGCAGTGGATTGGGTTTTCTCGGTTCCCGACGGAACAGTTGCCTATGAACAGTATTTCAAATTTTTTTTAATAAAAACGCTAGCTACACTTATATTTACAGCTAGTGCCAAATAATACTAAAATATGACATGAAATACAGTAAGTCTTAGATGTTTTTACGTGTCGTAACAGTATAATAAATTACGTAGATTATAATGGCGTTATAAATTGATAAGTTATACCTACAAACTTACTTCGAAGAGCGAAAGGTGTCTCAGTGTAAAAACCAGTGGCATATTTTACCGCGTGACATTTAGTGCTCCATAAAAACGGATAGAATGGATGTCCTTTTAGAACAGTTTATCCGTTCTTTCTTATATTTATACATGAATGAATGGTTTCGGGTCCGCTTTCGTTGCCGGATGACTGTTTATGCGAATAATATGATAATTTTTACTCACGATAGTTTCTTGCAAGTTATTCTGCCTTAAGTTCAAAATATCCAGTAAATACACCAGGCTGATAAATACAATGACTTGACAAGTGAATAGAATTTTCATGAACATTGCATAAAATCGTTGTGTTCGTGTTCAGAAAAGAGATAAATGTATTAAGAATAGTGTTGGAATATATTTTAGTCAAAAAATGCAAATATGACGAAATTACTATTATTCAGACAGGACTTTGAATTCACCATAATAGGGTAGAATTATACACTGACTGTAGACTGGTTGTGTAGAATGTACTTGTTTAGAAAAAGTTACTTCTGGTATCATGTTCTTCCGCGCTTTCCTCGTTCACACCACCAATGTGCTACACTGTTTCTACATAATCAATCTACATAATCTAATCTACCTTTTGGAGATTAGGGCTGGACGGCATCCGCTGTATAAAACTTCGAATACCAAGGTAATTGATTGCAGAGAGTTAAAGACTGCATAAAGTTTGACTGCGGAGTCACCAACGTCATACATATATCTATTGCAATTGCCAAATAAATATTCCACGAAGCGTTTCCCCTATAATACACGAGGTAATTCAACTCAGTTCTTAAGAGTAAGACCCTTTTATGACTAGGTCTCGAGACTGCATTCTTTTTGAGCTTGTTTATTTATAGCTACAGGCTGCAGTAACTTGTAAACAATAAGTGGACTGTATTTATATTTGCTACTTCCATAATATAAAAACCAATAGATTTTATTAAAACCAATAGCTTTTATTACAAGTAAAAAGGTACACGGAAATAACATACGAGTACTATTTATATCGCCGTATATTACGATTTTCATAAGCGTAGAAAAGAAACCACTAATGATTTCCAAATATTGATGAGTAGTTTAAAGAAAACAGGGCTTTGAAATTAAGCAAGTACGTGGTAACAGAGTTCTAATCATTAAACATTTGTTAAATTTATCTTACTTTTTGTTGTCTTTATTCCACGCTAAGTATAACACGTTTTTTCTCCTTTATTTTTTTCTATTTTTTTATTATTGTAGCACGGCAAAATGACTGCACTTTACCTGATGGTAAGCACAGTACAATCCAAAAACAATGGCGACCACCGAGTGACACACTATCCATCGCCGGTCGCCGTTGTCATGCCGGCCTGCGGAAAGCTGGATATGCACAGGCTGATCCCGAAACGCGACCCGCAGAAGCGAATCTCTATGACAGGCTTTTTCGCCATATACATGGTGGTTGCGACCCAGTCAGGCTGTAAAACTCTACCACCCCGCATTCGCCATTGCCTCGTTCGTTATTCAGCACGTGCAGTTGAGGTTGGCTTGGATGTTTCAAGTCTTTATGATGTTATTCGACATCCCTTACATCCCAATTAATTCTTATCTCAGTATTGGTTTTTTATAGACATTTCTTCGTGGAATAATCTATCTATATCGTCATTACTCTTCCCTGTCATACTTAATAGTGTTTTAGTTATATAAATAACAGAATACAGGCATAAAACGTGGTTCACATAAAATGTCTGATCAAGAAACGTAGAGCGCTGGAGTTTACTGTTTGTTTAGTAATAAAGCTAGCGTAAATAGCTTTTGGGTGTAGGCGACATTAAAAGTACGTGCTTTTGCGTAATGCGCGTTACGGATGAGAACAAAAATTCTGAAATATATACAGGAGGCGTGTTAATTTTTTTAAATTTAAGCTGTTAGGGCGAAACGTTGCTTAATTGGAACCGTATTTATATTTAAACCGCCAGTACGAGCAAGCAAGTAGGTAATTTAGGACTTCAGAAACATAAATGAGAAATTTAAAAAATGTAATTGTCCTCTGTCATGGAGTTGGTTTTTTAATTAAGAAAAAATACAAAAATAACATAGGCATATGAAAACAGCTAACGACAGGGAAAAATGGAGGCAAATGTAGGAGGCCTATACCCGACAGGCCTATACATGAAATATCTACATAGTTGTTAAATGTTATGGAATAAATAAGGCTTGTTATTATTATTAATTATCCTCTCAACCTTCGATCAACAATAACTAGATAACGGGTGGGCGCGAAAAATACGTCTCGGTAAATAAGAGCTCACTTGAAATGTGTGTCCTTATTTTGTTCAGTTTGTTTGAAACACAGCCAATGTAAGCTCGTTTCACATGCCGCATGTGAAATGCCGCAGTGTATTCAAAAGATGCAAAAATAATACCCGAAAAAGCAATTTAACGGCCGGAGTATCTTACTTTCGCTAAATACATGACGAATAAGTTATATTTTAAGCTTTAAACTAACTAATAATATCAAATTTAGAACAAAATTACCGATTTTAAACCTCTGATACAAATCTTTGCCAGGCACAAACACGCACAATAATGGGAAAACGTACTTTATTCATTACGTATTAAGGTTGAATTCACACTAAATGTTGTTTATGTTATCTTTTCATTTGTTAGGGGAGTAAAGGAAGCTCTCAACAATGGATCTTTACATATATTTAGGTAATTTAGAACTTTTGAAACGATCGCCTTAATCTTATACTATAAACAAATTTAAATACTATAACTTTGTATAGTACGTGATAGAGACTAAGGTAATAAATACTCAATCTATAAGAACAGTGCTTTAAAAGATAAATTATACGACGGATAATTACTCGAAAGATATTATGAGGTAAATCTTCCCGATATGCAGCGTGAGATAAAATAAAAACAAAAAACTTTAGACCGTAAAAAGCCACTTAAAAATACTAGCAACAGTTGCTAAAGTAAGTCAGTCATTGAGAAGAACTGGCAAAAAATTTGATTACAATTAAATCCTATATTGATGGCTCACAGTCATTTTAGCTGATGTGTTAAGACGGGTGTATTTTCCAGAAATCGTCTCAGTAACATTTTCAAATTAAAAATTGCTTGACATAGTCCTTGATGTCGTCAGGCAAATTGGTAATATACTTTAGGACCTTATTGTAGGACCTAATACTATTACCTAAAATGCAAATACATAGCATATAATATATAAGTACAGATTTCATGGTTTTCCTTTCATTAAATTTACCAAGTATGTTAGAGAGATTTCATCCTTGTGATTGACTCCAACGATCGATGCAATAAAATTACAGGGTGTAATTTATACAGATTTTAGTCGGTTCGATTCCCGGGTGAAGCAAGAGAATTATCGAAAATCTTTAAATGCAGTTTTATTTCTTTTCAAAAATAAAGAAATGTTTCTTTGGAGTAAAATTTGCTATTTCTATTATTTAGAGTACTTTCCCTCCAGGTGGCATTAAACAAATTCACTCTGTATAAGATAGTACACTTCACAACACTTAATATGTACACCATCACTCAGCGCACACAACACTCCGGGTGCCGAGTGAAAATCAGCGCCGGAGGACTAACCTCCTACAGCACATATGCGCTGACTCGGGGCCCATCTGACACGCACATACATAAACCGTAAATTTTTATTTCCATCTTTCAATGTTTATATTACATTTTTTTATCTGTACATGTGTAATATTTATATGTGTTGTTGCAAATAAGTTCTATTTTTCTTTCTTTTTTTTAAATTGTAGCACGGCAAAAGGTAAGCACAGTACAATCCAAAAACAATGGCGACCACCGAGTGACACACTAGCCATCGCCGGTCGCCGCTATCATACCGGCCTTCGGAAAGCTAAATATGCACAGACTGATCCCGAAACGTGACCCGTAGAAGCGAACCGCTATGACGGGCTTTTTCGCCATATACATGGTGGTTGCGACCCAGTCAGGCTGCAAAACCCTACTACCCTGCTTTCGCCATTGCGTTCGTTATTCAGCAGGGTGCACCACGTGCAGGTGAGGTTGACTTGGGTGTTTTAAGTCTTATGATGTTATTCGACACCCCTTACACCTTAAAAATCTTTTACGATCAGTAAAAGTCAATCAGTGCTAGTGTCAGTACTAAATGATTTTTGAAATCAATTCACATTTCAACAAATGATAATATTGGTCGACGGAAAACGTCGTGAGACAGTCAACACAAACTTTACTTAGGAAGTCACCACTGCATCATGTCTAGAATTATTGACCAATTGACCACACAAGGAAAGAAAATTTTTAAATTTAGATCAAAGGTATCTTTCGTTATGATCTTTTAGGCTACATTCCTTACAAACCAGTGGGTCCATAAAACACGGATTACGAATAAATTTAACATTAAAGCACACGGAGCTGAGACCCTGGTATACACACCAAGGAACTTATTAGATTGAGGACAATTTCTTTAAGAGAGCGGTTGGTTATTTTCGTATATAAATTGCAAAGAATAAGAGAGATATATATACAATAGTTGATGTAGGTTGTTGGTTCTGTATTACACTAATATCGGCCCGTGACTCTGTACGCGAAATTATTTTCGACTATTTATTTTATTTTCCGAGAATATTAATTTATTCTATGACTTCTAAAAGTATTACTGATCACTTTAATAAGGTGTCATCTATTGAAAAACATATAAATACTTCCCGTATATAAAATGAAATCAAAATTGGGTAAGGTCTATCTGTCTAGGTGGTAGAGACACGCTTAAGCTATTACTGGTTTCAGCATGTATGTGTCGGCTCGCCGGGGTACTACCACCCGACTCACAGATATTCTCACGTGAAGTAACAGTGCTTGCATTGTTGCGTTTCGTTCGGTCAGTGAGAGCGCTGGAGGACCACCTCCCCTCCCTGCCCCCCCCCATCTTCCCCCCCCCCTCGACTTCTCACAGGCTACGACTCTCCTGGTGTTGCAAGTGTCTATGGACGGTGGTGATCGCGTTAATCGCGGTTTGCCTCCTATAATATTAAAAAAATCTGAACTACGCCACGGATTTTCGGTGTCCATATTTATTTTATGCATAATTGTTCCTAGTTAGATTGTTAATTAGAAAGTAAAGAAGAAATATGATGTATTTTTGGTCAGGTCATAAAAAACATTTTTTCCAGTGCTTTGCTGACGTTTTGTTAACTTTACATACAATTACATTTAGATACATGACAATAATTAATTACGAAATTGTATATATAAAAAAATAACTATACAGAATCCATAGTGGTATATGTTTACGTACTAAAGGCAACGTATAGAAAATAATTGCTTATTTGCGATGCTGGTTTCACTACTACTAGTGGGCGCTCAGTGGTCGACATTCGACCATAGTTCATTGATTTTTTTAAGTTTGAATTTTATTAGGGTTAATATCATTGTTGAATGTAGAATGAAAAAGGGTAATTGGAACGTAAGAGTAAAATAATACATACAGTCGAGCATTGCAACCTCCTTCACAACCTTTTTTGAAGTCCTTTTTTGACAGATGTCAAAATGTCTTTTTATTTGTGTTACATGTGTGTATATGTTGTGTAAAATTGAAGCAGTAGTGTGAGTAATGCATATTTTAATTAATTTAATGTACTTCTAATGCATTTTATATAAAATAAATAGCTTTCTGCACTTCTCCTCCATATTTCCAACCTCCTCCAACTTTAACTATGCCAAATTTCACGTTCATCCGTTCGCCCAATTCCGTTAAAAAGGGATACAAAGTTTAGGCTTCACGTATGTATGATGATAATATTAATCCTTATCCAATTTAAAAATACGTGTTAACGTATTTTCTATGACAATTATGAACTGTAAATATTAAATGATCAAAACATTAGTAAACTTCGTCCGTCCAAAGCCGGAGCGGATAGCTAATACGTAATATTTTATCACTCTTAAGTTGCATTTTGTAATTAATAGGTTTGCAGTTATGAATAAATAAACATTAGAGAATCTCCCACTTATATAATGTAACCGCAGCTTAATACAAAGTAGGTACGCCCGAGACTAACTGGTGTTAGTGAAATATGGTTTAGGAGTGTATCAGGGTCTACACTCAGGGATTTACCTTTGAATAACACGGCGCAAACAATAATTCTCTTAAGATTTGAATGAAACCGACCCGAACTTAAACCCGCATAATACAGATTATGGAGTGAAAGCGGAAAAGCTGTTGAAAATGATTTCGCTAATACGACCGCACGGCGGTTATAAACTTGTTTTAATGCTATTTAATTACTATGTCTTTGAACTATAATATTGTTCAAGATATTTTCGAGATTTGTTTCGCTAATTGTGAAACGTTTTTACTCTTTACAAGAGATCTGTTAAAGATGGTCGAATCCGTGACTCATTTAAGAGTAGTTATTTGCGGTAACTACGCCTACTGTTTCAATTTAGTTAATGGTCAAACCAGTATTCACACTTCTTTCTTTACAGAATCCATCTATAATTTCTTTGATCTTACTCTACTCCTATATGCGTTCTCCTTTCACACTTCAAACTATTTTCATAAAAAGTGCTTACATAATGAACCCATAATTTCCTAGATACTTGTCTAAAATGATGTATAATAAAACTTTTGAAGACTTTTATGACAAATTTTTGATTGTAAAATGCATTTCTTTGCGGAAATTAACTTTGTGAATATTAGTTGACGTTACTTTGCACTTCCGCCTGGAATTGATTGGCCGCTACCACGTCTCACTGCAACAAGAAGCATTTTTTGTATTTATTCTAACAAAAACAATTTTTCGTTGCAGTGAGACGTGATAGCGGCCAGTGAATCCCAGGCGGAAGTGCAAAGTAATGTCCACTAATATTTAATTATTACAAAGTAAAGAAAATTTTAATCCACATTACAGTTATCATCTGATTCATAATTTAATCTTTTCGTAAGGAGAAATTTCTTTGACAATACGGTAAGGTCATTAAATTTTTATTTAACATCCCTCGGGTACTATGTACATTCGGACGTATTTCCATATCTTTGTTTGATAATTGCCTCGAGGGAAATTGCTGACGAGCTAAGGAATTCTTACCCATTTTTGAGAGGGATATCTTGCTCAACGTAAAGCTTTGAATGTACAGTGAAAGAATTAATTAATTTATTCAATTATGACTCATGTAATAAAATTTATCCTCTTTAAGCAGATTTATCATAGACTAAAGATTTAATTCTTGGTTGTTCTGCTATTTATTCATTTTCATACAATTAAAAAGTAAGTTTTGTGTCCTCTTTTCGATTGACTTTGATTTAATATCCGCGTTACTGTCAATTCAGCTAGACTAGCTAGACTTTTAAAAATTTCCAAAGTCGTCAAAAGTTTTTTTTTTCAAATTATTTTTCTCATTATTTTTTGGGCCACTCTAATGTATGTATGTATGTATGTAATATGATGTATTAGCCAGTATCTTCGTTATTGAATTGTGGAATATTACCTATTTATAAATTTACAATTAAGTCTTTCAGTAATTTCATTAAATTAATTGTCTGAAGTTCTTTTACATATGACCTAATGGTAGCCACTGCTGTGTGGGTAGTCAGTGACCCAAGTCAGAGTTTAGTGTCGTCGAATGTGGGTGGTAATATGAAAACTTTTATACGTAGCTAGGACAGGTATCCCTGGGACATTTAGGCCGACTCATGTTTAAATTCATGAAATACTTTCGCAAATTACTAGGGACTTTGATAATTAAAATTGTATAATTTACGTGGAGGTGGAATTAAAATTGCGAAATTTATTCATAGTGTATATAATTTAAAGAGCACTGTATACCTTGATTCCAAGAAAATGTGGATTTTTTTAATCCCTAAACTTATTTAAATATCCTGTAATACTGTTGCGTAATACACTGAATTATAGTTGAAAACCGAGCATTTTGCAACTAAAATGAGATTTGTTATAATCATAACTGAGGTTAGGCTTTATATAGAATAATCTGAGGCGTATAAATAGCCTAGCCGCGGTTGAATAATTAGTTTTGTGAGTTTATGTTCGAGGGAGCTGAGGCGCATAAAAACTTATTAAAGTAGAATAATTAGCGGAACTACAAATTACTCACCAGAAGCCGAAGGCTGCTATTCCTGTTGCGATGGTGTGGTACATTTTCTTTATTAACGAAGCGATGCGGTACTGCAATACTAAGTGTCTATGTGTGTTGTATTACAACACACTCTGAATGCGACTGTGACTCACGAAATCGTAAGTGAAAAAGAAGAGCGATCTCTCGCTTCTTCAAGTGGCACTTAAATTTTGCATCCCTTGCTAGCGTGGGAACTCAATAGCTGAAAGCTTCCCCGGTGCTACTAAGCCCAACCACTTACTCTAATAATCTTTACGCCGAAACAGGCTTCATCACCATCAGCCTGTAAAGGCGGCACACTACAGGTTCATAGGCTTCTTTCCAAAGGAAGATATGGATATACTTATGGTGATATGGATATAATCACCACGCCCACCCACGACATACTGTCGATTTCAAACTCTGAGAAATCTACAGTTCTTTGTTTTCCCATATTATTAAATATAAAATATATGAATTATGAAAAATTCATTAGTACATGCCGGGGTTCGAATCTGCGGACATCGGATTGATATTCCACCGGTTAAACCACTAGACCACCATAACCCAGGCTAAGCATTATAACGTATAATAATTCGACAATGTATTAATTTTCTGTTCCACGTGGTTAAATAAGTTATACTTGAATAGAGCTAAATAATGGTCCCAAAAATAATTATCAATCTATTTTACCACAGACAATGTAGATCATTACGCGTAAAGGAACGTTAATGGAGAAGGAATAACTAACGAAACAATAATAAGCCGTTTCTGTGCACGTTTAAGTATAATACACATTTAATACTTATACTCTAAGAGCTAGGAGATGTCGGTAAAGTGAGTTTTGTTATAAAGCAAAATGTATACATCATGTTATGTATCTTGTTAGCATGTTATAATTTAGTGGTGATTGTCGGACAAATCAAATTAAAAATACTGTATTTCATTTAGGTATTGGTAAAGTTTCGCTTTTGATACAACTCCATTATCGAGAAGAGCCGACATGGATTTCAATCTACTTTATCTTGTTTATCTTTTATTACAGCTGTATAAGTCATTGCTCAAAGTCATATTTTGTCGGAATTATAGAGAGGAGTGTCACTTCCAAAGATAACTGTTGTTCCTATAATAACTTTTTGAAAGAAGAATCCGATTGCCATGGTGCTTGAACTTTTTATCCGGCAAATCGGTAACGTGGTTTGGGACCTTAGAAAACTTAATAGTATTACCTAAAAAACTTTTACTGATCTTACTGAGCCTCAGTTCTATTTATTTCAGGTATTAAAATCATACCGGTCTTTTACTAAAGACTAGTACTAGTGCCAGTGAAAGTTATTGCAAGCATTAATTAAATTATTAAAGCTTTAATGCGAGGGCGAAATTAAAAATTGAATTTCCGAAACTTTAACTTTTAGTAAATCATGAGGTCTCATATAGTAAATTGCTTTGACTGCTCGTTTGTGCAATAATATTATGATTTGAAAAATTACTAAATTACATAATAATGCAACAGATTCCATAATTTATATACATATTTATTTTCATCTGTTTACCAGTTTAATAATCTAATGGGTTTCTTAGCTTTAATAAATAATACTTCTCTATTCGCATAGGTACTTGATCTTGATAATTTAATGTATGTCCACAAAAATTTTGAAAAGCTGGATGTCGTAAAAGACTGGACTAATTTAAATGCCAGAAACAAAAACAAACTGGTCGTACCATGTTTCACGGTCAGTAAGACCAGTAACAGTTTTTTAGATAAAAGTGTTAGGTTTTACAAAAAAGTCCCAAAGCACATTGCTGATAGGTTTAAGCGCCATATCAAACGGGTTTTGGTGTCAAAAGGCTAATGTAGAGTGGATCAATATGTGATATTTTTTATTGTAGCACGGCAAAATGAATGCACTATGACTGATGGTGAGCACAGTACAATCCAAAAACGACAGCGACCACCGAGTGAGACACGCTGTCACGCCGACCAGCGAAAAGCTGGATATGCACAGGCTAATCTTGAAACGCGACCCGCAGAAGCGAATCACCATGATGGGCTTTTTCGCCATATACATGGTGGTTGCGATCCAGTCAGGCTATACTTGCTATCGCCATTGCCTCGTTCATTATTCAGCAGGGTCCACCACGTGCAGGTGAGGTTTGCTTGGGTGTCTCAAGTCTTATGATATTATTTGTCACCCCCTACACCCTAAAAATGAGTGATGGTGATGTCTGGAATTGACATTTTTCTCTGTGCATTTACTAAAAACGATTGTAACGTTAATGTATTTTAAATATATCTATGATGAAAATATAAACCGATCGAGTTTTGTGCCGGTTTATCACTTTGACTGGGTTATTTATCCGAACCGGTAGTTTTCACGTTCACCTTCTCAGGGCCTAAATTGAATAGAGTATTTGTGAATTTGTCACAATTTATTAAAATTACCAAAATCAAAACTATTCACTAACTTTGGATATATTTATTATTGTCTTGATAAGTAACTAGGTGCAAATTATATGAAAACTAGCGGACACGGCGGACGTTGTCCTGCCCTGATAGAAACAATAACCTTGACAAATTATATACCTAAACCTTCCCCATGAATCACTTTATCTACTGCTGAAAATCACATGAAAATCTGTTAAGTA
This sequence comes from Antheraea pernyi, assembly GCA_015888305.1. Lineage (NCBI taxonomy): Eukaryota > Metazoa > Arthropoda > Insecta > Lepidoptera > Saturniidae > Antheraea > Antheraea pernyi. Next base: position 273,675 of record MU158865.1, read on the forward strand.
GTTTTTTAATTTATTCCGAACACACAGAGAGACACGTGGCAGAGGACCTTGTTTTATAATATTTAAAATTTAACTTTTGGTAACTTTTAAAAGTTATTACTGAATCTCCTTCCTTTATGACTCCTAACATTTTATTTACGCCAAAGTGACGTCAGTGTATCTGATGTTTTAAGATGATACACCCGCTAAATTTAGAGGAGAACTGGCATGCAAATGCAACTGCCGTAACACATCTTTGGGTGTTTGAGGACAGATTTCCAACTAGGGTGGTAGCTAGCTAGGCAGGCTTAGGAAAATCCCTAAACTCTGAAATATTCGTATAAAAACTTTATTTAGCATCTCGCTAAGAAATGTTGGTACAGTACTAAAATTTGTAACGGCGCGCCGCGGCATCATGAATGTAAGAACCAGCACACATAGCTTTATAATCGGTATGAAACATGAAAAACATCTATGTCCAATAAGTAAACGTGAAAGCCACATGAATACCGAAATATAATCATCGATATTTTTGTGTTAAAATAATATTCTATATAAAATATAATATATATAATAGAATAATAATTTTCTAGGCCCATCTGTTTAACAATCACTCTTTTAAGTTGAAAGTCTGTCGCTAATCACTTATAGTTGTGTCCCGACAGCTGCCCTTGAGAGCCAGTCTTTTTTTATCATTTATATTTTTTAGACAGTTATTTTTAATATAACATAACGTAAACAAAACCTCTCAGATCTACTGGATCAGTTGTCATAACATTTGAGAAAGTGAAATAGGAATAGAAAAAGGCGAGTCTAAAACCTTTTTTATGACGAAAACGTAACCAGCTCTTAAACTATTTCGTGAGAATACTCTATCCATTAGGGTTCCATCAAAGATATCAACAATAATTGAAACCATTTCCAACGGAACGAAACCTAAAAATTACTTCCAATGTGGGGATAAGTTCGAAGTGCTTGTAGGTAACTTGGTCAGCTATATGTCTAATATACTTACGATGTTTTACTGTTAATTGAAAAAAAATATTATAGACCGTAACTTTGCTAGTATAGTGATTATAAAAATATATTCAGACCACTCGACACTTTATGATTTATTAAAATAACCCCTAATTTACTAAAAGGTAAATAAACTTAAATATTATAACACTGGATTGGATAAATGATATAGATAAGAAGTTTTACATATCGAATTATAGCTACGATAATTACATTGACATTGGTGGATGTTTCAACTCAAGCTTCGGAAAAATAGCGGATACAAAGAAATTCACATTTAATTGGGTTTAAGTTTCAAATGAAACTGTCATTTTTACATTCATAGATTTGAAAACTCTACGAAATGCAATGATTCTTTGTTAACATAGATTTTCCTTTTATGGGTATAGCACTTCCAGGTATGTGTGCAACGTCTGTTTAAATGCTTAACGTTTGGTCACAATCTCATACAATGATAAAGTTACGTACGTACATATATACTAGCTTTCAGAGGAAGGGCCCTATCTCATTAAGATGCCATGGCGGCGGCACCGGTAGCGCCACCGTGGTGTCTTCAGCTACAAACTTCATCGTGGGCGCACAGTGTTGATTCGAGAGAGGGCCGTCTTTGGTAGCGGAACTGGTCGTGGAGCGAGTGAGACAGCAAATAGCTCTTTTATACATATTAATGATTGTGGCACCAGCGGGTGATTTAGTTGCGCAATCAAGCTGATACCAGGTGAGGTACCCTCCATAAAACTGTACACATTTTTTCGGTGGCGCCGCCATGACGTCCTAATGAGATGGGGCTTGAAGTTGATGGAACACACTTTTAGATGGTACATTAACTTTCCTTGAGAATAATAGCCTAACCATGTATACATAAATAACCTTACCGTTATTCAAAAGTTCCATCATGATGTTTTGAAAGACTTAAATTTACGTTGGTGTATGCAATGTACAACGATCCCAAATGTGCTGCCATTGTGTCATAATTGAATGATCATTTGAAAAGCAGTGATCGCTACAAAATAGTAGGGGAGTCCGAGTATTTTGAGATTTACTCAAACGCGACAGAAAAACATAAGGGGGAAACCTTGCACCTTGTAAAGTACCCCTCACTATACCTGGATCCTTTATATATTGTTCTGCGTTTAGGGCAGCCTAATCTAATAAGATTAGTTAAAAAAATCGATCATTACAAAAACTCGAGCGCGTCTGATTAATGATGAGTTAATTACATGTATAAAAATGTGCATTTCAATAATCTGTCGTTTTGCGCGTGACATAAAAATAAAAGAGAGTTGCAAAAAAACGTAATTTTCTCGAATGCGGTTATTTTTAATTTGAAGGAAATCGTTCAATTAATATCTGTCATAGTGGGAGCATCCAGCAGTCGAAAGTTTGCTAACACCGCCATCTATTATTTTTTATGTTAATCAATATAGGCAATGTGTTGTTGATGCACTTCTATTTAATTATTGTTAATGTGAATTATTCTAAATTATTGATTACTTTGGATTAGATTAAACTGTTCATAACTTCTAAGCATTCCACATGTTTATTAATATAAGCACTATAGAATACACAATAGAAACAATATAGAAGTAACTACATAAGCCGGTATCACGCCATACGACGCGAGACACCATCTTAAGAAATAGTGGCGTCGTGCAATAACTTTTCTAACTTGATTTGGTTCTTCATTTAAAGTAGACCTAAATGAGTGTCACTATAACTAAAATCGGACATGTGAAATTGTACTAGAATTATTCTAAATTTAAGTAACATTTGGAACCTTTTGTTATTTATTAAAACCGGAATTCTATGTGCAGTCGAGATATAATAGTAAAGTTGCTATTTAAAATGAATTACAATGTAATTAAAACATATTGACATTGTACTATGTTATTAGTATTACTTTGTAATTACTAGAATAATTGTCGATCTAAAATGAGTTTTATAGCAAACAAGGATTTGTTAAGTATTTCGGTTGTTACAACGGTGAATTATGTTGAGATAATTAATGGCAACGTAATTATTCAATGTATGGCGTTAAAATAGTTATTTATTTATAATTAAAATAATTTAGCGAACATAAGTTGTAACTATGTACAACATCATAGATTAAGTACTTCTTTAAACTAAGACTTCTTCACTTAGATTGTCGGTAGGTGAAGGTAGGCGATTCCTTTATAAGTGCTTGTAAGAAGTTGTGCAGGGTTCATTTTATTCATTATTGTTTGTGAGATCTATCGTTATTGTCGTTAAGTGATAATTATTGTCTCCGAGGGCGTTGTCTCTGTGATTATTGTAAAAGCATTAAAAGAAAGAGAATCGAAGAAGTCGTCGTTTCATTTCATAGTGTCGGTCGTGTTGTGAAAATTCATACAAATGGAGGATAATGCCATCCGTGTGCTCTCGGCTCTCCACATATCTGACATATCTTAAGCCCCCGAATATTTAATTGTGATAATATTTTTTAAAATTCCATACACACACGTACATACATTCCAACATACACGTTCCTCCCACCAGTGCAATGGCATACATAATTTAACCTTTTTTAGCATCTAATCTTCACAATCCAAAAGATCCCCACGAAATCCCCATTTAGCATCATGGGCTCCCCTACTATAGAGAAATGACCGATCGCGTGACAATACAATACACTTCAAAAGAGTTACGAGGTTCCAAGGGTATTTGTAAAATCTTATAAGATTCTTATCTTTTAATAAATACGCTTTTAACAGAGTGCTTTGCCATGCGAACTATGCTATATACAATCCTGACTTTAGCTTTCTTCATTATATTGTATTCTTATCTGTAGAGTGTGGTAGGTAACATACAATTGCACACGAACAGTTTGATATTGTTCTTCAGTAGCATCAACCTATTATATAACCTACATATACATACCTATGGCCGATATCATATAAGAAATACCTATATTGATTCTATAGATTACAAACATCAGGTACTACACGTTTCTATTTCAAATAATAATAAAAATCTTCCTGAAGAAGATGCAAGAAATGTTTTACCTTAAACTATCACCTTTTGAAGCGATGATGGCTTAGTTAATAGCGTGTTCGGAAACAGCATCGATGGCCGTAGGTTCGCATGCTAGCAACAGAGTGGGAGCTTTCAGTAAAGGAAAATATCGTGAAGAAACCATAGCACGGTGATAGGGCGTTGTCTACTGCCGCCGCCCGCTAGCTACCACCCTTAGGTTTAAAATGTGTCACCAAGCACCTGTTGATGTGTTCCGGCATCTATATTAGAGAGCCAGCCCACTCTAGGTTTAACGTGTTTTCCATCTCAGACCACATCGTCATTTAACATCAGATGCGATTGTGGTCAAACGCTAAAACTTATATAAAGTATAAGAAAATATGTATAAAATAAATTTCCTGATGTACTACTATTGTGGAACGGTTTAGTAATCTAGCCATGCCCTAACATATCTCACTTGATCATAGTTTTAGCAGAAAATGCAAAATATTGGTTTCACAATGGTAAATTCCAGTTACGTACCAGTCACAACCGAGCGCTATTAAAAGAACGAAAGTGCTTTCTACAGTTCATAATAAAATTTTCCTATTAATCTATAGAGACGAGGACATATTTAAATTTCCATGATTATTTATCCTAGTATTATTTAAAAAAGCCGTGGTGGTCGAGCGGTTTGCCCAGTGAAATATCAATTTGATATCCGCAGGTTGGAACCCCGGTATGTACCAACGAACTTTTTGGTCTTCACGTACATTTGCTATTTTAAATTGGTAACATTGGCTGTCAGTAAGGCTGTTCTTGTAGTACTACCGTAGGTAGGAAAACGTTGAACTGTGGATTTCTCAGAGTCTGAAATCGCCAATACATCGTGAGCTGGCGTGGTAATTATGCCCGTACCATCCTTTGGAAAGATGACGTAATTTATACTTGTCCTTTTTAAAGCGCCATTCTTGCAATAGCGTTCTTTTTACGAAATTTGTAAATAAAAGACATGTTACCTCCGAAACAATAAGCTCTTAGAAGACAGAAATACTATCTATAGACTTTCTCATAATCTCATGATCAATGCAGAATGCGATGCCATTATGATGTGTCATTCATTATATTATGCAGAATATAAATCTACGCATAACGAAGGCCTCGACCTCCAATCGACCTTCGCTTGAACTTCATAAGTCGTTTATTCTTCACGACACGACCTTTTATATACCCATAAAACCATCTAAAAAAAATTATGACACCAACACATCGCGTGAACTCTCGCTGCATTTAACAATGATTTATTATTTTTCACTTTATTACTTGCTGTTTTTCAACCTCAAATGAATTATGCACCCTATAACTATTATTTCTGAAACAGAGCGCAGTCTTAAATGATGTCAGTAACTTTAGGACCAATTCATAAGAATTTTAACCATTAAATTGATAGTCCTATGGGTTATTTTTGGGTAGGTTTCGTTGGTAACCTGTCACCAACTATAATCTTCAGCATCCTCTCAAATTTTTTCGTTCATCTATCGCATGTCGCATCAAGGCCGGAGCGCGGCCGCGTAATAATTGTAAAGTAAAAGACGTTCGGCAGCACATTTTTTAAGTTCATGACTCTTTTATCGTGTAATACTCTTGAATACTAAAATGGAACTATAAATTGCTCTACCAAGAAAAACCTGTCTTATACTTTAATTCTCCATAGACTCTTAATTAGCATAAAGTAGCTCAAAGGGCTACACATAAAAGAGACATATCATTAACATAAAAAACGAAAGCTGAATAACACCAACAGACCCAACAAATCCGTCCACAATCTGGCCGCGATCAACAAATTCATTCCGACACAGAATTCTCGGTTCTTTCTATTCAAATGTCATATCTTTATCTTTTCCTTTTTGTAAATAAGAGACAAAAGGGGGTCGATTTTATATTCGGTGGAACGACGTCGTGTAATAAATGAGCCTGCCTTCGTAGTGGAAGGGCGGTCCGAGATTTTGTTTGATGTGTGAACTATCTCTTATGGCGCTTCCCCATTTACAAATAAACATTCCTCGGCCGAGCAGAAATGATATTTCTTTTAACACGAGAATTTTGTATTATTTAGACCGTACATTTTCCCTTCAACTTGGTATATTGAGAGAATATTAACACATTCGAAGCTACCAATACCGAGCGAATATCAAGATACAGGGAAAAGCTAGTTGGTAAGTATACATTAGCTGATTATGGGAAATGATAGCATTAATTAACTCGAATACAGAATGACAGTAAAAAAACGAGAAGGTGACTTATATCATCATCAGCTTGTAAGAAACCCACTACTGCTACAGCTACTACCTTGATCACCGCCGTCCATAGACACTAGCAATATTATGGGAGTCACAAGTGCGTTGCTAGCCACTGTTTGGGGGGGATGCGGGAAGGGGGGAGGAGGGATTCCGGCGCTCTCATTGATTGAACGAAACGCTATAATGCAAGCACTATTACAAAGCATTTACTACCGATTTACCCATCTTTATCTGTGAAAAATGTATGTAAATCCCTGTATGCCATAACATATTGTCAAGATCATAACATGGCAATACGACTAAAACTGTATATAAGAAAGATGTGAATTTCAGCCATATACGAATTTCGAGGAAAGCGTGGAAGCATATTCGATAGATTGTTAATCGCAATAGTTCATCCTTATTAGTAGCTGTTATTATGTCGGTCGAACAATTATTTTATCAATTTTGTTGGATTCGCACAAAGATATTTAAAATGAGTAATATAAAGGGAGAGAGGGGTGATTGCAATTTGATACGAGTCACATCTATTTCCCTTGACGCGTTGCATGAGTATTATATAAAAAGTGAAACGATTAATCCCAGTTTAAAAGTATGCGCCGTATTAAATTTCTGTATATATTAATAAGAAATACGCTTTTGACAGTAAACTTGCAGTGCTTTTGTAAAATTCGCTCCGGTGTTGTATGAGACAATAAATAGTATAATAGTTTTCACATTAGCAGATAGTTATAATTCACTTCGCATCTTGTAGTATTTCTACGTCGGACGTTTAACATGAATCTGGATTTAAAATGTCCGAATAATAATATCGTTGAAACTACCGTATAATGTTTAATATTGCATTTAAAAACAAAACTTGAAACCGAATAGACAATGTAACGTAATTCATTCGCATTTGTAGCCCAAAAGTCAGAGCAAATTGACCTGTCATTTTGAAATACAATGTTGGCGGTATAAAAAAATATATACGTTTCAATGGGATTTATATTTAAAATTGGACTGCTAACACTCACGGTAACGCAACACTGTAAAATCAATTTACGCGAAATTCCTCGGTTCCAACATCACAAACGAAATGTTTTCGTCACATTTCCCGCTTTTAAAACATTCTCGGTTTTGTTAAATTGAATATTATTCCTTTCACATGGTATGTTTATACTTATATTATTGGACAACAATGTATATAAATAATAGCTGGTTGCAGAAACATCTTAAAGTGATTTCTCTACTTCATGAGTAGTACGTGTATTATTTGGTTTCATTGTGGCCAGTCTGCTATTTTTTTTATTGTTATTTTGACTTTGCCACTTGACCTCAATAATTCATTCGTCCATTTTAATTTACTACTGTTAAATTTTATCATTACCGTTTTAACTCCATGTAAATATGCAGTCTAGATGATATCTAAACAAGTCCTCTTTGCGCGTGTATAAGTTTCATAAAAATCAGTTCAACCGTTTCAGAGATAAGCCCTCACAAACAAAAACATTTCAATTCTAGTTAGATGTGTAAATGAACAACATTCTTTTAACTATATATTAATTAATGTTATCTAAGTAATATAGATTACATACGTAAAAAAGTTTATAATGACAATCTCCATGGAGTTTCTCGTAGCTTGTTCAGAATGACAGAGATGTTTCGTGAACCGATGGCAGTTTTGGCGTTTGAAAGTGCCTTCTCAGCGTATAAATTGAATAAAGTTTATATGGCTTTCACTTTGTTTTTTTTTGACTTGCGAAGTATAATTAGAAATATTTATTTTTTATTTTTAACATTATTTTCTGCATATATTGTGTCATTGTTAAATACATACTATTGACTACGTTATTTCACTATTGCGCATTCTCTTTGTGCTATTGAATTACAGTTCCTACTATTGACTAGCCGGGATTGACCTTTATTGAAATACTATTGATTAGAACCTTATGCCATTCTGTTCTATTCTATACCAGTCTTGTAAAGGTTTTTCCCACAAGATATATGATGTCGTCGACCCATCTTGCCATTGGTCTTCCCACAGTTCGCCACCACTCGGTCCAGAACCTTCTCCACCTGCCATCACCACATTTGGCCAAGTGGCCCGACTAACGCCATTTGACGTTTAAATTTTAAAACTGACGGCGTTATTCATGACGTATAACTTTATTACTGTCCAGTTGTTGTCTCCTCGAAATAAAGGAAGAATAAAATATAACAACTTTTGTATAATATGTTTTACGTCCTGAGAAAATAGTACCCTTATAGAATACTAGCTGTGCCCGCGACTTCGTCCGCGTGGAACCTCATGTACAAAATACTGACTAATAAAGTAATTTGAATGTATTAAGTCCATTTGCTTATCTACTTTTCTCTCGTACTTAAGTCGTGTCGTTATTAAAACTACAATAACGCAGTACTTCAGCAGTGATGCGTGATCAAACAAACAGACAGACAGACAGACATTTATAAAAATAATTGAAATGTATTTTATTACTTATTCGTAGACGCATGCATCAATATTTTACACAAAAATCTAAAAAGTACAGAAACGTTAGGTTTATTTTCTTATTATATGCATAGTAGAAAATCATTTAAAAAAAATGAAATGAAGTACTCATGTACATAATTGTTTGTAAGTAAATAAATTTATAACATCTGATAGTTCTCCATTAAGGAATGCCTAATAAAACTTTATATTCTTGTTCGTTCTTATAAAGGACGATTTTGTTTGAGAAACAAAAGATTTTAAACAGCGCTTGAGATGGAAAGGATTTTTGGTGTTGGCAAACTTATTCTCGTAATGTTTCTTATGTTACACACGGGTGGATAGAACGACGAACTATTTGATTAAGCTATCAAAATTAAACGTTGTCGAATGACGTTAATAATTAGAATCAGTTAGAATAACATATTATAAAACAAAGTCGTCTGCCACATCTGTCTGTCTGTTCGCGATAAACTCACAAGCTACTGAACGGATTCTCATCCGGTTTTCACCAATGGATAAAGTAATTTATAAGGAAGGTATTTAGGTATATAATTTTTCGAGGTTTTTTTTATTATCAAGGCGAAAGAACGTCCGTCTGGCCCACTGGTTATTTATAAAGAAAACCAGATCGCGCAATTACTAATAGAGTTGTTAACTATATTAGTAAACTAGTCATACCTTCTTATTTATTTAAGAATAGCTAATGACTATATAATATAGCATTTATTAATTAATACTACGTACGAACAATCTATAAGGATATGAGCTTTAAAAGCTGCCATATATATATATTTATTGTAGCACGGCAAAATGACTGCACTGTGCCTGATGGTAAGCATAGTAAAATCCAAAAACAATGGCGATCACCGAGTGACACAGTATCTATCGCCGGTCGCTACTGTCATGCCGGCCTGTGAAAGGCTGGATATGCACAGGCCGATCCCGAAACGCGAACCGCAGAAGCAAATCACTATCATGGGCTTTTCCGCCATATACATGGTGATTGCGACCCAGTCGGGCTGTAAAACCCTATCACCCCGCTTTCGCCATTGCCTCGTCCGTTATTCAGCAGAGTGCACCACGTACAGGTGAGGTTGTCTTGGATGTTATTCGACACCCCTTACACCCCAAAAGATAGAGTATAAACTAAAATAAGCGAAAATACCACAAGAAATTATTAAACAATGAAAATTTACATAAATAGATATTGAACACAAATACAGCAGAAGTATCTAGTCTTTTAAAATGATTGAATGACACTTCTTATTTTAAAATCTATTAAAAAGTTTGGCTTACTGACAGAATGTGGCGAAAAAACATGCATACTGTGACTTTATATCATTAACATGTATAGTTGCATACATACGTACACTCATCAAAAAAGTCTAAGCAACATGTACTAATTTAAATTTTAGGATGGTTCTTCACATTATAACGTTGTATTTTATTTTTAAAATAATATCTTTAGGGTTCTATGATGTAAAAATAACAGCTATTGTCTTTATAAGTTCTTTTAATAACAGAAATGAACAATATTAGAATATACTGTAGAAACTAAGATACATAAGAAACTAAACTTTTTTCTTACAAAATGAAATTTCTAAAGAAAATGTATTTATTGTGAAAGAATAGAACAATTTAATACAAAGTATGGTCTCCTCTGCTATTCAGAACTTGTCGGCAACGATTATTCATTGAATTAATGAGACTGTTTATGTCATCTTGCGGTATTCGCTCCCAATGGAATTGTAGCAAATCCTTCAGCTGTTGGGTTGTTGTCGCTCCGTCCAAGTCCTTCAAAACACGTCTCTGGAGCATGTCCCATGCGTGCTCGATGGGGTTGAGATCTGGCGATTGTGCAGGCCAGGGCAATACCCGGATGTTCTCCGTTGCAAAGTATTCACTGGTTCGCCGAGCTGTATGTGAACGCGCATTGTCATGCATTAACCTAAAATCGGAGCCAAAGGTTTGTGCAAATGGGTAGACATAAGGTCTGAGAATATCCTCAATGTAATTTTCAGCATTCATGTTTCCATTTACAAAAACGAGCTCAGTTCGCCTGTTCTTCATAATACCCGCCCATAACATAACTGTTGAGCCGCTGTATGGATGAACTTCCTGAACGCACCTGAGCCTTTCAGTATTTCCGGGCCGACGATACACTCGCACCCTTCTTGTATCAGGCTTAAACCCGAATCGCGACTCATCGGAAAACATAATTTTATCCCATTGTTCCTGGGTCCATGTTATGCGTTCTCTACACCATTCATATCGACGAGCGCGATTCCCGTGACGTATCGGTGGGCACCTGATTGGGCGTCGAGCTCGTAGGCCGTACTCATGCAGTCGATTTCGCACAGTTTGAGGACTTACATCAACACCACTTGAAATTTGTAGCCTCAAACTTATCTCTCGAGCGGTTAACATCGGCTGGCGTATTGCATTCAGTTGTATGTACCGGTCTTGCCGAGGGGTTGTACTCCTTTTACGGCCTGGATGCTGTTCAGCGGGTTCTCCTGTATTATTGTAGCGCTGCCAAAAACGACAAATAACACTTCTATCAATGCCAAAATGTCGAGATACCTGATATTGATTACTTCCCGCTTGCAACATCCCTACAACTCTTTGCATTTTATCTGCCATCAAATGACGTCGCTTCATGACGTAAAGAATATCTAACAATTCAATTTTGTCGCTAACTTTAGTTAAATGGTTGGTAAAATTATAAAATCAAGACTAAACGTAGCTATTAAAACGCACTTAAATTCAAACAAATTCGCAGTCATTTGAATTTTATGAAAAAACAAAACATAATCAAATTTTTTTTTACAACCAGCCAGTATGTCATCAATAACAAAAAAGTTTACTTACCTACGCACTTTGTTTGAGTAAATACTTAGAAATTAATTAATATAAATGGTAAAATTTGTAATATCACGCATGTTGCTTAGACTTTTTTGATGTGTGTATATTCGGAAAACATTGCACCCCTTATGTGCAGTTGCAGAATAAAGATAAGCGGACCTAGCCTCTCTTTTGTATCATATCTTATGTATAGGGCCTAGGGCTTCACGATATCTGATGTTGAGTGAATATGTCTACAAAATATTATAATATTTGGACAATGTAAAAGTGATAAATTTTTTTTTTTAACTAAATAGTTTTAATAATGTTTCACCAAATTTTTTAGAGAATTTTTGGATTTGAATCCAAGTCATTTGTATATAGTTAATTTAAAGTAGACAGACACATATAATGCATTATATCTGAAACTCATTTGATCGGGAAAATATTTTTCTATGTATTTATGCTTGTAAAAATTACTAATTAAAAATGAAAAAGATATTTTGATATCTAAAAGACCTAAGATGATGCCTAAAAATATATAGTACTTATGTGTAATTTAAATAACAAATTAGAATAGAATAAACGGAGAAATGCATTATTGCAATATATTTTTCTCGAATAAAAAACACAAATATTGTTATTTAAAAATAAATAATAAGCTTGTGGTTTGTAAGTACCGTGTGTCAGTGAATACAACGCAATTCATTCCGAGCAAGTTTACATCTGAGGATGTGAGTTGTGTCGAGCTTTGTTCGGTCCTTCGTCCATATTGCTATTTTCATACAATGCCTACAAGTGTGTAATATTTGCGTCGTTCAGACTATTTACATTTATTTGTATCACCAATCTACATATATTTTAAGCCTCTTTCAATATAAAAAGAAAGTTGCGTTGTAGCAAATCATTATGAAACGATACTGATGGTAGAATTTTCTCTATTGTCAGCCATCCAGTGCCCATCCTCTAGTTAAAATTCTCCCACCAATTAACTCTAGGTGTTTTCTAGCACACTTGAGAGGCAGCTCCCTTCTAGACCATATTGTCATTTAAAATCAGGTCACATTGTGATTAAACGCTAATACCTACAAAGTTCAGAAAAGTGTATGTACATAATAAATGGTGCAGGAAAGGTTTTATGGTGGTAGAGCCACGCTGAAACTATTACTGGTTTCAGCATGAATGGGTCGGCTCGCCCGGGGTAGTACCACCCGCTCATAGAAAACCGACGTGAAGTAACAGTGCTTGCATTGTTGCGTTTCGTTAGGTCAGTGAGAGCGCCGCAGGCCCACCTCCCCTCCCCTCTCCTCCTCTCCCTCTGCCTCCCCTAATCCCTTCCCTCCAAAGGGTGGCAACGCACTTGCGACTCCTCTGGTGTTGTTAGTGTCCATGGACGGTGGTGATCACTTAACATCAGGTAACCCACCAGTTCGTTTGCCACTTATGACATAAAAAAAGGAAACTTTTCAGTAACAAATTAGTCTCCATGTTATTAAGGAAATGTTGATGGTACTAACTCAACCGTTTAAAATAATTGCCATACCGTTATAAAATATAATTAAGAGAGTTATAAATATAAAAACTATTTTAAACCTTCATTTTAATATTTTTTGTTCGTTAATATCTTTGCTGTACCCGTCATATTAAAGTTAGTAGTGGAGACTTTAAAGACAATGAATAGTGGATATATAGCTATTGTCGATTGGGCGCAAACGATCCTTCGATGAGTATGATCAATAAAACATTAGGTCGAATCTCAATTGAAAACATAAAGGAAGAAAACATATTGTACTGGCCGTTCTAAGTAGGATAAGTGTAAGAAAATGTAACAGTATTCACAATACTGTTGAAGAAAAAACACTCAATTACAGAAATATCCTTGTGGTAAAGCGTAATAATATATGGTCGAGATAAGACTATGAGCATTCCCGTATCTGCCAATAAAAGTCTTATCTAAATAAATTAAGACGTTTCGAAGATTATGTAGAAAACGAGATACACTTAAATACAGATTAATTTTTTGAACTGTAAATCTGTTAACTTAAACAACATTTAAAGCATAAAACAATTTTATACGAAATTTTAATAAAATCGTATACCAAACACGAACTCTAAGATGTTCCTTGAATATTAAAAAATATATTTTCCCCTTATCAATGTCTATAGGGTTTACCGTGCCAGTGTTGCCGAATGGTCGGATTATCGGTTTTCGGTATCAATTTTTAGCGGGTAAAATACTTTTACTACAAAGTCAAATGTGTAAATCAACACAAGCCTTGACAAAGATATATTTTTGTCAATCAAATATTAGTTAGTATTAAATGAAAACATAATTATATTTAGTGGCTGTGGTGTAGTTGCAATTAAAATCTATAGGTATATAAATTGGAGGGTATGTTGTTTATTCCGGTTAATTTCCAAAAATGGCTGAATTGATTTTGAAGACATTTTTCTGGAAGATAATTTTCAGAGGATTGTCAACGCTAAAATAACACATGATTTGGTGTAAAGGAATAATAATGAGATTTAACCGGTAATAAAATCATTTATGTAAAAGAAACGGTCACATATTAACTATTAAAACGATTTTATGAGAACTATGTTGGAATCGCGAATTAGCATTTTAATAGAAAAAGCCAACATATTAACATCTTCTCAAGTAAAGCTTTCTATAAGTCTTGAAAAATGTATGTTCTTGTGATTAATTATTATGTTTATGGATTGTTTGTTACTGTTTCCCCCAAAAACTACTCGACGAATTTTAATGAAACTTTAGTCATAGCTTATATCGTACATCTGAGTAACACATAGGTAAAATTTTATTAAGATATTGTTAAATTGTTCAAAATAAGTTGTCATAAGAGAACTATCTCAGTGTACGCTACATTAAACATACGAGTTACACGAAGATAATGTATGGTGTAATCGTTCATAAAGACATAAATGCAGACGAAAATGTATTGGCATGTATGTGTACTCAATACGACCGGCATACGTCTTTTCGGAACAATTACTCGCCACTTCGGTCCGATCGAACTGTCATCGGTACAGATCTAATAATTCTCTCGTTGTCACCCTCAAGTGCCTACTGTTCCACTGAGATTGAATAAAATATGTTACATCTAAGTAAATCCGTCGAGCGGAGTATTGTAAATCATTTTTTTAACATTGTATTTTTTTAATTTACAACCTTTTTTTTAAGAATACAAACACGTTTTATGTAAAATCTTAAAATGTCAATATTTTATCTCTTGAATGAATAATCCTCATCGTCTATTTCTTTTTCTTAATTCTTTATAACTTTCAACATAATCTTACCTGATGGTAATTGACGACATGTCATATTGGACCACAATGTGGTAATTGCTTTAAAACTATAGAGGGATTGGCTTCGACCGTGTCCACGACAACGACGGCTGACGATAAGCGAATACATCGTGAGGAAATCTGAATCTGAGAAATGTTTTTAAAGTACCACTGTATGTTTGAAAACACAGTACTGTGGATTACGAGTTTGAAATCGCCAATACGCCGTGGGCTGCCGTGGTGATTTTATCCATACCTTCCTTCCGAAAGAGGCTTATGGCCCTGCAGTGGGTCTTTTACAAACTTATGATGATGACAGAACACAACCAATATCCCCATGTCTGTTAATGTATTTGCTTAGTTGTTTTAAACTACGTAACGGATTTTGATATAATTTTCATTGTAATTTGCCGAATTTCTTCCGGAAGGTATACATATAATATTATACGTGCATAGTATATTTATCGAAAAAAGAGATATGTTGATGTGTATGACTGTTAAGAGTATAGTGAGAAAGTACGTTAAGTTAGAATGAAGTAATAGTGCAAGCTAGACCTATAGAGGCAGCCGCGCGGGGTGTCGGAGGCTGAAAGCGAGTTGACCGCCTGACAAAAAATGAGCCTGCGAACTGTCTCGGTGACAGCCTGAAATGTGAAGGTATATGTTAATACAAAACTTAATTAAACTTTGTACGAAATTTTTTAAAGTTAACCTAACTGAATTGACAAATCACCAATATTTTGAAAATTTGACACCTGTGAAATCGCAAGCTACGTTAGTATATAGAAGGAAAATGAAACAATTTGAATTTGATATCCATCGAATGATCACAAGATTCCCATCCGAAATACATGTGTGTATTTAATCGCGACATCATTTTAAGATACACAATTGTGTTTTTAGCTTACATAATAATAATATGTAACTTGAATCCACATTGAAATATAATATCTTATAAACACATCTCTCAGAATAAAGGGTGCGACTTATTTCAATCTCGTAACTTGTGTAAGTGGATATCGTTTACAAATTGAACCTTTACGTGTAAAATCTATATAAATAGTAAGAATGTTAATCTAACGTGTATGGACTTTTTATACTTTTGTAAAAAAAATTGCAGGTGTCTAAGATTAAGTAATAAAATACATGTCAATCAATTTTAGAAATGTCTGTCTGTACGTTTGTATGTACACGCATCACTGCTCGTTTACTTGAGAAGCACTCTGGATTGTGCTTAAGAAGATTGGGTGTACGGATAAGTTTGTGTAACTTCTAAGACTTTTGCACGACATGAAATATCGTGTCGTCGTTCATAACGAACAGTCTGAATTCTTCCCCGTCACCTGTGGGGTGAAGCAAGGGTGCGTCCTGGCACCTACACTGTTCGCTCTGTATTTTGCAATTGTAGTCCGGGAAGTTGCACAGACAACTTCTGTAGGAGTTCGCAACCGCTTTCGCACTGATGGCAACCTATTCAGCTTAGCCAGGTTCAAAACACATACAAAAGAATCTCAATCACGACCGACCGATCACGAAGAATTGAAGACGCAATAGTCACTGAGATCCTATATGCAGATGAATTGTGTTTCGTGACAGAAACCCCAGAAGATCTGCAACTCCTGATGTTTGACTTTCATCAGTCAATAATCAGTCAATAATCATCAGTCGTAAATACGGCCTAAAGATCCATGTAAGGAAGACAGAGGTGATGTCCTTATACTCTTACTGTCATAAAACATTGGCTATTGAACTTGATCAGCATAAGCTGAAGCAGGTTAGTAAGTTTCGGTACCTGGGTAGCTCACTAACTTCAAGCTGCAGTTTGGATCTCGAAATTAATTATAGAATCAGTGCTGCAGCTGTAGCTTTTGGAAAACTATATTTGAAGGTTTTCTGCTCACATGCCTTGAAACTGGTTACCAAGATCTCAGTATATATGGCTATAGTGCTCCTTAATATATTATATTCCGTAAAAACGTGATCCGTGTACAGTCGTCACGTCTGCACATTAGACCAATTCCACATCAAATGTCTGCGATTTTAAAGATTCATTGGTCTGATCGCGTGCGAAACACCGAAGTGTTACGGCGAACAAATGTATGTGGCATTAAAGAGTATTTGATGCGACGACAGCTTTGGTGATATACATGCATTCATGTGAATACATGATATTCAACATGTCATAGTGACTCGCTTTATGTTTAGAGGCTAATATTGATCTGATAAGAAATTCACATACCACCGAAAAATTTATGGATAAACACAGCATTTAAATAATTTTAAAAAATGTACTCGAAATGTTTTAGTAATTTACAGCAAAATCAAACAACATTCTTCTTTTTGTCGATTAAATTATTTTGACATTTTACCGATTTTAAAGATTACCGTTTGGAAAAAAAATTCAGCCCTAAAATGTTGCTGCTCTAGGGCGGGCTTCACGGGCCTAGGCTTTAATGTATCACTCGCACAGATAGTTTATTTGTAAAAAAATAGTTTTAAATCGCTAGATCCAAGTAATCACTGTCATATGCAAGGAATTAAATTCAAAGAAAATAATTTACTTGTTAAAATTAAATGATAAATCAAGTAGTAAATAGCATAATAGAGGATAAAAATACTGCATAGTATTTACTACTTTATCCAATTTCTCTTATTTCTGACAATTTTCCAAATATTTTCCTCCTAAACTTTCCTTAAAGTCTTCAACCTTGACCCCAAATATGATCCAATACTAATCGTGAACTAAAAAGAATTTAGGTCAAAAGATGAGGAATTTGAAATCTCATCGTGTTACACGAGACCTCGGCTTTTAGCGTAAACGACCGCGAATTAATCGGAATCTTTCGAGATATGTATTGTTTTGAACTTTTATCACACGCACTAGGTTTGTTACACGCCGCGTTTTGGTTCTCGTCTTTTGTACTGACTGGAAAAAAAATTGTGGTGAAGAACAATGTTCGAGAGATTAAAAGCTTTTTTATACTTGCACAGTACAGTGCAACTCTAGAATAACTGTTAACATAGAAAGGTTGGCAATCCATCGCCACTCGGCTGCTGTGTGAATGATGAATGAATGATTCCGAAATGAGAGAAAAAAAACAATGCGATAGCCTTATCACCAAGTGCGTGTGTCAGAAATGGCCACAGTTTGTCTTACAGTTTTATATACAATTGTTTATGCTAAATGCATCATTTGACAGAACTTTCACGGGATTTTAACAATGTATATGAGTCGCTTAACTTCAAACTCAAATAAATCCACTCTACTCTCTTAAGTGTCTCTTAAAAAAGTGACAATCATTTTAATTATTTGATTTTAAAAGGCAATATTTTTATATTACGATAACAGTATTGAAAAAAAATCTTGTTCAGCAAATACAGTATTAAAACCATGTATACTTAAAAAAATATATTTTGATTGGATTTACCTTCATTAGATAAAATGGAATGCAATTTATCTATCTTTGAAATAACTCAGTGTGGATTTATATTTTTTTTATCTGACCGTATATCGAATTTATCTTAATTTCACAGTTAAAAAAAAAAGTTATGATCAATTTTTTTCAATATTACATTGGTCGTTTCTTTGCACTTCCGCGTGGAATTGATTGCCGCTACCATGTCTCACTGCTACAAAAAAACGTTTGATTTTATTTGAGCGAGGTGTTCCTGAAAATGTTATATCTAAAACTTGTGATATTAAGCGAAAACAACAAAAATAATTAAAAACGCGTTCCAGTTGAACTTGTCTGCGGTTCAAACTGTTGGTATGCAACTGTAAATGTAAAAAAATATATAATTAATGAAAATATGTTGCTGATTAACGTATCTTTTTTTTTGTGTTTGTTATAATAATATACATAGGTAATTTACATTCGCTAAATCAATTTCGAAAAAAAGTTTGAATACGATACTGTTGAAATTTTGAGTGAAAAGGAATTTTTACACGTATTTTAGGGTAATTTTTTCGAATGTATTTATTTTCCCGTTCTGTAGCCTGAAAGGTTCGTTGAATTTTAACATACGATGTGTTCGTTCGTCCAAATCATGCATGTACCATAAGGTAAATTAAATATGACATTTGTTAATAGAAAAATAAATGAAGAATAAAAATGGGTGTTGACTTACCTAAAAGACTCAATATATTTAATTTTTATTAATAATTCTACTTTTGTATTTAAAAGCATATCTTATAATACGCTGTCCTAAAAGCTCGCGTGTAAACCGCACAGTGCGTAAAAAATCTTTCGCACAAAGCGCTCTTTAATCTCTCTGTTCGCAAAATAAGAGCTCGCACAATGCTGTCTACTTTTCGTTCTGTAGTAATTTGTACATTTCACGCCAGCCGGGTAACTTCACGACTTCGCTCAACTTTTTTCTCGTCGTCTCTAACTTTGGGTGTTTTATTTATCATTGTCTTACTTGGATGGAAGTCTTTTGTAAGGTTACTTCAGTTATCTAGTAGTCCGGTTTTAGAAGAACGGTTTCCTGGTAGGCGTAGATTGGATGCTAGACTTTTTTCTGTTATCCAAATTGGGATATCGCCGCCTATGTTCAATTCGAGTATTTCAGTCCCTTTTTGAAGAGCCTCGTGTTATAAACCTGAAGGAATCCGGTTTAGGAAAGTTCTAGAGAACCTCAATATTGTCTTGATTCTGAGGTTTAGGGTATGGGGATGGATCTGGAATGAAATTTCAATTTTATTTGCATGATCTAATAGTAAATGGCAGGTTCAAATAAGGTATATTTGTTAAACCAATGTTCTGTTGACGGTTACCAATTCACTTGAATTAGTTAAATCTACAGTATCACTATAAAGAAGTGAAGTTTGTGAAAGTTTTTAGAACTATCTGGAACAACTGCGTTTACATGAAACTGGGTTTGTTTCTTTATGAGAACTACATAACGAATCTAGATAGATTATGGGCAACCTTTTTTTTAATTATGATTTTTACATTACTACTTAACTCCTACGACCTTTTAGCAGTTTTAGCCTAGATAATCCTAAATTCTCTCTAGTATTAAAATTCTCATCAGTCATGAGCTTGGGAGATTAAATCTGACAAACAATAGACGGTACAAATTGATTTAAGGATACAACGAGTAAATATAAATAATAGGAATATTATAGATTCAAGGGGCTTATTTTTTATATACTCGGGAACTTTATTAAAAACATCTCTTCCGTTTTAATCGCTCTGTGCTAAATAAACACAAAATAAAAACAATACTTAAAGTATCTGGGCCATCTGAAATAACCAACGGAGCTTAACTTTGACTATTCTTCAGCTAAATCTCGAACTTTCCCATCAATCGCGAATTCTTCCAGTTTATTTTGTTTCAAACTCTTCGGACAAGATTTTAAAGTCGAGTTTACTTTGTGAACATAAATTCTTTGAAGCCGTTCGCTTATATTAAGTCAAAATAATAATGTAGGGCTATCACATCTTAGGGTTTCCACCGTGGAATAATGTTACCAGATTCAAATTTACATGAAATTTCTAGTGGTGACGCAAATTATTCATACTTGGGTCACGAAATAAATCGAATCTCGTTACTTTGGTAATATTTGTCGAATAGCCGTATTTACCTAACAGGTTTACCGTTTGCCATTAGCGGAGTTTATTTAAAAAGTCGCTTCTGCCAGCGACTTCGTCCGCTTGGAATAGTAACTTTGGGCTAAGGCTAACTTCAACCTGTTACTTCGTTTACGTAGAAAGTTACAATAGTTTTAAATAATACGTACGTTAACCCCAATTTTGAAACATTCTTCATTGGCGCTTCGCTCCTATTGGTCTTAGCGTTATAATATATATAGTTTAAAACCTCAATAAATGAGCTATGTAAGACTGAGAGAATTTTTTAAATTGGCCCAGGAGTTCATGAGTTTAGCGCGTTCAAGTAAACAAATTCTTCAGCTTTATAATATTAGTATAGATTAATTTGACGTTGATATTTTTGGTAAATTTTATGACAACCCTGTAATATCTCGACAAAATTGTTTCTCAGCGTAGTGTTTTTAAACAGTTTATGTAACGTATTTTTATATTAGTTAGCAAGTTTACGCTGCCCAGTTTGCGGGATATTTCATTTTAAGCGATTTCAAAGAGTGTTTATGTTACAACGTGTCTAGGTTTAAGCTTTTATAGACTCGACAGCACTTCAGCGCTTAGTGTTGGGTCTTAAGATCTAAAGATCGTTCCTTTTATATCGTAGTATTGTTTTGTTATTTTAAGTCTGTCCTTCGTGACTGTCTGAAGAGGTTCTTTAAGAAATTAATCTATACTGAAAAAGTACTGAACGTATTTACATGATTTGTTTTATTGAATTATAGTTGTGATCTGTGGCCAAGTTTTATAATATGTTTCGTTTCATTAGATAATATGGAACAAGTTATGAGGTTACAACTAATTTATATAGATACTAAAATCATTATATAATATAGAATAGAAATAACTAAAAAAATCGTCAGTAAAATGAATCAAATTTGACGCTATCACTGTGACGTTATGAACTACCCTACCTACCATCCTGTTTAATGAAGGCTACTTGATTTGATATTCTATGACAGTTAATTTCCTATGGCTATTGTAATCGTTCTAATGCTTTACTAAATGTCTATAAGTATGCTTAATTTTGCTTAAAATAGTTAATTAATAAAACGTTAAAGATTATAAGTAATTACACTATAATTAGACAAGAATTAAAACCTTAGGTTTGTTGCCGATTGGGGTAATTCAAACCTGGTTATATTTAACGATGAAAAGACACGGGCGTTTCTCTTCTCTCCGAGTCCGTTCAACTTGACTCCTACTTTCCAAGGGGTTTCCCTATAAGTGACTGACAACCTCGAGCTTCTTGGGATCCAGCTAACATCGGGTCTCAATTTCGGGCGCTCAATAGAACAGAAAGCAAGAACAGCTGCAAGGAAACTTGGGATCCTCTTTAAAGTTAAGCGATATTTCACACTAGAACAGCTTCTTAGCCTGTATCAGACTCAGGTACGCTCATGTGTGGAATATTGCTGTCACCTATGGGATGGATCAGCCAAATATCAGCTGGCTGCTCTTGACTCGATTGAGCATCGTGCTCATTAGCTTGTCGGTGATGAAGCGCTGTGGGATACAAGGATGTTCAGCTTAGAGCATCGACGAAAAGTGGCTTGTCTCTCAGTGTTTTATAGGTTACACTTTGGAGAGTGTGCACAGGAATTGCATAATATAATTCCACCGTCCTCATTCCATCAGAGGACGACTAGACGCCGTGAGGGCTTCCACCCTTACGTTGTTGATATTCCCGTAATTCGTAGAAAGCGATTTGCTTCCACATTCATTATACGTACGGCTAAGGAGTGGAATTCACTCCCGGCGTCTGTCTTCCCGTCATCTTATAACTGTGTCTATATAAAAGCAAATCTTCAAGAGTAAAGTGAACAGGCATCTAGTGGGTAAGCGCGATACATCGTCGGCATCATCGTAACTTACGATCAAGTGAATTTTGGCAAAGCGCGTAATGTTGAACATAAAAAAAAGACATGGCTACGCTTAGAAAATATCAAATATTTTTATTCGTGGAGGAATCAGATTCATATATGTGTTAAACAATTTAATAAAAACAAATTACCGTAGGAAAATACAAAAACACCTCTGCGGACTAATCCCTGAAAGTGGAACTAAGATGAGCGCGTTTTGTAGCTTCAAGAGACGTAAACTTTACGCGGCTAATAAACAGTAAATAAGAAAAAGTTCTCTCCTTAACGGATTAGATATCGTAGAGACCGGACATTGCTTTAATGTTTATATCTAGAGGTAACAATTTGTATGCATGCCTAATGTATACAATTATAATGTTTATACATACGGAATTCATTATTTACGTAGTATATTTACTAGCTGGTGTTTCAAATTATAGTATAATTTCGTTCGTATGTTCGTTAGTATGGGCCTTAACAGAATACTTGTTACACTATACAATACTTGCACTTGTAAGCCTGCAGTTTTATACTCAGACAAAGGCCCGTTTGACTCCACACAATTTTTTCGAACTGATTACGCTATTGACCTAACAAGGTCTTGACAGCTTCATCGGACTACACTTGCATCTCTTGTATCATCATGTGTATAATATACATATATATCTCCTCTAAATATAAATAGGCAGAGACTATTGGTTACGTGTAGGTACTACATTTCACCTCTGTTTTTTCACCAATTTTATTTTTTACGAATTTCGACTACTAGAAGATTACTAGTTAATATAATTATAACGGAAATAAAATCTAAAAATTGCAATTAGAATGTTGTTATTGGTTAATCTGGGTATTAGTATATAATATCAATATTTCTGCTTCTGAGCAGTGGACAATTGGATTTTAACGAATGTAAAAATACTTGAAGAGGATAAAAAAGTTAAAGCATACAATCTGACTGATTCTCCAATATGTACTTCTTTTTAAGGCCAATCAAAGATGCTGGTGAGGCAGGTGTATAAATAGCCGTGCTCACTGAGCAGTTTGAGAACTTAATATGACTGAATACGGGGATGCGTCATAGTGATTCGCTTCTGCGGGTCGCGTTTCGGGATCAGTCTGTGCATATCCAGCTTTTGGCAGGCCGGCATGATAGCGGCGACCGGCGAACGATAGTGTGTCACGCGGCGATCGCTATGGTTTGTGAATTATACTGTGCTTACCATTAGGCACAGGGCAGGCATTTTGCCGTGCTACTATAAAAAAAAAACTTATGTCAAAAGACAAAGTCGCCCCCGTATCGACACAACTTATCATTCCTAAACTAGATGGTGGGACATCCGCCTCACCAGATGCTTAATATTGTTATGATCAATTGAAAAGGTCGTAAGCCCGTATGCTAATATTAAAACACAGTGGATGCACTTTAATTTACTAAATCTATTAAATGTCGTCACATCTATGGTTATAAGAGGTAAGGGACCATTCAGGTATTACGTAAGCACTAAGGAATGTGGCGGGGAGCCTTGGTTTGTTTATTTTTGATGACATAAGGGGTTGCAGAATCTGGATGTGTAGGTTTGAAATGTGAAGTGCGCGATCTTATCCACTGGGCTACCATCGCCTTAGTAATGAACTACTATGAATGAAATCCTTTATAAACTATAAACCCTTATTTCTCGACTTGTTAACTGTAGCATATGAATCAATAAGGAAACCAGAACAGATTAAAAATACTTATATAAATGTTAACGTAAGCATTGAAGAGAGCGGTAAGAGCATTTGCCTTTGCTTAGCAAGTGGAAAGGGCAGTCAAAAATTACAAAAAATATGTTTACGTAATACTTGAACGGCCTACATACTAAGATTAAGTATTCATAGTGAAATCCTTTGACTTCTTTATTATAGCACCTACATTTGCTTTTAAATGTACGTTCTGCGTAGTAAATCGCCTTTGATGTTTTCTATTTGTTGTTCCATCACAACTATTGGTAGTTGGAAGTCGGCTAGTCTATTATTTTCTTAATGATGTTGATAAATAGGGTAACTAATTTCAATGTCGACTTTCTTTTAATTTTCGTTTCCTCTGATAGCAGTATATTCTTTTAACAATGTTTGATAAATGGGTTATAAATATAGTTAAAAGTAATTTAAGATGATAAATTAATGTAGTGTGTGAAAAGCTGGATTTCGTAAGACTGGTATGATTTAAATAATAGAAATGATGGCAAACTGGTCAATCCACGTCTCAGACTCAGTAGATCAGTAACAGTTTTGTAGGTGGTAGAGCCACGCTGAATCTATTATTGGTTTCAACATGAATGGGTCGGCTCGCCTGGGGTAGTACTACCCGATCCATAGAAAACCGACGTGAAGTAATAGTGCTTGCATTGTGGCGTTTCGTTCGGTCAGTGAGAGCGCCGGAGGACCACCTCCCTTAGCCTTTCCACTTTCCTTTCTCCTCTCCCCAAAGACAGGATGGCAACGCACTTGCGACTTCCTTGGTATTGCAAGTGTCTATGGACGGTGGTGATCGCTTAACATCAGGTGAACCCACCTGTTCGTTTGCATCCCATGATATATAAAACTTAAAAAAAAGGCATTAGTACTAGACTTTACATGAAAGTCCCAAACTATATAACCGATTTGTCGGATTGTAAATTCAAGCACCGTGTGAAGCGAGTTTTGATGTCAAAAAGCTTTTTATATGGTGGATCAATAAAATATTGATGTCTGCAATTAACTCTGCCTTGCTTCTCTGTGCATCTATTAGAAACGATGTAACTTTTATGTATTTTAAAAATATGTAAAAAAGATCAAGTTTTTTGTTGGTTTTTCTGAATGACTGGGTTGTTTGTACGAAGCGGTGGTAGTTCTTAGGGTCAAAATTGAATAAAGTATTTTTGATTTTGTGTAACTAAAACATGCTTGGACCACAATACTTTTTGAAACTGTTATAGGTACTGGTTTCTTCGTTGTCATTAAAAGCAATCACAACTGAGAAGGAATTTTTTGATCACCGTCAAAATGTAATGCATTTATAAAATAAAATCCCACAGATACATTTTTAAAACAGCTTCAATGTTATTCCAGAGTTTATTTCGAAATGAGGGAAGAATGTAAAAATACTTTATTACGGTACACTTTTTCATTTCATTCGAGGCCCCAAAACATTTTTGTTTATTAGCGTTGTATTAGAGTTAATTAGTGAACATTACCGTTCTTTTTTGTTTCGTAATGAAGGCCCTTGCGGTTTGGACTTTTGAAGTGATTACGACTTTTGTAGGGCGTTCGAACGTCGCCTAAAATAACATGGATTCAAAATCAACAACAACAAGTATATAATGAAAAAATGAGGAATTTAATCGTCATAACTGAATTTTACTTTCAAAAAGTTTCGCAAGAAAGCTGTACAACAATCCTAAAAAGTATTGTTGGAGGGAAATGGGGCTTTCATCCGGATCAAGAGATCAGGCAATGAGACACGGAGAGGTTAGGATTATCTTAAGAAGCCAGATTATTTTTGCTTCTGTATCCTCATTATTTGCGGTACTTAACAATGAGAGATATAAACTGTATGATTAGCGTGCCGCGAGGCAAGGATACACTAAACCGCAGGAAGATACAACATGCAATCGATTGATCATCAAATTTACATTAACGCGGACAAAACAACGGATAAAAGTGAGTATTAAATATAATGTATACAACCGACAAAGTGTCCGTGCATTAATACAGCTTGATAAGTAATTGACATTACTCATCAGTGCTTTTCTATTTATAAATAATGCTTGTATTATAATACTGCTTGTAACTTACACTCTCTGTCTCTGCTCCAGCCTGTAGCGTTATGAGCACAACAGCTGAACGAGGTGACGAGAGGAGTTTTGGCTTGGATTTTAACCCTGGCCGGGCCTTCTGAGAGAAAGTTGTTGTTATCCCATCAGTCCTTGGGGCCATAACTTTCGCCCCCTTCTTTTTATCTGCTTCTTTTACTTCCTAGATACGGTGGTCCATGCCGCACCCGGAGAAGGGTCCTGAGAGGGTGCATCGTTAACCCTCTTCTCTGCACACGATGCTGGCACGCTAATCGGTGCTAGTTTGGACCGGTCGACCTTCATGGCAGCAACTGTGCCCGCCACTTTCTTCTTACTCGTAGCTGGAGGCCGACAAGCAGTCACTGCTGGATTCATCCGTTTCTCCAGCTTCATCAAGCGAGCGCTAAGTTCCGTCATCGTCTGTCTTACGGAGAGCTCTAGGGCCTGTATGGTACTAGCAACATAGCCCTGTGCCGTGCTCGGACGCGTTGTCTGAGAATCAGGCTGTAGGCCAATCTGTTTTTGGCTGCTTATGAGCTCAAACAGTTGCTGCTGACGCTGAGGTGCTTCTCTTTCCTTCTCCTCTACACGCACAGTTCGGATCTCCTTTTTCAGTTGAGTGACTTCATCGCGGAGTTTCCAGACCGTGTGCCGGAGGCACGAGGTATCTTCGCTAATTTTATGCCTGATGGCCGTGGCGGTCATCTCTTGGAGTATTCGAGCTGCTGCCTTTATTCGTGTATCAGTGGACCTTGGAGGTGACCAGATTTCCTACACGCATCATAGATTATAGCAAGTTTGTCGCCTGCCAGTCTGCCAGACACTAGCAGAATTCATATCTACGGGACAATATTATTAAAAAGTTGAAATTGCATTATAGTTAATTGCTGTTATTCCACAATGTATGGCCGTACTATAAAGGTATATCAGGTTTCGTCGTTTTATTTATGTGGTATATGTAACTTTCTATGTTTGCATTTGCAATTGTTAGTACTTACCAATAATGGCGCAGAACAAAACAACGTCTGTTCGTATTTCCATGAATTTTCATAATACGGCATCGCGGACGTCCGTGCATGCGTTCACAACACCACATTCGCGTTAACAACCGCACAGCGTTCAAAGCGAACTCATGAAATTTAGATGCTTCGTTACCACCTCAAAGTGGATCAGAGAGGGAGGGACGGCCCCGATGTATTATAACTAATGTGACCTTTATTTATGAAGTGAAAATTCTTTGGACGTTTAGAATATTGATGTCTGTATTTTTTCATGTTTGGAAGTTTTAGAATTGGACGATGTGGTCTAATATGGTAATTACGTAAAACTTAATTGAGGATAGTCCCGTTAAGTGCAGCTCCTACAACATACATATATGATTCACGACAGATTTTCTATTTTAAAGTTGTAGCTAACTAGGCGGGTTTTGTAAAAGCGCTATCACAATGTTTCACATTACGCAAGCTTTGGCTCATCTGCAAAGATTTGTACCTACACCAATAAACTATGTATCTAAACGTGCTTGTTCAGGTGACGGTAACGTGTTGAATGAACTAGTTCTATCTTATCTATAAGGCTACATTGAGGCATGATATATTCCTTTGAATAAATATCTTTAAGGGAAGAGAAAAGATGAGAATAAAAATTCAAGCTCCCAATGAGGCAAAGTGACTGCACTATGTCTAATGGGAAGGGCAATGTATGCAAGAACAGCACCGATTACTGATATGCTACCTTATCCCAAAAACGCAGCATTCTTATTGAGAACTCTAAGGATGCAATTGTAACGAGTATAGACGTAAGTCGGTATGACTGTTAGTGAAATGTAAATTTCACTTGGTTACTCGATGTATACCAGTTGTTTCGAGAAGGCGATACGTTTAATGGTGCTACTATTGACGTTACACTTGGTATACAATCATAAACAGATTCAATGACAAAATTGTTGTATCCAGTAATTTAATGTAAGCTTTTATGTGACGGTTCTTAATCCAATTTTTCTGATGCGAAAAGGTTGGAATATATGCACTTGCTTTAATAGAGAACTAGAAAGAACTATGTATTAATAAAGAGACAGAAGATTACGATAGGATAATATAATATAAAATGGCGGGGTGGTGGTTGAATTCCACACACTTCGTTATTGATTCATTATCACCATGAACTATTGGACTATGTCTGTCCGTGAATAAAATACACGAGAAGCGCATTTATTTGTGTTATGTTAATGCTAAAGCCGTGATAAAAAAATAATACCTATTTTATTCGACCCTAGATTAACAGTGTAATTTAAATTTACGCCTGGTTCACATGCTTATGTCATTATTTTTTGTGCCTAATCTCATATGTTAACTCTAAAATAATATTTATTGTTATGAAACTCAGCTGAGGGCAATTTATATTAGTTAAAAATTACTTTTATTAAACGTCAACAATAAATACTTATTACTTCTATTGTATACATAAGTTTTTATGTACTTCAATGTTTTATATACTAAGGCCTTTTACCGTAACAACTCCTTTGAAATAGATACAAACAATAAGATCTATTGTTGAATTGGAAACATTAGAAATACACAAGCATAGGTACTGGAAAACAAATAATCTTTTTTGATCAGATGAAAACATTATAGAGATATCTATCTCTCTTACTAATTACTAGAATTATTAGTGTTCCTAATTACTCTGTATTATGACGTAAGGACCTTTAGGATTCGCGCTGTAATCAAATAACAAAAAATTTAAATGCATAGCTATCTGGTTCACTGATGTTAATGCGCCATGTGTAATAATAGGTGCGAATCCGATATTTTTCGAGTTTTTATTATCATCAGCAGCCAGTAAGAGACCCACTGCAGGGCCATAAGCCTCTTCCCGAAGGAAGGTTTGGGCATAATCACCACGCTAACCCTCGAGGTATCTGCGATTTCGAACTTTGATAAATCCACAGTTGTGTGTTTTCCCACATACAACAGTACTACAAGAACATTTTTCATGTTTCCTCACAATGTTTTCCTTCACTGTCACCCGATAGTGTTACCAATTTAAATTTGTAAATATACGCGAATTTCGAACAATTCGTTGGTATTAGTCAGGGTTCAAAGCTGCGGACATCGGAATGATAATCCATCAGTCAAACCTCTATTATTATAACACTTATTAATGATAATTATTGAAGTGAAGACTTCTTGAGGCGTGTTGATTGGTTTTTCTGGCAGGAGATACATTTATAATTTCGCGTCATTATATGCTACGTAAGCATGACCGGCCGGCCGTATTACGCATGCGCGGCTTGCGTCAGACTAGCGACGCATGGTGTAGGGGCCTATTAACATGTAATATTAACAATAATTATAATTATGGTGTAATAATAAACAAATAAAGATAATTATATGATATTATTATATATTATGAAAAGATAAACCAGATCGAGTTTCGTGCCGGTTCTTCTCAATGACTGGGTTGTTTTCCGAACCGGTGGTAGCTTTGACGTTCATAAGTGCCTTCTCAGGACCTAAATTGAATAAAGAGTATTTTGATTTGATTTTTGATTTGAATATTTTGCAGTTGACAGGTTTTATTGATTAATACACTTTATAAAATGTATATAATTATTGCTCCGAGTATCGATAGATATGAAAACCACAGTAATATTAATAATTCCAATGAACAAATTCTGAAATGTAAATATTGTCAATAACACTATAATTGATATGAAAATTCAAAACGGAACACATTTATTTCAGTTTTGAGTTTTCACTTCTGTCGGTAGTTCTTATGACTGCCTCGACTTTTTTTAAAGTAATAATTATATATAATAGTAAGGACTTCGAGTCTTACTACGCAGTATTGGGCTCCACCTACGGGTGCTATCTTAAAAACATATGTTATAGATCCAAATTGTGTATGTAAAAAAAACATGGCAGTCTTTTTACGTGATCATTAATTTCCACAAATTTAAAACTAATCTCTTAATAAATCTTAGTACCAAAAATTTTACAAATAAAATAAATATAAAAAATTTTTTGTAACACTCAACCATTCCGTGGATTTATGACCATTTTAACTCGATAAATGAACCGGCATCACAGTAAAATTTAAAATGTGCCTGTGGAAATAATTATACGCGTAACAGTTTTTCCCTCTTTTATAAAGATAAATGTTTAAGCATTAATATATTTTTCTGTTTGTAATTGTGTTATATATAGGTTTAACGTTTGACTGTGGTTTCGCTTAATATTAAAATTGTCCGTAAGTGCAGTTACCGAATCAAACTTAAGTACACTTTATTCAATTTAGGCCGTGAGAAGGCACTTATGAGCGTCAAAGCTACCACCGGTTCGGACAAACAACTCAGTCATTGAGATAAATCGGCAAGAAACTATCTAGTTTACCTTTTCATGATACATGCTTTTACAAATATAGATAGTTACATTCATTTTTGTTGGATGCACGGACTGGGGTGTCATTTCCCGACATTACCAGCGTTCACATAGTCACGCATAAAAATGCTATCAATGGATTCCTGTGTATAGAAGTATTTAATTTGGTAATGGAATTTTTGTTTCTCGTTGTGAATTAATAAATATTTTATTGCATTTCTTAGTCCGCACACTTGCGAATACTATATGGCATTTTCTTTCAGCTAACTGCTGGTATTTTTTCGTTCAAAGAAAGAGAGGCGCAGCAGCCCTTTGTTGCAATACTATTTATTGGAATCCATTTACCCTATGTCATTTTAAATGGGATTAGTTAATTATATTATCTCTTTAAATAAAATAGAAAAGATAATTAGGCGGCAATTGACTTCTCAAAGATTACAAAAACCTAATAATATTCTGTCTCAGTATAATCTGTTCTGTATTCTTTAGTATAAACGCTCGCATTTTATTTCATAAGCTACATAACATGAAATTTTTAAATGACAAAAGCCTGTAACCCCCATTGTTGGGGTTGAGGGCTTCAATACGATCCATTAGGCTTACGGGCGACGTCACCGGCAGCGTTAACTGATTAAACCTTGTAATCTTCACGCGTGAAGCCTCCATTGCGGGTTAAAACGTGCCATTTTGTTTTAACTCTGTACTAAAAAGGATTTCCTAATAATAATTCACATATGTTATATAAATACTAATATTGAGGGTACGAAGTTACCTGGTTTTTTGATTTTTCGTTACAGGGCCGTTCATAAAATATGTTCGTACCTAGGGGAAGTGCGAAAGGAGGGGTGTCGAATAATGTGAGTAAGTAAGTAAGGAAAAAATACATTCGCATCTCATCAAAAATGTTTGCAAAATGTTAGTATTAAGTAATCCCAACTAAATACAAAAAAGGATATATCCATTCATCTATATAAAAAAAGATCAAGTCTACTTTAACGCGAGCGAAACCGCGGGGAAAAGCTACTACGTAATAATAAAACAAAAGTGACAGGGTGCCTGGATTGGGATCACATTACATTACGATATACATGATGAAACCGACACAGTGACTCCCTTACATTGATGCGTTTTAGAATCAGCCACTGTATGGCACTACAGTTAGACATGATGGAATCGGTGTTCCATAAGCCTTTTATGGTCATCGTTTTCTTTAACTGCCGGCAGTACGTTCCGTAAAAGAGGAAACTAGTAGTAAAGCGTTGTAGTTACTTAACGTGGAATATTTGAAGAATCCACAGGAGCTGAACAAAGTCAGCGTATGGGATTCAGGAGTATTTTTTATAGACAGTTACTATTTTTAAATTGTGACGCGCAAACACACATTTTACTAAAAAAGGAAAGATGACTGTCCGTGCGAGTGTCATACCCATATCATTTGAATTTTTTGTAGACCATTATCGAGCTTTAGAAATCTTGTGAATACGGATGGATGTCTGTTATTCTTTTACGCACAAACTATTGAACGGATTTTAATGAAACTTTATATATAAGATATATGTGGGTCTTCATATGTTTTTATATCATAGGCGACAAACGAACAGCTGGGTTACCTGATGTGTCGCAAGTGCGTTGCCAGCCTTTTAAAGGAGTATACGCTCGTTAGTAATACCGAAAATATCTTATATATGTACGATTTAATACAATAACTTTGTATTATTATCAAATCAAAGGAACTATAATCTACATACTGATGTAATAAATGACCTAACAACTAACAATAACGTGTTAACATTTCAGAACGATCGTTCCTTCAACACAATGCTGATGAGTGGACGAAATCGACATAGTTTAATTAAATAACGGTCTATCTGGTTTGTTAACGTGCGAATACTCACTCATTTGTTTTTATACTTGTGTTATTTTGTAAAATACAATGCCTTTCATATGACCAAATAAGATATTGAAAAATACACAAAATACGCGTTCGAGTAATGAGTCTCGTAATTGATTTCTCTAACTTCACCCTGTCGAATCGTCGTACTAGGTGTATACTAGGACGTATTTTCAAAAGTAGATTTAGTATTATGTATGTTATATATACTTGAGATGTTATAGTATATGTTGGTGACGATATCAACTTTGACGAAATATTATGCAGGATTTTTATCGGAGTACTAACAATTTAGGTTATACGCCAAATTTCAGTGTTGACACGCTCAGTAAATAAAAGATCTTTTTTTTTTATATTATAGGAAGCAAACGAACAGGTGGGTCAACTGATGTTAAGTGATCACCACCGTCCATAGACACTTGCAACACCGGGGGTTTGCAAGTGCGTTGCCAGCCTGTGTTTGTGTGAGGAAGGGGGGAGAGGATGAGGGAGAAGGGCGGGGGAGAGAGGAGGTGGGCCTCCGGCGCTCTCACTGGCTGAACGAAACGCAACAATGTAAGCACTGTTACTTCACGTCGGTGTTCTGTGAGAGGGTGGTACTACCCCGGGCGAGCCGACCCGTTCATGCTGAAACCAGAAGTAGCTTTAGCGTGGCTCTACCATCTACAATTTGTTAAAGATACTTATATGTATGTATATTTAATCATATTTACAAAAATAAATGTGAGGACAAAGGTTAAAGTATATAATAGAAGATATTAAAATCATGTTGAAGATTTTTTCTGCTTCTTCGTATATCTGTTTGTAAGAGCACACGTCGCTTGAAAGTTGGTGATCCGATAAGAGTGTAATTTTTAGATTAATACAGAATTAAATTCAAGAAAGTATCTAGTCTACTTACTTTTACACTTATTATTGGGGACTACCAAGTAATAATCTATACTAATACTTGATATTATTAAGAGGTAAAGTTTGTGTTTTTTTTTATGTTATAGGTGGCATACGAACAGATGGGTCACCTGAAATTAAGTGATCACCACCATCCGTGTACACTAACAACACCAGAGGAGTCGCAAGTGCGTTGCCACCCTTTGGGGACGGGTTAGGAGAGGGAGAGGGAGAGGAGAGAGGATAGGGGAGGGGAGGTGGACCTCCGGCGCTCTCACTGACCGAACGAAACGCAACAATGCAAGCACTGTTACTTCACGTCGGTTTTCTATGAGAGGGTGGTACTACCCCGGGCGAGCCGACCCATTCATGGTGAAACCAGTAATAGTTTCAGCGTGGCTCTACCACCATTAAAATCTATTATAAATCTGTTAATAACATAAATTTATATTCAGTGTTACGTTTCTGTATAGGTTAGGTTAGGTTAATACTTTTATTCAATTGGTTTAGTGCGATCACTCATATCAGAACCATGAGGTTACTATCGATGACGTCATAGTTTTACATCGACGCCATTTTGTCATGTAAGTTAAGGCATTATGCAAATAGTGAACCAGTGACATTCGCGCCGCGGCTTGTGTCGGTCGCTCGCGCCAATAAACGGATATATATGAAGTTATGTTTCATTCAACAACACCTCATCGTCACTCAATATTTAGTTCAGGATTGAGAGCTATAGAACTTAATATACGGAGTTAACACATACATGAACAGGCACTGGAGCATCTCCGAACAATTCCTTTACCCCAACATATATATTTTTGTTTACATAAAAAAATACATGAGTCGCACTACGATTATCTTACACTATGGCGTTGTAAGTTTGATATGACAGATTTATATGGCAGGTATGAAGGTGATAAGGGTCGTAAGGGGCCGGCCCTTTGATCCTGAGTCGTTGAGCCCATTCTGAATGGGTTTTTATGCATGAAAAATTGGACCAAACATTGTATGTTTCTCCACTCTTGATACCTTATTACTGTATATATGTTTTGCTGTTATAGCGGTAGAATTTCATACCGTTGGGCAATGATTTTACTGAAATAATTGGTACGATTTTCTTAACTAACTCCAATATCTCATATTATATATGTTGTAAAAATTAATGGACTTGTTTAATTACAATCTATTATTTCATGGGAAAATCCCTATCGTATATCCATCCTGTTGGGCAGCTCAGGATGGATATGTCCGAGTCGCATAGACTAAAACCCCATGGTACCTTCCTACAACTATTGGCCGGGGAAGCAGGGACTCCCTAATAGGCACTACGTCTGCTCCTCTGAAGAGTTGCCCCCTACTAAGGGGCTCCGACTGCCGTCTGCGGGGTCAAGATGGTAGACCCCTCAAGGGGGTGGGGGGTATTATTACAATGTCACCTGATGTTAAATGACGTAGTCTAAAATGGTAAACAACCTAAACCTAGAGTGGCACTGGTTCCCAAGTACAGTTGCAGGAACACGCCGCGCGCCGCCGCGGGTACTTGCCGAAAGATTTTGAAACTGAGGGTGGTACCTGCCTTAGGAGAATGATAGCGTAAAAAGAAATGCGTATACTAGAGTAAGTACTAAAATGTTCAGATATTGAGGATTAATGTGTTTCCGTAATATGTACATGTTACGAGAAGCGATGGAACTCATATAATAAGAGTAGTGTCATGTAATACCGAAGAAAATACCGAATAAAGCAAGAATGGTGTATCGACATCATTATGCAATAAAACCTTTTTATATAAATCGATTGTTGACGTTCAGATCTCAGTTAATTAATAGTATCGAGACTCCATCTCTTTGGTAGTAATGCACACGAACGTCAACAGAAAAGAAAAAGGTGTCATATTAATTCTTCTGTTTTCCATCGAACGATCGAGGCGATCATGTTACAATCAGCAGCTGAATCATCAAATAAATAATAATTTCAACATTCGTGGATGCTCAGCGGCCAGCTGCAATGGAAAGGAGATCACGAGGTACGTGCATTTTATCTTTACTGTTGTTAGCTGGATCTGAACGAAAACTTTAAAGGTTCTCGAAGACCCTTCGGGGTCCCCCAGAGTAGCAGAACGCCACCATAAGACATTTCGGCGGTGCGAATGCTTCATATGGGTTGAGCAAAGAATAAAGTTTGACAAGTGATAGAGAATAATGGAAAGGGAATCGTGTCATGCTAACACAACTTATGTGAAATAATGCAAGTAGCCGTCTGTTCTTCATGTAGTTAGTTGCTTACTCAGATATAGAAAGAACAGGATAAAAATCGTACATGTCAGGTAAGAACGATTAGGTTTTCTGGTACATGTTGTAACATTCGTATAAAAGTGTTTATGAGGGAATATAAATATAATATAAGTACCACTTTATCAAAACACTCCGAAAGAAAGAAAGAAAACACTCGTGGAAAATTTATTTATCCAATATTAGATTACTTCATATTACATGGAAGAAAAATGTTAAAACGTTTGTTTATTAGATGGAGGATAGAAATACACTGTTGAAAACAAGCGATATACTGACAGATTCTAGATGATACACTCTTTTTGAAAGTTTATTTGTTTTAGCGCTATATATCTACTCATTCTTAGTACTACATTGGAAGTTGTATATGCCTTAAATGTTTAATATGTTTATAAGCAACGCAATCTAAATTAACCTTCTTATAAATTCTTAAACACCTTTTTCTTAATTCTATGGATGATTCGATCTTAAGACTTTTACATCTCGTCTCCTTGTTAAACCAATTAGTTAACGTAACGTAATTTATTGCCACTGAATTTGCTATGTACGTGACAGTTTTATTAATTTAACATTTAAAATTAATAAAAGAAAATACTGTTGCATAGATTCAAGTGTCTTCGAATATCCTGTTCTAGGTTTAGCATATTAGCCACATCGTTATATAACACTAGTTTCTGCCCGCGACTTCGTCCGTTACTTTGGGCTAACACTAACACGCAGAGAAAGCTCTTAAAAGAAAAAAAAACGAATTTGAAACATTATTCTTAGTCTTAACGTGATGATATATAGCCTATAACATTCCTCGGTAAATAAGTTATCTAACACGGAAATTTTGCAACCGGACCAGTAGCTCCTGAGGTTAGCGCGTTCAAGCAAACCAACTCTTTAGCTTTATAATATTACTAGTATAGATAAGGTGAGATTATGAGTAGGCAATGAAGCCTGTAAAGTATAGAAAAAGTCTTCCTAATTTATTGAAAGATCCAATGTTATGAGACCTAAACTGCATGGTTATCACCACGAATACGATATAAGTCAGTCACAGTGACACGCTCTATCAATGGTATTTTAAGGCGACTATACTATAACACTTCCTGTAAATAATAAAATACTTTATTTCGAATACTTTTTTTAAGGTAAATCAAATTAAAAGATTAAAAATGCTACCACAGATATCTTATGACGTGTTTTATTTAGATACTAGCGGACCCGGCGGACGTCATCCCGCCCTGATAATTAAAGAAAACCTTGACAAATTATATACCTAAACCTTCCTTATGAATCATTTTATTTACTAATGAAAACCACATGAAAATCCATTTAGTACTTTTTGAGTTTATCACGAACAGACAGACAGACATATGTGGCAAAGGACTTGGGTTTATATCATGTAATGATAATGTATTATATCCATCTTTTCTTTAACAATTAATATTTTATTTGATAACCCTATACTTATCAGTTGTAATCCCTTTTGCTTTGTACGTTCACGAGTACTTGAATATTGAAATATTTAAAAAAATTATTTTACAGGGATGATAAGGTTTTGGGGTGTAAGGGGTGTCGAATAACATCTAAGACTTGAGACATCCAAGCCAACCACACCTGCACGTGGTGCACCCGGCTGAATAACGAACGAGGTAATGGTGAAAGCGGGGTGGTAGGGTTTTACAGCCTGACTGGGTCGCCACCACCATGTATATGGTGAAAAACCCGTTATAGTGATTCGCTTCTGCGGGTCGCCTTTCGGGATCAGCCTGTGCATATCCAGTTTGTCGCAGGCCGGCATGACAGCGGCGACCGGCGATAGGTAGTGTGTCACTCGGTGGTCGCCATTGTTTTTGAATTGTACTGTGCTTACCATCAGGCACAGTGCAGTCATTCTGCCGTGTTACAATAAAAAAATAAATAATTACTTGAACAAATTTGAACCAAGAAATATCTAAAACAGTCAAAGTAATTTCTGATAACCACAAAAGAAATAGGTACTCATAATTACTTATTACTAAATAGGATTTTATTGAAATACTCCGGATTGAGGTTGGTAAATATAAGCTGAGATAAGAGGCAGCAGGGTTGGACAACGGACAGTGTCCGTTCCAAATTCAATTTTATACAAATATAGCACACTCTCAAACCTACTTTAATATTTATACCGTTCGCATAACAAAACATTCTACCCTGTCAATTTACAGAGTCTAATAACTGAGCTCGAAGGCGAATTGTTATTTGTGTATATAACTAAATCCACAGAGATTGCCATAGTGTACGAATCACTCAAAAACAAGACTTCGACTACATTTTTATTAGTTAAATATAAATATATTAAATATTTAGTTATTTTATTTATATTTAATTCTTAAATATTTAGTTCTTATGTGAAAAAATATTACCACTATTCTATTTCAAATATTTAGGTTATTTAATAAGACCGCCCATTGCCGTTATGGTACATTTTTCTAGACGAAATATTGTTCTGAAATCGACTACATTAACGTAGTACTTACTAGAATGGGCATTCGAAAGCAACACTTTTGTGTAACTGACGTGTGGCTTTGAAGCTACATTTATTTCGTTATATTTGTAATGAAGTATTTTTATAAACAGAATTATAAATATGCCATGATTCCGGATGACGTCATCTTTATTACGTCTATTTAATTATACTTAATTTCATCGCACATAGTTAATCGTTATAGTAAATCGTTAATCGCAGATAGATATGAGATATATCCGATATGTTATTCTAGAGTCGTAAATTTATTTCGATGTCGTCAACCTTTTAAAGACAATAATGAACTATAGGAGCGTTTTATGAAATTTATTTTTTCCACTTTATTATACCTTTGTTTCGAGATAAACCGGCCGAAGTTTTTCACTTTAATCCGAGGGGCGGAGGAGGGGGGCGGGCAGGTACTTTTTGAGCGTTCCTTAATAAACGTCGAAGTGTATCGACCGATGGTACAAGTTGGGAGAGATATAAAATATCGTGTTGTTTATGCAGAATACAAAATATCATTCGATTTCGATTCGAATCGAATTCGATTTGATGGTCGTGGTGGTCCAGTGGTTTTGACCGGTGGAATATTATTTCGATGTCCGCAGGTTCGAACCCCAGTATGTACCAACGACTTTTTTGGAATTCGCGTACATTTACCAACTTGAATTGGTAACACTATCGGCTGTCAGTGAAGGAAAGCATCGTGAAGAAACCCGAACCTGAGAAATGTTCTTGTAGTACTACTGTATGTGGGAGAATATAGAATTGTTGATTTCTCAGAGTTTGAATCGCCAATACGTCGTGGGCTGACGTAATGATTACGCCCATATCTTCCTTCGGGAAGAGGCGTATGACCATGTAGTGGGTCTCTTACAGGCTGATGATGATGATAATTTGATGGTAGGAAGGAGAGATGCGAACCATCGAAAGTTTCTGTTATTACAATCTACTGTTTTTTTCTCAATTAGGCATCGGCGTGGATTTTGCCAGTGTCAATGTCAAATTGCATTTTATTTATATATTTTTATGTTTTATTTTTGGTAACCAGTCTTAGATTATTACTGTCATTGTCGAGTAGGTAATGATGTTATAAGTTTCTTGTCATCATTTAATATTCCAATGTTCCGTTCTAACAATGGTCCTCTTGTTACAACTTTTCAAGCAGTTTTTGTGCCATCTCAGTATTCATGCTCCCTGATATTATTTCCCATCCACTACACTTGTGCAGAATAACCGAACCAAATTACGTAAAACACCATCAATATTAGGTACAAAATATAGAGACAAATAACACAAAATTATATATAAAATCGACTATATGACAAACTAAGATCCCGCAAAAACTCTGACCGTGGCAAGTTCCGGTCATTACAATCTACTGATTTTTTTCTCTACAAGACATCGGCGTAGATTTAGCCAGTGTCAATGCCAAGTTTCATTGAAGTAATATTTCAGTTTCATGTAACTTATTCCTTTTTTAATGTATAAGTATATTGAAAGTGGCGACACCGCGTTAGCGTTTAAAAAGAAGGTAGAAACTGTAAATAAAATGTCCCTTTCTATTATTTCGCGCGTCAACAAACTCTATCACGCAAACTTGCACCAACGAACTAAAATCACGCAAGTTTCTATACAAAAACTGAAACACAATACAAGCAGCTATCAAAAATTTATAGGAATCTGTAGGAATACCTAGAATTCGCTCGTTCGATTGTTTTCTTTATACGTTGTAGCGTTTGACCACAATTTCATCTGATATTAAATGACGATGTGGGCTAAGGTAAACACGCTAACCTAGAGGACGGACTGGCTCCCAAGTGCTGCTACCGGAACCTAGATTTTTAACGTGACTGTGGTCGTTATCCAGGCGGACTTAGAAAAAGCTCTACCACCTTGGTATGGTATCATTACGATGTTTTCCTTCACCGAGCGCACCAACCCAGTTGCAAGGATTCGAACCTACGTCTATCGACGTGGTGTTCGATTACGATGTCAACTAAGCCATCATTTCTTCTAATATAAAATTGTATTGGAAATTGGGAATTGTCAAGGCTAAAAGAACTTGCTATAATGTTACCTTAGACCAGTGGTTGAATAACCGTGGCCTGTAGGCCGCATGCAAATCTTTCATTACTTAGTTATGGCTCTTCCATAAAGTGTTTACTGCAGATACGGAATCCTTAATGATTTTTGAATCGTCAAAGAGGTAAATTTTTGAAGAGCAACAATAGCACGACTAGTCGTTGGCAAAAAGACATATTAAGCAGAGGCAAGCTCGAGAATGTAATCCTAATTATTTCCGTAAAAATGTATCTACTAAACCAAGTTTAAGTTAAAAAAAGACTCTGTATATATTTCAATTTTTTATTGTTTATTTTTCCTTTTTTCGTATGACCAGTTTGGTAACCACTGCCTTAGACCATACATACAATTTTTTCATTTCTGTAACGGAAAATTTGGCTTACAGCTCGTCCTCGCTTAATCGCGCCATATTTGACTGCTGCCATATTGTATCCCCTTGATGTATAAGCATATTTAACTGTTAATTTACCACCGTAACAGAGGAATGGTTATGAACGAACGAAAGATCGATGACCGAATGGGCAGGCGAATGAGAAGTTTTAATTACAACGCGGATGGGACACGATCGGTTCGCTTTGTGCGTTCGAGACCTTTCTAATTTAGGGTCCCGGGACAAACAAAATTAATGACATCGAATCTGACGTTGGCTGAATTCAATTTAAATATACAAAGCTTCGTGCAGATGTACTGGGGCATTAAATTCAGGAATAAACTTCGTTTAGGGTGGATTCAGTCTAGTCTAATTTTATAAAGTTTTAGAAATTGTTTGTTTCAAAATGCTAATGTCTAAAATTACTTATCAGATTAAAAATAATTACTTTTACCTTTATAGACTATTTATTTAAATAAGGTATAGGCTATATAATATTGCGTTATGATCATAAGGAGCACAGCAATCACCATTTAAAATGTTTGTATCTGTTGACACTTTAATTCTTTCTTCTCTAATACGCCTTCAGAAAAAAATACAATTTCGAGATGCGGTGAATAATTTAATTTCGTCAATTTTTTTTTTTATGTTGGGCACAGTGTAATTTTTTTTGTTCTTTTTTTATATCAAAAGCAGGCAAACGAACAGGTGGGTCACGCGATGTTAAGTGATCACCACCGTCCATAGACATTAACAACACCAGGGGAGTCGCAAGTGCGTTGCCAGCCTGTGTACGGGGGAGGGGGTAGGGGTAGGGAGAAAGGGGGTGGCGAAAAGGGGAAGGGAAGGGAGAAGGGAGGTAAGCCTCCGGCACTCTGACTGACCGAACGAAACGCAACAATGCAAGCACTGTTACTTCACATCGGTATTCGGTGAGAGGGTGGTGCTACCCCGGACGAATCGACCCATTCATGCTGAAACTACTAATAGCTACAGCGTGGCTCTAACACCTACAACAAACTGGAACTGAGCATAGTCATTGGTCTGACGGGCTTTCACAATTTCATCGGACTACTAAGGCGAAATGGTACGTTGTGCTTTAAGTTGTTTTATTCTTTTTTCTAACTGAGCTACGTTGTTGGCTTGGCTTTAAGGGCCTTTACAGCTGCACCGAATATGGCTCATCGGTAAAGTTAGTTTAGCAAGTCTAGTTCAATAATGAATGAAATGAATTATTATTATGAAGGTATATTTAGCATACGTACAGACAAAAAACGGCTATATATTATACGTATTATCAGTTTATTATCATAAACTGTTGTCAATTATTCTATTATTGGGTAGTTCGCTATTTAGTATCGTATAGCAGTTTGTAACAATTACATGATAATTGATTGCCCGTATCGTGACGTTAAGCGTGAGTAACGTAAGTGCTTACTCTGTCACACATACTTATCCGTGCATAATCATTGCTAGATCACACGTTCTTTAAAATATAAGTGTTAGTGTGTTATAACTTTTACTTTTATACAAATCATATCATTATGTTCAATTATGTTCAATAATAAGAATGTAGATGTAACGTGTCTGTACTTTATAGATTTTTGTGAAAAAAAAAATGTTTCAGGTATCCGGGAATAAGTAATAAAATACATTTCAATTATTTTTAGAGATGTCCTTCTGTCTGTTTGTTTGAACACGCATAGCACTGCTAAACTACGGCGTTTACGATAAACCTTATCAAGAAAAAGCATATCCTCGAGTAGCATTTAGTCTTGGTTTCATTAAAATCGGTTCTCTTTATCAAATGTTATTGTAATTTTAATGGCGACGCGATTTAAATACGGGAGAAAAGTAGATAAGTAAATAATGGACTTAATATGATTAGTCACGGTTTATTTACATTAGGTTCCACGCTGACGGAGTCGCGGGCACAGCTAGTATTATATAGAATTATTAAAAACATAAATTTCAATATGTGTATTTATTTTCATGTATTGGTTTTTGGGTAAATAGATACTAGATCGCTGCTCAGATATCTGGCCTAATGCCAAAGGCGTGTATCCCGTTTCAAGTATTAATAACATTTTAGTTGCACGAAGACATTATGAAAGATACCTTTTATATTGAATAACACGAGAGGTTGCACTACCGAATATGAATAGTATAATCCTATTTCATGCCATCTAGCAGAGGTTTCATTAGCATTTAATTTAAAAATGATGTAGCATAGTCAACGCAGTTACGTAAACTTAAATTATGTAGCCAAGCGAGCTTTTGTGACATAGACGTTATTGACATAGGTATTCGGTCGTTCGCTTTTGGTTTTTTAAAATAATATTGGAGGCAAACGAAAAGGCGCGTCACCTGATGTTAAGTTATCACCGCCGTCCATAGACACTAGCAACATCAGGGGAGTCGCAAGTGCGCTGCCAGCCTGTTTTTGGGGGAAAGGAGGAGGAGAGGGATGGGGAGTGGAGAGGCGGTAAGGGGAAGTAGGCCACCGGCACTCTCACTAATTTTCTGTGAGTATGTGGTACTACCCCGGGCGAACCGACCCATTCACGCTGAAACCAGTAATAGCTTCCGCGTGGCTCTACCACCTACAGAATTAGCCTGTCTTCAGCTCCCAATATTATACCGTCTACTGAGACTACTTATCTTATACTTTAAAAGTTGGCCCTAATGTTAAATAACGATATAATTGGCAGAATAAATTTTCAAATGAGTGGTAGCTGTCCAGGCATACTTAGAAAAATACCTACTACCAACATGCAATATGTTACTCGCATCTGCAGGCAGTGTACCTCTCATTCCCCTTCATGTACTTCCCGGGTGGTCCCAAAAAGGCCACTACACTGTTCCATATAAATTGAACCTCGCCGTAACGAGTAGAGTAATCAATCAATAACAATAAAATATGGAAACTCTATTTAGCCAAACGATTAAATAATGAAACCACGTTTTGGTTTCATTATAATATATTCCTTCAGCGAATGCTCGAACTCCTTAGCAAGGGTTTGAACCTAAGTGGACCTAATGGACGTGGTGTTTGAAGCTGCTAACCACTCTTTTTTGTGTTATAATATGGTGTTACTTGGCCCATAAGTACGGATTTTAAAATCGCTCGTATATTATCCGATATCTTTTATTGCGTTAGACGATCTTCTGTGGGTTCTATTAAATACGATAACGTAGTAAATATACAAAGAAAACCGACTCTGAAGAGCAATTTCAAGTGAACCTACAGGTACTTAACGAATTTCCAATTAAAAAGCTAGGCAGAGAACTCGGTGAGTAAAATAAATGCTCAACTACCACGCTTTAATAGCGTTACGGCTTATTGAACGAAGC
Source organism: Antheraea pernyi (assembly GCA_015888305.1). Lineage (NCBI taxonomy): Eukaryota > Metazoa > Arthropoda > Insecta > Lepidoptera > Saturniidae > Antheraea > Antheraea pernyi. The sequence continues at coordinate 317,614 of MU158865.1, forward strand.
ACTAATACCACATTGGGCTATCGTTCTGAACTTTAAGGGATTTTAGGCTCCGAGGAAAACTGTGTGGAATAAAATGTATAGATCGATTTACGGAGAAAAAAATGGCGCAGGAAGTACTTTATAATATATTTTGGTTACCATTAATTTTAGGCTGGAAACAAGGGGATGTTAACATTTCTATAAAAACAAAGATGAACGTATGAGATTCATATATAACTTTCATTTTTGTATCTCCAACGGGAAGTTATTGATGTGGGACTTAAAAACACTGTGTTAACTGTTGCCTGCTTATTTCATTTTCTTCCTGTAGTGATTATTTAAAAAATCGGTTTAGGGAGACGGTCTCCTAGCAACATTAGGACGAAATCTCATCGTATTTGTAAGGTTCGTATATAAGCGACGTCTTTAAAGGATGCAATCGAGCGTTATCATCGCTAAACTTGGAATTTCAGTTATCGAATACATATCTAAAATTAGATTCCAATGTTAGCAATCGAAATGGAAACTTCAAATAGAAGCAAGTCCGAATAGACTGTAGATGATACTTATTGTTCTGCCACAAGTATTAGAATTCAGCTTCTACAATTCATGTATGATATTACTGTTCATCATGCTAATACTATCGGATAACTATCGTGGTGAAAACTTAGTATAATTTTGGCAACCCTTGTACTAAACTCGCCTGGCAAGCTACCATCCTCAAGTTAAAAACCTAGATATAAGTGTACTCCGGCAGCAGCACTTGAGAACTAGTTCCCACTGCTAGGTTTAGCGTGCTTGCTGTCTTAGATAACATGGCGTTTTAATATAAGGTGAGCTTGTGGCCTATAAAGTATAAAATAATAGTATAGTGAGAGACGTTTCCTATCGCTCGTGTTACTAGCCACCCTTTAAGATGTGGATCTATCGATAAATACCTATATACATGCCCAGTAGCTGCTTTTGAAAGTCTTAAGCTTACTACATCAGACTACATTGTCAGTTAATATCGCGTGGACAGCTCGTAGGCAGCTTTGTCATAATGCGAGTGTAAAATATGGGGATACTGTTTAGATTCTTGAAACACTGGGCATTATTGGGGCATAACTAATTATTCTACATGTTCCTAAGCCTCTTTCTATGAAAGCTGTTACGAAAAGATTTTAATTTTCAATAGCGTTAAATGAGTTTATTAGAACTGATAATAGCTGTAGAAGTGGCTATGCATTATACTAAGATTTTAATAGCAATTAACTTTATATATTTTGAAAAAAAAAACATTTATACCAGATTTTAATGCTTATATAAGGTCATTACATTACATTAAAGCATTACAAGAGATACTACTTATTATAGTTTAGATCAGTGCCGATATAAATTATTCTTCTTCAATAATATGTTTTTTACTACGGAACTTTATATTTTATTACACAGCCTATTTATTTATGTCATAAAATTATTAACAATAACTGACAACAGTGATATGTTAAACATTAATTTTGCACAGAAGTTCCTCATTAACGTATGTGAATCTTGAGGTTGGATTTTTGAAAATTTACTACCTATAGGAGGCTTACAATGGGAGATAAAAACGATAACGTTAAATGATATTAAGGAAATAACATATAGTTTAGCTGTTAACTCGATAACTATAGCCTACATGTAACTATAAACAATCTTAAACAGGCCATCACAATCTTAAACGAGGTCAGTTGCTTTTCCCTAGAGGATTAATTTGAAACGGTCGGTCTTAGTCGCGGATTCACAAACAAGCATTTCAGATCGTAATACGGTGGCTGATTACACAAGTTCTATAACTCACGGTCTCACGTTATATCTGCCACCATTAGAAAAAGAAACGCATCTAAGTAAAACAAAAAGAGACTTAATTCCAAAAGTCTGTAGCCTAACCGTTTAGTATGTGTAACTAAATTTGAAGACATAAGCTCATAAGTGATGAAAAACTACTGTTGGATGCAGCTTTTTCAACAGACACACATTAAGTCATATTTTTTTATACTTTATGGTCTTTAACCACAAACTCGCTTATAATTAAATGACTATGCGTCCCAATATTAAATCTATTAGACGATTGGCTTTTAAATGCAGGTTCCAAAACACGCCTAATTAAGTCTTGTCAACAAAGTTTTAAGTTGATTGTGGTGGAAGAAGAAGAAGCCTGATCATTTTGATGCTGTAGTCGGGTGAAGCTGTTAAGAACTTGCTAGGTCAACAGCGTAGTCAGTTCGAGAGAAAAAATTGCTGTGTTTTATCATGTTGTAATCCTTCACCGACAGCTTCAGTTCATCGCAAGATTGGAAGAATATGTCAATCGTTGCGATTATCTAATACGCTGCCACCCACGGCATCATTGCGTCAAAATCGTAAAATCTCTAGTACACAAGCTTTTCTCTAGTTTTTGTTGTTGTATCCATAATAGTTGTCAAAGCCGTGAGAACTTCACACACGGCCCTAGTATATAATTAGAGGAATATTTGATTGTCTAAATTTTGTACACGACGGCTTTGTCTTTCAAGAATATCGGGTTTGTAATTTCCTATTCTGTTCGATAATATTTAAATATATAATTATGTCGATCCCTTTTTATATTCTAATGTAATCTGTGAATAACATATATATGGAACTTGGCTATTTCGAACAACAAGTTATCATTAATAACACAGTAACATTAATATATTTTCTCACTACACAGTGGTTCCATGGGGCCTTACTTGATGCGTAAGGTTCTCACGTTCGCAATATAACCCAGTATAAGCTCTATTAATTTTAGAAACAATGGGAAACATCCACATTTGCTTATTAATTATATTAAATACTAGGTTTTACTCACGACTTCGTTCCCAGTCACTACTCGAACGCCTTCTATTGTTAAGTGGTTGACACAAATTATAAAACCTCTCCAAAGTTAAATTGCTATCTAATGAACGATGTAACGGGATCAAAAAGTAAGAACCTAATGATATGGTCGATTTCCATTGCTTAAAATTTAAATGGACGGTATCTAGTTTTACCCAGTTGTTTCTCAGAGTAATGTTTTACGAGTACACGTGTATTTCTTTAGCTCATTCTGTGTAAAAGTCTGGTTGGATTTTAAAATGTGAGAGGTTTGTGTGTTTTAAATTGTGTGACACAGATATATGTATAATATTTAAGAATGATATCTGTTAATTATGAAAACATTTTAGTTCAGCAGAATGATAAATCTGTTATAGTCCCTGTCTTTTGCAGATCTCTCGTTGGTCGCCGCTATTTTGGCTTGCACTATTCTTACTGGATGTAAGATACACATAAAAAATACAAGATTACCTTTAAGTACTTTTAAAATGTGTGTATATGGTTTAAGATACAAGTGATACCACTACGACATTTTTAATGAATGAAATAAAAAAAAAAAAAATTTTAAAGTCGATGCTTTACCGAAGACTGCTGACAGAAGTGAAAACTCAAAATAATGTAGTAGATGTTACATGTTTTGAATTTTCATATTATTTATAGTGTGAATGACAATATTAAAATTACAGAATTTGTTTATTTAAATTTACAGTAGTGTGGTTTCCATATCTATTGGCACTCGGAGCAATAATTTTATACATTTCTATAAAGTCAATTAATCATTTAAAATTAATCAATGAAACGTATGATGAGCTGCAAAATGTCAATACTAAACGTACACAGGCTCCTATACTGCGCGTCGCCATGACGCGAAGCTATACATTTGTCACGGTCTGCCAAAAATACCACTCAACGCACCTAAAGAAGTTTTCACTTGAAAAATGAAGCTTAAAAATAAATAATTACACTTATTCAATCGAAATCAGTGAACAATGATAAATCAAGCGTACTTCATGAACATTTACTGTGTCGTTTGTTCATTACTAGGGCTTCCTCCTTCATTATTTTCCAATTTGAAGCGTCGTAAAATAATCGGAACAATCATCGTGAACTCTTATCGTAAAAGACGACTCTAACTTTGGTTAAGTTCATTTCATTCATTCGTTCGTTGCCGCTCGTGAAATCGTACGTTTTATTGACAGTTGATGTATTTATATACTGTGGTTACATTTATACAGATCTGTGGGTCGTATATACGCGTTATGCGGTTTACGACTTTAAGAACTCAGGATAGAGTTGTTTTTTGCATTGCAATGGTTGGATTTTTGTTGTTGTGTATTTAAAATAGTGAGTATAAACAAATTGCTGGGTTCTTGTTAAAATGGTTTTGTTGCATGTGAAATAAATAGTTTTCATTTAGTATTTTTTCTTTGATTTAATTATTAGTAATTTTGTGACTACGTAACTACTATGTTATCTATTTATACTAGTTATTTTGTTGATAAATAAAGTGTTTGTTAGTACGGGCTAATTTCCGAAACAGCATTTAGGCGATCATTAATCATTCACATAGTCACAATATACTTTAAGAATGACAGATTTCTATTCATGACATTGTCAACTCGAGTATATTTTGTTTTTTACGTAAACAATTACTATTCATAACGTGTGGGGTTGCACTAAAAATGTTAATTATAGCTTTTGTGAAAAGAAAGTGGGGTTCCTACAAGCTAAACTGATTTCAATGAGACTTACAATGGTACGTAGAAGAAATTTCAGAATAATACCTAATCTTTACGATTCTCCGTAGGTGGTATGCAGTGATGATACAATGTATTAGGGGTAACTTAAAATCTTTAAAAGTATGACAGGCTATATTATAGTCTTTATATATATATCATTTATCTGTCCGTGTGTATGTGACTGAACTCCTAAACGCATGGACTGATTTTGATGACATTATTTTGAGTGTTCAGATGGATTCAAGAATGGTACGATCATTATTGGACCCGGTAGGTGGCGCTGCGTTTAAGTTTTAGGATTTCTTTTATTATCGAGGCAGGATAACGTCCTGCGGTCCCGCTTATTATTTAAAATATGGCAAAAAATATAGAACGACCTATTCTATCAATGAAATTACGAAACCAACTCTGTTCATACCAACTAGTACTACAACGTGGTATTAAATTGCTTTATAATCTTTGTATAGGACAAAAATAACCCTTATGTAAACGTGTGATCAATATAAAATGAACTCTGTATATCGGTGATGATTGAAAACGTGTGTAAAGGAATTGGTCTTTCTTTGTTGGGTAAAAAAGTCCCGATATTAATTTCGGTGTTCCCTGAGAGATTTTTCCTATAAATAGAATTCTCAATATGGCCCCGTGACAGTATTAGATTGATGTACGTGCGTGGAACGGTACAGTGTTTACCTTTCGAACTCTCCGTTCCCTGATATTTATTACTGAATGCGGCTCTGGAGTTTTTGAATAATTCATGGTCAACGGGCAATAATCAAAATGGCGGACTAGCCTTAAGGACTGACAAAATCACAAACTTTACCTATTTATGATATTAGTATAGATATAGAAGATATAGATATTCAGGTAACTGTTTGGACGCTTTTTCGAGTCTTTTCATGAGCAGCATATTAATGAAAAAGCCTTCGTACGCTGGCTTTACTTCGCAAACCCTTAATATCTAAAGGTTCGTTGGTACACTTCTCTATATCTCATATGTCTGAGATGTTATATTTAATAGTTACACATTTCTATCTTAATTATTCTGCAACTGGTATAGAACAGAGAACAAGTATGAAAACAAGTATCTCACGTCTAGTTTAATTTCAGATGAATGTGCTCGCCAACTAACCCACGTATTCGTACATCCATCTGCATTACCTACACGTAAGAAAATTACACCGTCGGCCTATATACCGTTACCCGTTGGAAATTATTAAGGCCCGGTTAATACAGAATAGCGTAAGGAATCTTCGTTTAAATTCAGTTTCCCCTGTAATCCGGCTTAAGGGTCGAATTTAACTGTAATACTAACGGAAATTATTTAAATAATTTCGACCCCTCTCAACGTCTTGTTTTCATTCGTAAAGTCTGATGTTTATGCTAAAGATAAGGGGTTATCTCGGCCCTAAATTACACTTAGTTATGCCGTTTCAAATCTTGATATGCTTTTGAATTTTGATTTCGGTATAATTGATATGGTAATGTTGCTTTTTGATTGTTTTTTTAAAGTGTAAACTGCTTTGGGCGCGTCTAGGGGATAAAGTTATGATTTCGGGTCATGACATGTTAGTAAAGCGTTACCGAGTGTATTGCATTGGCGCAGCTTTCGTCAGACTAGCGTGTATGCCATCAGTGCGGCGTTGACCCGGACACCGCGCAGCACACTCTATCTGAGTGTGCTGCGTGGGAGGAGCAGCATCGCACGTTGGCTGCAGCGGTGGGACAGGATCTCTCGCTGCCGAGCGTAGTTGCGGCCATGTTCGGTAGCGAGGATGTGTGGAATGTTGTGGCCTCCTTCTGCGAGGAGGTCGTCTCGCAGAAGGAGGTGACGGAGAGGTTCCGTGAGCAGGACCCTCAAAGTGGCCGTCTCCGCCAACGGAGGACGGGCAGGAGGAGGCGTCAGTTTGACCGCCTCCTCCCTCTGTAACCGGACCAGGGAAGATAGGTCGGGGGGCCCATCTTCCCATTGCACAGGTCCGGTGGACGGAGGAGACGGCCGGTGTGTACACGGCTGTCTCCCAACAGCACGGGGCCCGGCGGCGGCGTTTTTATTGCTGGGCCAACCGCTGGGGCGGCACGATGAAGTCTATAGAGATCTCGTGCCGCCCCAACTATAGCGGAAGACGTACACCGTGGGGTTTTAGTCCGTGCGAGTTGGACATAACCCACTCTCTCCCCCGAGAGGGTGGTGTATCCATAAGGGATTTCCCCACGATAAAAAAAAAAAAAGACTAGCGTCGCGTAGTATAACGGCCTGTGTACTTGTAATCAATAATCACGCTCTGTATTGAGATTGTGTACCCCATCATATGTTTGATTAATTAACAAACTGTATAAGAATGTATATAATTATTATTCGGAGTACCAATATATGTGAACACCAGACTAATGTAAATAATTTTAATAGAAAATTTATGAAATTGAAATAATTCATACTATAATTTATTTAAAAATTCAAAAGAAAACACAGTTATTTCATTGTTTTGAGTTTTCACTTGCGGTGACAGAGGTTATGACTGCTTTGACTTAAAAAAAAATAGGCAAATATTATAAACATACAACAAAACCCAACATCATGCGATGTCTCTAGGTGGTCACCCATCCAAGTACTGACCGCGCCCGACGTTGCTTAACTTCGGTGATTGGACGAGAACCGGTGTCTTCAAACTCTACTCGACATAGTGTTTACCCTCGTCACTTTTCATTACACATAAATGTTGCCCATCAGAATTTCAAAGCCCTCCCCTCCCATACGAAGTTACGCTACCAAAATATTGTATCATTCGTCGTTCTCCTACCTTTCCTCCCTATCTTGCTTTATTGGTTTCATAGTTTAGGTTACAAATTTCTTTATCTATAAAGATTTATAAAGATCACCTGTATTCCATCAACTTAATTCTTTACCTTGCCTGTAATCATTATGTGACATACCATTATGGGGTCAGTTGAGATCGGATTCAACTCTATAAGTAGCCTCATCTCTAAATAAAGGAATACTTCACGGAAAACCGACGTAAAGTAACAGTCCTTGAATTGTAGCGTTTCATTCGGTCAGTGAGAGCACCGGAGGCCCACCTCCTTTCCCATTTCCCCTCCCCTCCCGTTCCCCCAAACATAGGCTGGCAACGCACTTGCGACTCTCCTGGTGTGGCTTGTTTCTATGGACAGCGGTGATCGCTTAACATCAGGTGACCCACCAGTTCGTTTGCCATCGGCAACGCACTTGCGACTCTCCTGGTGTGGCTTGTGTCTATGGACAGCGGTGATCGCTTAACATCAGGTGACCCACCAGTTCGTTTGCCACCTATGTATAAAAAAAAGATCCATGAGGATTTGACCTTAATAAAAAAAGAGTTATGATGTGTGGCTCTTCGAAAACGGACTGAAATACGCACGGCTATAATCCAAGGGCGGTAATATGACGGTGATATCTTTAAGTAGTAACTGTAGTGTTTAGGCCTTTAGATTGCCACTTTGCCTTTTGGTAATAAAAATGCCTTAGGATTTTGGAATGGAACTTAAGTCACCATATAATCTAAATAATATCCCAGTTAAAAACGAAACATTGTGTGTTAGACTCCAAATGTAGATTAAAGATTTACATTCTTCTTTCGAGGGGAACGATGCAAAAACTCGCTGAAAGCATTTTTCAACAACTCTCATTGTATTTACTTTACACAATACGGATAAAGTGAACTGCATTTACGCGGGCAAGACAAAAACAACGGCGATTATAAATTCAAAACACCTTCAGTCCAGACTTTTAGTGTAAAAATTATGTCGCCTCCTAACAAAAAGGTGTGTCACTTTGCGTTAAAGAAAGGAAGCGTTCGTACCAGCCTTCGTTTATTATTAATCACTTTATAATGCTTTTGCTAATGGCTGTCGGTGATCCGCAGCTTTGTAAACAGTACACCATTTAATATTATAACGCTATGTGTATTATCGGCACTATTATAATCAAGGCTCGAACATTTGGTTTATTCATAGCAACTGATTTAAATTACCGTTAAAATTGATTTCTGCTGTAATTGTTGCTGTGTTTCTGAATCAACGAATGCAGTTACTTAAATGCCTTTACTTTAAACATTTGCATCACATTATAGCATAGTGAGTATAGATCTGATTCACAAAAGTGTGCAGTAAAATCCGGGCACGTAAATAATCCACAGTTCTATGTTTTCCACATACGGTAGTAGTAAGAGAGCATTTCTCAGGTTCAGATTTCGTTACGATGTTTTTCTTCACCGTCACACGATAGTGTAATGAATTGAAATTGGTAAATGTACGCGAATTCCAAAAAAATAGTTTAACCCACTGGACATCTACGACCGAAATAGCAAAATTATTTTCAAGAGAACGAAGGTTGTAATTCCATTACTAAGTCTATTATCACTCTTTATTGAAGCCCCAGATTTATTTTAGGACTAGCTGTGCTCGCGACTTGGTCCGCGTGGAACGCTATGTAAAAACACAGTGATTAAAACAAATCATCCATTCGCTTTCTACTTTCCTCTCGTACTTAAGTCACATCTTCATTAAAATTACTATAACTTTTGATAGAGTGATCGGATTTTAACGATAATAAAATAAAAATAAAAAAGCCTTTTATTTCATGCCACATATTTAGTTTATACACTATAAAAAAGTTAAAAAATAAATTTGCCAATTTGAAATGAGCACGAACCCCTCATGTGAGGGTGAAGGCCTCCTCCAAACTAATCCAGCTGTTTCTATCTTTCGCTTCCGTTAGCCAGTTTTTCCCTGCGACCTGTTTTATGTCATCTTCCCACCTTGTTTTAGGATGTTCTCTTTTTCTGGCACCTTTTGGACCTGCCCATGTTGTTGTTACCTGTTTCGTCCATCGATCGTCGCTTATTCTAGCAACATGTCCTGCCCATTTTAATGATACCGAGACTAAATATTACTCGAGGATATGTTTTATGATTTTCTTGATGAGGTTTTATCTTGAACGCAGTACTTTAGCAGTGATGCGTGTCCAAGCAAACCGACAGACAGACAGACAGACATTTCTAAGAATGATTGAAATGTATTTTATTACTTACTAGCTGTTGCCCGCGGCTCCGCATGCGTTTTTTTTTATATAATAAAGAAATGTAAAATTGTAAGTGGGTGTTTACGTTCAGAAATTCTTTTTAAAAACATTTGTAACTACTACACGCCCGCCATCTTCTGTAACATGTAGTGTGTACATTAGATATGTGATTACTAATAGTATATCGAATGGGATGAGATTTATCATCAGCAACATACCTGGAACTTCAACCTACTATATACCAAACTCAGTGCTCACTAACACTATATAAGAAAGTAATGAAAATTATAAGCTATTATTATTTCGTTATTGTATTATTATCGAACAATATATCTTAAATCTTTTATTATATAGATATAATATGCCCGTACTGTCGATATGCTTTAGTTATTCTTAAACTTTGCTATAATTGCCGAGTTATGTAGAAGCAAACATGGTAAATAAAATAATATGGCCGCCAAATTGAGCCAAAAGATGATATAATTCATATTACGTACAAATATATGTCTTTCAATTAGGTATATTTATTATTATCGGAGTCCAGTAAGGCACACATCTCACGCGGTTGTAACATATTTTTGATTAATTTCACACGAACGAATGCACATGTAACAGTTAATCACTAAATAGTGTACCAATTGAAATAAAAAAGAATCATTAAAATCGGTTCTCAATTGACGAAAATATCGATTAACATACATAAAAAAAATACATACAACCGAACATAGTAACCTCCTCCTTTTTCGAAGTCGGTTAAAAAAAAGGTCCTCTGTCAGTTTATCTGTTCGCGATAAAGTCAAAAACGACAATTTTCATGCCATTTTCACCAGTAGATAGAATGATGATTCATGGGGAAGGTTTAGGTATAATTTGTCAAAGTTTTCATTTTATTATCGGGGCGGGACAACGTCTTCCGAGCCCGCTAGTTATATGCCCGTAAAAGCCCCGAAAAAGTCGGTCCAACCAATTAGGAGATAGTAGGATATTGCGGACAAAATAAAATAGTCCCAGAACAAACAAATGAATAGACAAAATATAATAATATAGACAAAGTATAAAAAAGCTTGTTTGGTCATTTGTAGCCATATCCATTCTCCAAAATGTTGTTATTCAAATTTTACGTTTACACACTATATTTTTATAATATGTAATAGATAAAAAATTAGACACAAAACTAACGTAGAATAAACTTTTTGAATAGCAACACAAAATAAACTTTGAAAATGTTTGCGATAGAAAGTTACCACGTTACCATGGCAACGTATATAATACTAACGCCAACACACAGCTAAAAGTAAAAAACAACCCGATTTTTAAACATTCTTCATTGATGCTCTGCTCCTATTGGTCTTAGCGTGATGATATATAGCCTAAAACCTTCCTCGATAAATGAGCTATCTAATACCGATTTTCTCAAATCAAACCGGTAGTTCCTGAGATTAGCGCGTTCAACCAAACAAACAAACAAACTCATCTGCTTTATATATTAGTATAGATTCCTAGATACCTGCAACAATTTTTTTCACATAAATCTAAAAAGTACAGACACGGTAGATTTACATTATATGTATACCTTGACGTCATCACTCTGACACAAAATGGCCGTGTAATTTCTTCGGCGATGTGCTTCCACAGTTTTCATGTAACATTTAACTAACGGCAAACAATTTACCCGAAACAAATATGGCGCGTTGGTGATTAATTCGGAAAACCAGAAATTAGCGACATCGAATTTCATGCCCTAAATGACGCGGTGAGGTTACTTCACGGTCAGGGACGAACTCGGTTCGTACGGAATTTTAGCTAATTAAAAGTCGTCATCGCTTTCTGCTTGTTTTTCTAAATTTTAACCCTCCAAACTCCTGAAAATGGAAAATAGGAGGCAGTTGCACCTAGCCACACTGTTATTCGGTGTGACAAAATCCGGGAAGCCTTCTTTATGAAAGAATAGTTTGGGCAAGAGATCAGAAAAGTTAGGGAACTAGAGCTTCGAAGTATATGTCACGACGTACCTCATTTCGAGGTAGTTTTAGGTTCGCTGCTACCAGATGCTGGAACGACCTGCCCTCTCCAATGCACAGTTTCAATGCGTTACCCACATTTAAAATTCATTTTAAACAGCTTTTATTAATATCGCAATGTTTGTAAATTAAAGGTTTTGCATCTAATTTGTATTGCATATATATTTTAGTTAAAACTGCAATTGCTTCTCTTACATGTTAACATGATGTTTTTACATTACTTATTTTGTGACTTGTGACGTGCATTGGATTCCAGCTGAAAACCAGCGTTAAGTGTTTCTCATAACACTTTAGGACATGCTGGGCTGGACACCATTTTTATCTACTCTTGTATACTTGTATATTATGTAATGTATTATGAATTAAATATTTATTTCTTTCTCTTTATACGATTTGGCCCTCTATAAAGTTAGAAACTTTCAGGGTTTTAATATTTTACTAGTGGGCCCGGCAGATGTGTTTGATAACAAAAAATAACTAAAATTCAACCGCAGTGCCACCTACCGGGCCTAACTGTAAATATAAAATCTTCATGAATACACACAAAAAACTTCATCAAAATCTGTCCAGCCGATTAGGAGAAGTTCATCCACATACACTCGGACAGAAGAATTAGGTATATACTGGGTGTTAAGTTAGACGCCAGCCATATTTTCAGCATATATCATCACTTTGAATATTACAAGCGACTACCCTAACACCTGGTATATAAAGGTTATTACCCACATACATCCCAATTATCATTTAGATACCTTTTTGGGACCTAGTTACTATGACAAAATCTCCAAATCTTTTAAATTTTATTTATTACCCTTATTTATAACTAACTTTTGCCCGCTGTAGTACAAGATATTATGTATGCCTTGGGAAATCAGTATTTTTTTCCTGCATAAAATGTATCCCATGTTCTTTACTGTAACTCTGAAAACGTATATACAAAATCTCATAATGGTTGGTTCACTAATTAAAACGTAAAAGCATCAGAAATAAACAAACTCACAAACGCATTTATAATATTAGTAAGGATAATAGATTTCTCGGTAAATTAAATCATCAAAAACTCACAAAATATGCAGAAATTGCCTTAGGTACATATATACGCTATTAAATAAATAAAATAATTGTTCTCTCTTTAGTACATTCCTGGTGACATGTGTTTGTATGTTATAATTAGTGTTGCCAGAAAAATGGCGAACTAATTAAGATCGACACTTAATACGGGCGTGGCTCATGCACTTAGGGATTAAAGTCATGTGGACTATTGTAATGTACTACGTGACTGGTGTTGCCAACAGAGAAACTCACATTTACGGGGAATTCGCAGTTTAATTGCGGAACGGGGTGGAACTGAGGAAATATAAGGAATTTACTTTGTTACAGATCAGTTCCTAGATTGACTGACTAACTTCAAAACACTATTGAAGAATGTTCAAATTCAAATCAGTTTAAAATCTCTTGCAAGTTTTCTTTTTTAGGAGTTGTGACCTTTTAGTAATTAATATAGCATAGGACTACAATTTTATTTCATGTTGATTATATACGGACATGATTTGCATTTATAATTAATAATCAGTCTTCTGTCATTGTGTTCCCTTATTTCTTCTAAACTATCCATCAAATTTTGGTGCGGTGTTTACTGACGTTTGAGATTTTTTCCGCATGGTTTATGTGCCTACATGTATATTATATTTATGTAAATGGAGCAAAATCGATATATTCTCATAAAGTCGTTACATAGTAATTTTCGAATGTTAACGTTGCTAACGCTTGCTAAACCTTATTACGTAAACATAAATATAATGAACTATAGGAATGTACATCTTGAACAAAATGCGTAAAAAGTCTGCGATAATATAATATGTCTATTTCCTAAGAATAATTCACAGCTCAGTCATATCTTTTACGTATTTTAAAAATAATTGGTCGATTCTGATGCTATTTTGATCAATATAATAATGATTTAATTAAACATTTTAATTCCCTTGGGCATTTAATCTAGGTTAAAATTGCGCTTTACAACATGTTATTTCATTGAATATTTTATAAGGTATCGTTGATTTAAAGTAATGCACAACAAAAAAAAAAAGAATTTTTTACGAAGTTACGAGCAGAAGCTAGTAAAATATAAAGTCCACTACATGACATTCCAAGATCCCGCCAAAGACTCCTACAAAGTCAGTATTATCTAGTTTTGTTTTAGTTACCGAGCTGCGTCAGACCAACGAGGATAGGACCTTTCGAAGGCTGTCATAACACAGGCGGACCATGCGGAATTGAGTTCTGAAATTATCGATTTCCAATGTACATACAATCAAAAGCGTCCATACATATTCATGAGTGCAGTCGAATGCGTCGACTGTTTGAATAATTCTATCATCAGAATCGCAGCTAAAAGCAAAAACGACGTAACCGTAAAAACTACGAATTTTATCCAACCGTCTAATTTATTTATGAGCTTATATATTAATCTGAAATTGCAGTGTCATTTTGTACATATATTTGTCTATACAGCAGGTCTTGTCAGAAAATCAGCGCTGTAAAGATTGCTCATACGAGCTTTGTAATTTTTTTTTTATAGTAGCACGGCAAAATGACTGCTCTGTGCCTGATGGTAAGCGCAGTACAATCCAAAAACAATGGCGACCACTGAGTGGCACACGATCCATCGCCGGTCACCACTGTCATGCCGGCCTGCGAAAAGCTGCATATGCACAGGCTGATCCCGAAACGCAACCCGCAAAAGCGAATCACTATGACGGGCTTTTTCGCCATATACATGGTGGTTGCGACCCAGTCAGGCTGTAAAACCCTACCACCCCGCTTTCGCAGATTCACGAGCAGATGAGGTTGGCTTGGATGTCTCAAGTCTTAGATGTTATTTGACACCCCTTACACCCCCAAAATGTAGTTTTAGTTTAGTATTTAACCTCATTAACCCCATTAGTATTTAACCTCTGTAATAATTTACCGTTTTTAAGTTACTTTTGTAGTATTTTATCACTACTGATTAATCCCGATGTAGAGCGCAATTATATGAAATCTAGATAATAATACTTAATACTTTGAAAAATCTTCAACCGCCTGTGAAAACCTCATCAAAATCGGAACAGCCATTTCGGAGAACAGCTCAGATAACACTCAGTGATATTTATTATTTACAGTATATATAAAACAACCAAAGATACTTATTTTATTGGCTAAATAAACCACGCTTGAGGGAAATTTTATCAATGACGTCACTATATTAGTACATCGACACGAGCTATGCAAATATTTGGGAATGTACCGCGGAGTGACTTTGGTCCGCGTCGCTACCGGATTGTTAGCTTTTTTTATTAAACAGTCGACGTTTTGACATCTGCCAAATTGCGTTGAGCAGTGATTTATGATCTTTTAGTCCAAGAGACACGAACTACAATGTGTTGTATTTATAATTAGACTCGTACTATTAGATTTATTTTAAACGTCATCTGTCCGTCCTTTTTTGCATTATGTTGTCAGGTGTATATTATTTAAATGTTTGATATTTTTTCCCATATTACCCAAATTTTTTAGCGCTATATATATTTATTATGTAAAAGTTTTTTTTGTTAATTGTCATGCGTTTCTTTCGGTTTGTAATTATTTACATGGTAGTTATATTAATTGAGAAAATTATCTATATTTTAAAGATTTATCTGATAGCAACTTTGATGTTTCACATTACTAGACGTACTGCGACGCGACGGCGCCTACTTATTTTACATTTCAAATCATTTTCTGTTTTCATAAATTTAATATTAGAAATAAAGACCTTTGCAGTGTCGTTTGAAGCGTTGACCGTTATTGTTACATATTTAGTATTTCTTATAGTAAAGCTTGGTCATTAAACAAAAATGACGTAGATTGGAACATTAATTCAGAGGTGTCAAAAAACTATCTAGGACCTCTGACAAGGACGCCGTCATATTGTTAAAGCATCGAAGTTATCACAACACATAATAACAGTAAAATGATAGTAAACTATCTTTTATCTTCGGCTTCGCTTACTTTAATGTAGATTTAACCTATCCCGTGAGAAGTGTGTCCTTTTTTAAGTGAGTTCTTTCTGAAGGAAAATATAACAAATAGACTAATTCGCTTTTATAATATTAGTTAGGATACGATTTCTACGGATAAAGTTTTCATGCAACTCATACAAAACTGTATACTTTTGTACACATATATGGGAGTACAAATATAGAGACTATGCAACTCACGATCAAGCCTGGCTCCTGGTCAATGTATTAAGATAAAGAACAGATTGGCAAATTCTTTTGAAATTCGCAGCGCCATCAATTTTCCTTTTTATTTCACATACAGTATATAAAAAGTGTCCCTGACGAGAAATTTGCATTCGTGAACATTTTTAGGGTCTCGCTTATATTCTGCCGTCAAGCGAAAATGATATTTGTCACATATTCGCTTTAAATGCCGAAAGTAACTTAAAAATAGGTGTGAGATATGTTTGCTTAGCTCAAGATATGACTAGTGAGACTGAGACACTCTGGTGGGTGTCTTTAAGCACAGTGCTATCGAAAACAATTAAGCAATGGCGATAATCAACAAATCGACAATCCTGTCTCGATCACTCCTGTTATGTAGCCTTTGATAAGCCTTTTGAATTCTGAATACACACTCACTGTTTCTAAAACGGGACACACAAGCATTTCCCTAACGCGGGAGTAATGCCTAGACTAGACATGCTTGTTACATGCACAAAAGCATGCCAATTACTGGTAATAACAAGCTACTGACGTGTGTATCGAGATTCTGTGTAACTCGCATGCTAGTACAAAGCATACCAGGAGATCGTAGCTCGTTTGTTTTTTTTCCTCGGGGAGTAGTGGGCAGGATTTGTAGCACGTTACTAGCATGAAGAAGCATGATTCTAGAAACTGGTATATCACCTACATGTGTATCACGGCTTCACGGAATGCCAGTAATCGGCATGCCGGTTTACCATTACCTATTACGCCATTTATAGACATATATATACTAACCCTTTTACACGTGGTGCTTGAAGGTGGAATTCCTTTAGAGCGAGATTGTTTTAAAACGCCAGCTAGATATTATGTTAAGCACATTGAGTAGGCTATGAGATCTACATCTATTCTCTGTGTTTCATACCAACTAGCCCCAGTTGTTTTAATTTTCGGAGTTTTAGGCGGGATCTTGGAATGAAATTTGTGTATTTTATATTTTATTCATAACCTTGTGTCATTTGGCTTTATATTTTGTAGTATTACTGGTGTTTTACGTAATATACTTTGGTTATTATGCAAAAGTGAAATGAATGGGAAATAATAACACGGAGCATGGATCCTAACTTGCCACAAAAACCCCCTTAAAAGGTCCAACAAGACTGTCACTACGATCCCAAGAAACTTGTAATATACAATGTACCTATGTACCAACGTACCTACTCCACAATGTAAGTAATAACCTACTAGAAGATTGGCTGCGAAAAATAAAATTAAAGAATAAATATTCTAACTTTGAAACTAATATTATAAATGCGAAAATGTATTTCTCTGTATGCTGCGCTATCAAGCCTTAACTGCTCACCAGTTTATCATGAAATTTTTTGATAAACGTTACGGAAGTACGTTAAAATAAAGGTACTATTATCGTAGGACAGGTTTAATCCCCATTATCGGAAGCGAAGCCGCGGGTAGAATCTAGTTTGCTATATATAATACAGGTTGTAGTGTTTACAAGCAAACTGGATTAGGTGTCTGACCTTATTAGACCTCTTAAACCTCACTGAAGTCGTGATGGTCGAAGGTTCGAAATTCGTAAGTTCAACAAGCATAAGAATTTTTCGAAATTCAGGTATGTTTACTAATTTAACATTAATTGGTAACCACTATTAGCTGACGGTGAATGAAAACATCGTGAGGAAACCTGAACCTGAGAAATGGTTTTCTACTACTACTGTATGTGGAAAAAAGCTAGAACCGTGGATTTCTCGGTGTTTAAAATCGCCAGTAGTTCGGAGTCTGGCATGGTATTTCTTATCATCCTTCAGGAAGTGGCCTTTGGCCCAACAGTGGTGATCTTACAGACTGGCAATATTATTTTTATTTTACACTGGATCAATTCAATACAATGTCGTTCCATTGAATATTGTTTCTGTGAGCACATGCTTATCAAAAACAAAATGTAATTGTGTAATGGAAACTGTTTAATTACGAAGCCAGAGAGTCACTTTGATCTCGAATTAATATTTTACGTTAAATAAAAACGGACAGATTTAATAATATATTTGTTAAAAGCAACATAATTTTCTTCTCCAGGAAGTAAATAAAAAAAATATCTGTCTCTTTGTCATACGTAGCCGTTCAAAATAAGTTTAAAAGAGACAACACTTGACGCGACTCGTTACGTATAATTTTTATTGTTATGTAATTTATTTTTTCCAAATTCAATTTGCATGAATAAAATTACAGGTAAATCTATCTATCTATCTATATTATAATAAAGACAGACAAAAATTTTAAAAAGGTTATTTTTGGCTTCTATATCGACAACAAAGCCTACCCCCATCAAAATTTTCAAAAAATATTTAATGTACAGATTTGACCCTGCTACAGTTTTATTATAATATAGATAGATAGATACGACTTCGTCTGCACCAAATCGGTTATTCCCGGTTTCGATTGTACTTTTAAACGCGAAAAATCTAAATACATCTCAAAACCCGATTGCAGCGATACCTACTGTTTCAAATTGTGAATCCCAAATATCCAGGGACTCACTCAAACATAAATATCCTAAATGTAATCTCGTAACATTAGTTATCACTGTGCCAAGTTTCGTCAAAATCTGTTCAGTACTTTCAGAGTGATGCGCGTTCACAGGGACAGACAGACAGACAGACAGACAGACAGACAGACAGACAGACAGACAGACAGACAGACAGACAGACAGACAGACAGACAGACAGACAGACAGACAGACAGACAGACAGACAGACAGACAGACAGACAGACAGACAGACAGACAGACAGACAGACAGACAGACAGACAGACAGACAGACAGACAGACAGACAGACAGACAGACAGACAGACAGACAGACAGACAGACAGACAGACAGACAGACAGACAGACAGACAGACAGACAGACAGACAGACAGACAGACAGACAGACAGACAGACAGACAGACAGACAGACAGACAGACAGACAGACAGACAGACAGACAGACAGACAGACAGACAGACAGACAGACAGACAGACAGACAGACAGACAGACAGACAGACAGACAGACAGACAGACAGACAGACAGACAGACAGACAGACAGACAGACAGACAGACAGACAGACAGACAGACAGACAGACAGACAGACAGACAGACAGACAGACAGACAGACAGACAGACAGACAGACAGACAGACAGACAGACAGACAGACAGACAGACAGACAGACAGACAGACAGACAGACAGACAGACAGACAGACAGACAGACAGACAGACAGACAGACAGACAGACAGACAGACAGACAGACAGACAGACAGACAGACAGACAGACAGACAGACAGACAGACAGACAGACAGACAGACAGACAGACAGACAGACAGACAGACAGACAGACAGACAGACAGACAGACAGACAGACAGACAGACAGACAGACAGACAGACAGACAGACAGACAGACAGACAGACAGACAGACAGACAGACAGACAGACAGACAGACAGACAGACAGACAGACAGACAGACAGACAGACAGACAGACAGACAGACAGACAGACAGACAGACAGACAGACAGACAGACAGACAGACAGACAGACAGACAGACAGACAGACAGACAGACAGACAGACAGACAGACAGACAGACAGACAGACAGACAGACAGACAGACAGACAGACAGACAGACAGACAGACAGACAGACAGACAGACAGACAGACAGACAGACAGACAGACAGACAGACAGACAGACAGACAGACAGACAGACAGACAGACAGACAGACAGACAGACAGACAGACAGACAGACAGACAGACAGACAGACAGACAGACAGACAGACAGACAGACAGACAGACAGACAGACAGACAGACAGACAGACAGACAGACAGACAGACAGACAGACAGACAGACAGACAGACAGACAGACAGACAGACAGACAGACAGACAGACAGACAGACAGACAGACAGACAGACAGACAGACAGACAGACAGACAGACAGACAGACAGACAGACAGACAGACAGACAGACAGACAGACAGACAGACAGACAGACAGACAGACAGACAGACAGACAGACAGACAGACAGACAGACAGACAGACAGACAGACAGACAGACAGACAGACAGACAGACAGACAGACAGACAGACAGACAGACAGACAGACAGACAGACAGACAGACAGACAGACAGACAGACAGACAGACAGACAGACAGACAGACAGACAGACAGACAGACAGACAGACAGACAGACAGACAGACAGACAGACAGACAGACAGACAGACAGACAGACAGACAGACAGACAGACAGACAGACAGACAGACAGACAGACAGACAGACAGACAGACAGACAGACAGACAGACAGACAGACAGACAGACAGACAGACAGACAGACAGACAGACAGACAGACAGACAGACAGACAGACAGACAGACAGACAGACAGACAGACAGACAGACAGACAGACAGACAGACAGACAGACAGACAGACAGACAGACAGACAGACAGACAGACAGACAGACAGACAGACAGACAGACAGACAGACAGACAGACAGACAGACAGACAGACAGACAGACAGACAGACAGACAGACAGACAGACAGACAGACAGACAGACAGACAGACAGACAGACAGACAGACAGACAGTTGCTCAAATCTTTTTAATATTTATGTTTTTCTTTAATACAATGTAGTGTGAAAAAGTTTTAATACAAGTTGAAAATAGTTATGATGTCATTCAGTGTTTAATTTATCATTATTTATTTTATGAATATATTTTAACGTTTAAATTACAATTTAACTCTATCAACTTGATATTTTATAATGTAAACTATACTGAGCGTATAGTAAACGCCTACAAAAAAGGGAAAGGAACTACGTTCCAACTGGAGGTCCATGGACCTCTAAAGCTTTTTTTACATTACTGCCAATATACGTAGGTTAATTTTTATTTTAATTGAACCCGGTAGATGATGTTACGAACGGGTTGTAGGCTTATTGGGACAGAAGGTACTGGGACAACGTACTGGGAAGACATTTATCGGCAATATATGTAGGTTATTTTTTTGTCTTAATTGGACCCGGTAGGTGATGCTGCGAATGGGTTCTAAGCTTATTTTAAAATATTTCTCACATACCAACTGGGTATATGTTTGAGTGAGTCCCTGGATAGTTGGGATTCACAATTTGAAACCGTAGGTATCGCTGCAATCGGGTTTTGAGATTTATTTCGATTTTTCGCGTTTAAAAGTACAATCGAAACCGGTAATAACCGATTTGGTGCAGACGAAGTCGCACGGGTCAGCTAGTTTTAAAATAAAACTAATAGAACGTTACGGTTAATAATAAGATAGGCATTTGTCGCGTGACTCGTGCTATTATGTCACAGGATCGGTGTCGCGGCAGTCGCGAGGCTCACTGTAAAACTATTCTCTAACTACCACAATCATATTTTTCATTCACTGCTCGCAAAATAAAATAGGAATTTTATTTTACTAAGTACACTGCAGTGGCCTTATTATCTATAAATGCATTTGCTAGATAATAGACAGCGACTGGTTTCGACCACCAGTAACCAAGTCTGACACCTAAAATAGCTTAGCCGTATCGCATTCCGGAATTAGCCGGTGTATGGCCATTAATCCAGCGGGGTGATATGATTTCTAGATCTTTCACTGTTATCGTACTCAAGTCGTAACAGTGTCTGTAGCTTAGTTTATCCAGTTTACAGGCAATCATTATATCCGTGAATATCGATGGATTGTATACCTTATATAAAAAAAGGTGAAGGAAATATAAAAATATAAAAAAAGTCGAGGCAGCCAAGCGACAGAAGTGCAAACTCAGAAACTTGAAATTATTAATATTAGTCTGGTTTTTACATTTATTGGCAATCGGAGCGATAATTACATACGTTTTGTACAGTTTATTAAATAATCAGTAATATCATGAGCTGGACAAGCTCAATACAAAATATCAATATTACGTATACATAGGTTGCTATACAATGCGTCCCTAATCTGGTGCAAGCGCAATTAATCACGAGTATTTCAAGGTCATCGGTGCGGTGAACTCGTAAGTTTTTCCTCTACCAAATAAGGGGTGGGGTACCTTGCGGGGTGGTAGGGCATTACAGCCTGACTGGGTCGCAACCACCATGTATATGGCGAAAAAGCCCGTCATAATGATTCACTTCTGCGGGTCGCGTTTCAGGATTAGCCTGTGCATATCCAGGTTTTCGCTGGCCAGCATGACAGCGGCGACCGGCGATGGATAGTGTGTCACTCGGTGGTCGCCATTGTTTTTGGACTGTACTGTGCTTACCATCAGGCATAGTGCAGTCACATTGCCGTGCTACAATAAAAAAAATATCTAGAAAATCGCTGAACGTGGCTAAAGAAATTTTCATTAAAAAAACCATTTCAATAATCCGATGGAAAGTATTACAGTGCGTTTCAAACGTCTGCCATGGAACGTGTAACTTTTAATTTATTATAAGTATTCCTATTTCGTGGTCTTTATTCACCGAGCTACAAACCTAAAGTTATCCTGAATATCAAATATATTTAGTTCGTTTATTTTCTAAACAAAATATTGGAAATACTTTTTGTCATTCTAATAAATTGTATATTTTCAAAAAACGAAAAAAAAAGTATAATACTAACTATGCCCGCGACTCCGTCCGCGTGAAATCTAATGTAAAAATACTTATTGACTAATAAAATCATGTGAACGTATTAAGGCCATTTACTTATCTACTTTTCTCTCGTACTTAAGTCGGGTCATGATAAAAAAAAACGACGTAATGAAACCAAAACTAAATGTTACTCGAGGATGTGCTTTATGATTCTATCGTGAACGCAGTACTTTATCAGTGACGCGTGTTCAAACAAACTGATAGACGGATAAACAGACAGACAGACATTTCTACAAATGATTGATATGTATTTTATTACGTATTCCTAGACACCTGCAACGATTTCAGGAAAATCTAAAAAGTACAGACACGTTAGATGTACATTGTTATTATCTGTATAGAGCAAGACGGACACTCATAAATCGGTAACTGAAATAGGGGGTTGAAATGACCTCCTACTTAGTTTTAACGCTGTGCCTTAAAATTAACGTTCTTTACTCTAATGGGCACTAAAGAACTCAGATATATTTGTTACTCTCTCTTAAGAAGAATCTACTGAATAGATCTGGACGTGCGTTGTATAAACTATTTGTGTTATATGATTGTTATTTTTTGTAAAAATACAAATGGAAACAATGTCGGGGGCGGCTGCTAGTTTTGTGTATATAAAATAATGTTTGTGTATATTATGTAGGAGTATAATAAACTGTAGTATTGTTTAATTGTTCACCCTGAAGACCTGACATATCTAAGTGTTTTTTTCATGGAGAATATCTTCATGTTACCTTTGCTATTATAATAGCCAGTGTTGCGAAATGACGATTTCTTTATCCTAGAACAGATTTGTATGCATAAATATTTAAACATAGATAATGTTTCATATTACTGTAATGTTATAACGTTACAAAACCACGGGCACAGCTAGTGCGACACAAAAGGTAATATTGCAACTTATTAACTGGTTTATGGGCGGATATCTTGGTAATTAATGATCCTTATTCTAATTATCGCTTGTTAAGGTATACAAAAGATGTTTTTTTATCTCCTATCACAACTGAAAATTTCGACCGACCATTCACTACGATTGGTAATCGATCAGTAACGAAATTTATCACAGAATAAATAAATGAAAACATTAAATAATGATGAGTTTCGAACTTCAATGCAATGTACTACAAATAGAGACAAAAAAATAATTTGATTTGTCGATAGTATGAAAAAACTGTTTCAAAATTTTATTACAGTAAACTCACCCAATTGCTACTGAACAAAAAAAAATTAAGAAAATAAGAAACAGGAAAAAATACTGAACTATTTTGACTTCATTGTTGTTGCATTAAAGGTAACAGCCCAAGTCGAAGTTCGACAACTTTGGCACCCGTGAGCTTGTTGCCAACCGCCTGAGTGCCTTAAGTGCTCGCCCCATTAGTCAGGTAAAGTAACTATACAATATACCTTCATATTAGGATTTACTACACGTTTTAAGTTAAAGTTTTCGCGGTGAGATTTAAAAGCGACACCTCTGTGAAAGTGTTCGCAAAAGTTGGACGTTCATCCGCAAATTGGGCGGTTTACGGCCGGGTCGTGCCCCGAGGACGATCGGTCCCCAACTTCAGGGATAGTGGTTTTAAATACATGTATGCGAGTGGGGAGTAAAGGTTTCTCTCGAGGACCGAAGTTTATTTATCGAATGCGATATTTATCGTATACTAGCCTTTGCTCGCGGCTATGTTCGGAGTAATTTAAATTTGTTATATCCCTCGAAATCAATATTTCTGTACCCCCGACAATGTGTATAAAGTTTCATGATGATAGATTGAGTAATTAAGGCGTGAACACGTAATATACATACAAACTCACTTGCATGTTTTGAAATAAGATGACACCTCATATTTTCCAGCAACTCCAACAGAAAAGGATATTCTTTTTATCGTGATAAAAATTATTATTCTCTAGGAAGAAATACAATTATCTACGCGAAGCTGCGAGCAAAAGCTAGTTATTTATAAAGATACAAATACGGACAAAATTGAGGAAATTTTCTAATTATAGTGAGTTTTTGGGGTCAATATTGGGTCATATCAGGGGTGCTCAAACGGTCGATAGTGAGTGCTTTTTGAATCGATTTCGAAAAAAATTTGGCGAATCTAAGTATTCCCATATTTTGTTTTAATATGTGGGTAACTAAAACAAAATGTCATTAATAAACAACAAAAATTTATTTGATCCACAATTCGACCAGAATAACCTCTCATCACTTTATTCAAACGTTTGTAGTGGGAGTTACCTACAGTAAGACGACAATCGGCATCACAACATACTTGCAGCCTTTCATAGTCGATCGATTGGAGTCTAACAGTATTGAGACGGATCGCCAGCTGTTCAAGTTTGAGCACCTCTAAATGAATCACCTCTAAATGGTTTAAATTCTTAGTTCCTAAAGTGGTCCAGATGAACCTCCAGGGGTTTTCGGGATACTCGACGAGGGTCTACGTTGGCGTGACAAAAAATGGGGTTCACAATTCGTAAGCGGGGCCCACAAAAATTATCTGCTTTCGATAATGAAGAACTAAAATATTGACTTGACTTCACCTATCAATGTAGGCACATAATATTTCAAGAAGCTCAGAGACTGTTACTTTTAAAAATTGCATATTCCAGATTTAGTACAACGTGTCGAGACTTACGAATTTCTATAGTTAGATCAAATCTTCACATTTTTGTCGAATTTTCGGAATATGGTAGAAATGTAGCTGGGAACCAGCTAAATTTTAAAAGTGATCTATGAGAAAAAAGTTTGGGTGTCTCTGGTTTAAATGAACAAAAAAAGAAAATAAAATACCATTTTTCGTTCCCAAAGCAGTACTTAATATCGTTGTTGTATATGTCTTATTTGTTCCCGTCGTCGAATACTATAATAAATGGCGAGGTGGCGTGTCATCGCGTGATAGCGTACGTGGCGCGGCCGACGCGGTGTGACGTGCGTGACATTGACACAATATGTATAACGTGACACCATAAAACCGAACTTCGGGCGTCGAGCACTAAGCTTGTATAAGTCGCACATATATCTTAATATATAACAATCCAGTGTCATGATGTTTTTCCACAATGAACTCCGAAACTATTCTACCGATCTTCATAAAAGACGGCATTTGGTTCAACTTAAGATATAGCATAATTAAATATATATTTTAATTTACTTTAATTTAAAAAAATATATATTTCGATTAATGGCCTCAATATTTTTTAATTACAAATGAAATGATTGTCAATGTTGATTATTGTTATTAATTGTAAGTCTCATCAGCCTCGAACAGATGTCGCTTTAAATTAATTTGTTGACAGAAAATTGTAAGACCGACTGTTCTAGATATCTCATAGATGGCGCCACATTTAAATTTGTAAAATAGTTGATTATAATTTTAATTCAGCATGTAATGACTGAGCCACAGAAACGCGTGACCGGGTCAGCTTTTTTTTTATATCATAGGAGGCAAACGGACGGGTGGGTCACCTGATGTTAAGTGATCACCACCGTCCATAGAAACTTGCAACACCATGGGAGTCGCAAGTGCGTTGCCAGCATGTGTCGGTGGGTGGGCCTCCAGCGCTGTCACTGCCCGAACGAAACGCAACAATGCAAGCACTATTACTTCACGTCGGTTTTAAGTTAGTGATTATACTATAGTTAACACGATAGAAACGAAAGTAGCCTGCTCGGACTCACTGTGGGTAGCAGTTCAGCTAAACCAATTTTGTGTTACAAAATCGCCAGTTACTGTAATTTATAATACGGGACCTCGCGAATGACTGAACACTAAGTTTCAGGAATTCAGTATTTTAATTCTGCCCTTCTAAAGCTTTCTTTTTAATTTGATATATGTCCGTAAACATTTAAATAAATAAAAAATAGATTTAGTAAAAGCCCGGCCCGAATAGGGAGTTCAAGCATCGTGTCAGGCAAGTTTTGATGTCGAAACTGTACTGTACTGTAGTGAATTACTTGCGTGAATGAAAATATTGTGGAAATGGAAATAATACCCCTCTCTGTGCAACCTCAAAAAATGAATGTAATGATCGTATATTTCATAAAAATATGTGCGATGAAAAAGAAATCAGATCGAGTGTTTACCGGTTCTTCTCGATGACTGAGTTGTGTTCCAATTAATTAAATCGAATAAAGTGTTTTTGATTTAAAATTTCTCACCTGAGAATTTAGTGAAGGAAAGCGTCGTGATAAAACTGTAGGAAGGTAGGTAGGTCTTTTACTAATTCCCGTCCGACTGGCTGTCATCCAGACAAGTTAAAATCTTTCGCCAAGTACTTGAAAATATGGTCGGATGGCTGCATTTGATAGCTGTTACTCGTCTGGGTAGTTACTTAAGTAGTTGTGAAGAGACTTGGTATCAAGATATGTTAAAGGTTACTCATGAATGATGCCTTCCATAACATGGAGCCTAGGAGCCAGCTTTCTATAACAAACAAAATTTTGGCAGCATTATTTTAAATCTAAATTATTGTCATTTTTCTGCTTGTCTTTTTCATCCTAAGCTTCAGTGCGATAGTCAATTTTTCTGTATTATTTAAGACACATTAACAATCTAATAATGCACAGATAATAAAATATTATGGAGTTACGTATACAGGTTAAATGAAAAATGATGGCCGCCGCCGGGGGAAGTCCCACCCCGCGAATGATTAATCTATTATAGTCGGTATAGACTATTTTTTTACGTTTTTATTTTTACATTCATAACGAACCTCTTTTCGATATAAATTTAAGGGGAATTTTTTTACGATTTTTTTGCTTATCCCGTGTATTATTGATACGACTAATTGAATGTCAAGTCCTGAATATGCGCTCTTGAACGTCGCGTCGCGTCGGTTCGATTCGGTCCGGTTCCGACAAACAACCCACGCATAGAGATGAACCAGCTACAACCTCAATCTGGTTTATCTTTTCATAAACATAAATAGTTTTTTATTTATTTATAATCATTATTTATAACTGGGGTTTGGTTACGGATTGACCATGTCACCCCAGTGATTAACGGCAAATTAAACAAACAAAATGTACACAAACAATCAATAATTTACCGGTTATTCATTCCAACCATAACCAGCCTGTAAAGCATTCTTGCTTCCACATTCGTTTTTGGTAGATGCACAGAGAACGGCGTTATTTTTCGATGTCACCATCGTTTACATATTGATCCCCTCTATGATTAGAGCATTATACATTAAAACCCGCTTGACATGGTGCTTGAACTTATCCGTTAAATCAGTAATGTCTTACTGCGTTCTGCTTCATCATAATTTAATATTAGGTAATACTATGTTGAAAAAGTAAAATCTACAATATATACACCTATAAAGAAATCATTTATATCAGTCATTTATCATTATATCTAGTGTAAAAAAAACAGCGACGCTTAATGAAAATTCGGTGGTAAAGAATCGAAATGGTTTTTGAAACGTAACCCCTTTAAAACTACAGTACAAACCGAAACACCTAGCCGATAGATTTGAAGTAATAAATCGCCTGCAAAAATCCCGAAACTTCGTTATCACCGTATATTGATCACGAACCGTGCATTGGCATACACTCGAAAGGAATAACTGGCACGAACAAACCGGGTTACCGTATCACTTTGGCGGGATTTTGGAATGTCATATTTTATATCTTAGATGTTACTAGCTGTGTCCACGACTCCGTCCGCGTGGAACCTTATGTAAAAACAATGACTAATAAAGTCACATGTATGTACTAAGTCCATTTCCTTAACTACTTTTCTCACGTAGTAAAATAAACAAATTTCTAGGTCTATGATTATCAGACCCAACAGATAAATCTATAAATAACTTTCCTGGAGACCTACTGTTTAAAAAAAGGACGGCTGATTTTTTGACATAAATTTTAAACGTAATTGTCAGAACATATCTAGAGATTTAACGACAGATCTTCAACACCAAAGTACCAATTAACTAAAGTTTCGTTGATTTTCTGTATCGAATCTACAACCGTGACGTATTGTCTAAATACGCTAGCGTTGACCCATCGTCGCTTAAAAACTACTCACTAACTTGAAACAAATAAATCGTAAACCGAAAATCAACGCAGTATGATTTATCATTCATCGAACTAACCGTACACCGGCAAAAACCGGATATAACACCGGATATCGACTTTACATCAACCGGGTATACCGGGCATTGTGACAATGAAAACAACCGGTTTTCTAGCTTGGGATTTTGTACGTTTGACCCAAATCCTTTGGCTTTATTGTCTATATTTGACGGAGATCGGAAAAAGATTTAATTTATACTGCCGCGGTGATTGGAAACTACATTTCTTTTGAGTAACTAGAAATCTGACAATTTTTAGTACAACTATTGATGGTTCTGGTAAACAACAACAAAAGAATAGGGAACACGATTGCGACTTATATTTATAAAATGAATAAGCTGCAGATAAGGAAGCCCTTATTAATTTAAGAAAATTACGGATATGGGAAAAAAATTCAGGCATTACCGGCCTTTATATCAATAATACTAAAGACATAATTTTACCTTTTAAATTAATATAAAAAATGAAATAACGTCTTACTTGGCTGCATGGTCTAGATACCTTTGCCTTTTCTTTAAGATGGAAAGAACAGAAACAAAAAAAAAATAGCTCTGGTTTTTCAAGCAATTATTCTAGTCATCTTTAAGTCGCTCTATATATTTATGTTATGTTAATAAAATTAAAGAGTCTGATTGTTCGTTTTAACCAACGTCTGGACTGATTTCGATTAGTCTTGTATTAGTAGATAGAGGACTTTTCAGGATATTATTATTACGCTTTTTAATAGGACCTGAGCAATAATGATAAAATTTGATACAGATAACTTAAAAAGTTAAACAGATAGGTGTTAAATAGTAAAAGACTAAGAGAAAAATGTTTTTACTTACAATGTTATTATAAGCTTTTTAATCTATACTAATATTATAAAGAGGTAAAGTTTGTGAGTTTATGAAGTTGTAGGGGGTAATATCTGGATGTACTAAACTGAATTTTGAAAATTCTTTTACCAATTGAAAACCATATTATTTACGAGTGTCATAGGCTATAATATATTAACCCAAAAAATGAAGAGACTTTTTCTGGTAGTCAGATTTGCAAAGCGAGTCGGAGATAAACCGGTCGAACGAAAACGTTTCTTACGAACTCTGCCTTAACGATAAGAGATGTATGTTTGTCTTCCAGAGAAAAGTTGTAGAGCTTGAGAATACCTACACAAAAGTCAGCAGCAGTCAGCTAGACAGCATATGTTTAGCTTTTATATGTAAGTCACAAAATATAGTTATTTATAAATGTTTACCGCCCAACGAAGTGGCCATGGGTCAGCTAGTGAGTTATAACCTCTGTTAAGTTTTGTCTTTACTGCTTAGTATGAAAAATCTAATGATATACCTTGATGATCCTGAAAGACCCCTCTCTATTTTTGAAGGCTCGTCCACATCAATTTTATCGTTTTGAATATTAATCTAGGAAAACAATCAAACAGTCAAAAAGTGTACAAATGCCCGTTTCTGCTTTAGTAATTTGCAAACGACTTTACAACTTTTAAAAAACCTTCAATGGAGGCGCTGGTGGTTGAGTGATAGTATGCATGGATACCACATCGATAGACGTAGGTTCGAAACCCTGAAATGCTCAGGAGTTTTTAATCAATCGCGATGAAATCATAGCATGGTTGGGTTTTCTAATACCTGTTTGGTGTTTCTTCCCATCTTCGAGTCGAAAATTTGTCACCACGTATAGATGTGTAACGGCAGTTACAGTGTGTGAGCCACCATTTATATCTTGGACTATAGCTTCATTTAACATAGAGTGAGACTGTGGTCAAACGCTATAACCTTTTTTTTTACATGGGGAAATCCTTACGGATACCCACCTAAGCTGGGCAGCTGAGGGTGGGTTATGTCCGACTCGCACGGACTAAAACCCCATGGTGCCTTCTCACACCTATTGAGCCGGGGAGTAGAAGCTGCGTCTGCTTTTTGCGATCTCAGGGGTTAGAGTGAAAGACTCCTCAGAGAAGGGCGAGTTTTGTACCCTCCCCGACGAACGTAAGAGTTGCATCGGCAAAATGCGCCTCAACCACATGAGCCTGTGCAGAAAACTGCCATGCCTACGGACTTATACTATAACGTATGCTATAACCTGCATGTTCAAACAAACAAACACACAATTTTTATTTAAATTCATAGATTCAAGAGCGTCTGTGAATGCTTAAATTACCTATTTTATTTAGTGTTATAAACAAAACAAACATATGTTTAGTCGGAGTGTTTGACTGTGTGTTATAATTTAGAGCGCGCATTCGCATTCGCGTACCGCAAGTTAATTTACTCGTTCATATAAATTGGTTTAATTTTAAGGCTCTTATATTAATCCCCTAACTGGATACGTTTGAGATTTCTCTAATATTATTAAGGCCCAATATAAATCCACCTCTCCTTAATTATTGAATATTTCCCGTGACCTTGTAGCAGTAGTACTTGAAATTATCATGTCGGTTGTAAGGAATTAAATGGAACACTAGAAGCGCTAGATGTTATGAAAATTGGATGGAAAATGAAATAGATAGAGAATAAACATAAGAAATTTGGTACATGGTAGAGCCAATCTGAAGCTATGGTTTCAGCACCACCCTCTCCATGTTCATATTATGATTTAAAAAATTAAATTTCCAAAAAAAACCCTTGGAATCTCTTCAAAGTTTCAAGAGACATTAAGCAACGAATTCCCCGAAGCGCGCGTACTACGTAAAATTTCAATTTATTTTATGGCATTTGTGGCGCTCGACGGCGGGCGTCATAAGTTTTTAGTGGCGTATTGAAATGAACTATGACGTCATTATTATACTGATGCGAAATACCACATACTATATAAAAGCGTTCTGTTTAGTGTTTAGGTGATTTTTCATACGATTTATCTTGAAGAGATGCTATGTGAAGGTGAAGATAATGTGACAGCGTTCTGATAAAGTTCGTCCTCGTGGGTGACGACATCTTTATTGAAGTTCTTTCGGCGAGTTTGGGAAAAATGATGAGAGCGAATATTTAAGATTCGCGCGCATACTAACACCTAAAAGTGACACCATGAAGTTGGTTAGTAGTTGTCTGTCAAGTTTTCGTAAGAACTTGATAACTATATTCAAGGTCGTTTTTCAAATATATATCTATAACACGTGTGTTAAAAAAATAACGTATAGTCGATGCGGTCAGGGATGCCAATAAACACTTCGTAGGTACTGTCACTATGTATTTGGGCAGAGCTTCACCTTACAATAGCTTGTACATAAACATGCGTAGATATCACCGACATCTTGCCTTTTATAGGCCGATCTATGTAAGTCAAAGCAATTAGTATTTACACATAATCCCGCAAAATACTTTAAATAACACAAAAATAATGAATAATGAACAAATTAATGTTATTTAAGCTATACAACAATTTTATATAATTATTCTTATTTATATATCTCTAATTAGTTTACTAATGTGTTTCGACATGTAGATCAGCGACATCTTGCCTTTTATAGGCCGATCTATGTAAGTCAAAGCAATTAGTATTTACACATAATCCCGCAAAATACTT
Organism: Antheraea pernyi; assembly: GCA_015888305.1. NCBI lineage: Eukaryota > Metazoa > Arthropoda > Insecta > Lepidoptera > Saturniidae > Antheraea > Antheraea pernyi. The sequence continues at coordinate 349,785 of MU158865.1, forward strand.
TAAATAACACAAAAATAATGAATAATGAACAAATTAATGTTATTTAAGCTATACAACAATTTTATATAATTATTCTTATTTATATATCTCTAATTAGTTTACTAATGTGTTTCGACATGTAGATCAGCGACATCTTGCCTTTTATAGGCCGAACTATGGAAGTCAAAGCAATTACTATTTATTCATAATTCTGCAAAATAATTTAAGTAACACAAAAATAATGATAACCATCAAACTAATGTTATGCAAGTAATAAATCAATTTTATATAATAATATAAATTCTTATTTATGTCTTATTGAAATCTATATAATAATAATAATTCTTATTTATGTATCTTTAATATGGTGGCGCTAGTATCAATGTTCCGGTCGTCTCGTAGTCCCGCTTCTCGAATGTAACGTAGCGGCACAGGAGGTGGGTGATAATACGTGTTTTATGTCAGTGAAGATAAAAGAATATATTCATACATAAATATATGTGTTTTGTGTGATTTAAAATTATATATAGTGGGGAATAATAATTTATTGTGAGTATTCGTGATAAAAGTGTTTTTTTTTTAAATATTGTCAGCTTTTTAAAGTAGGTTTATAGATTTGAGGTTAACTGTCGGTATGTATCCATTTTATTTGTTTACATTAAGAATTACTATTATTATATTACTTATTGATAAATAGTTTATTCTACTTGTTTTTGGTGTCTTATTTGGCTCTGTATAATGATATACATAGTATAAAACAAAGTCCTCTGTCACGTCTGTCTGTCCGTTTGCAATAAACTCAAAAACTACTGAACGAATTTTCACGCGGCTTTCATCAGTAGATAGAGTGATTCATGGAAGGATTAGATATATAATTCGTCAAGGTCCTTTATTATCAGGACGGGATAATGTCCGCCGGGCGCGCTAGTACATATAACATTAATTTTAAATCCTTTTAAAGTTATTATATCTTTTTAATTAAAACGTTATCATCAACGTCATAAATTTGAACGATGGCTGAACAGTACTTAATTAGCACTCTTGACGTATAAACCACGGCAATATTAGGCAACTTTCTTTTTATTTTTAACCTGCAAAATACTAATTCCATACTAAATAAATAATCCATATAAATAAATAAATAAATACAATACCATCAGTTCATTGATAATCTAGCTTTCAAAAGAAGTATATTAAGTATATTAGAAGTATCTTCTGGTATTGGCACTAAATAGATCTAATCTAAATAAATCATTATACACAAAATACAGTATTATCCATTTTACAATGCTTTTCTGACGTAGTGAAATTCTTATTCTCTCGCCGAAATAGATACGAAACGTGATCTGCTTTTGAAATTTGCTCCAACAAATCGTGAAGTATCTGACGTAAATTAATTATCAAAACTCTAATAAGAGTTCAGTCTAGTAGGACCTCTACATAAGTACTTTATTGAGCTCTTTAACAGATATAAGACGCTTCAGCTAAATTCGTATTCCAAGATTATATCACTGAATAACCTTGGATAAAAGCGTAATATTATTCTATAGGTTTTGTGTGATGATGATTCAGTTGCTAAGCTTACTGTGAAGGAAGATATCGTAATGAAACTATAGTATGATATTATGGCTTTTCGTAAGTTTTCTTAGTTAGATACCATCCTCAAGAAGGAAATCTTGTCGCTAAGCAACCGTAGCTGCACTTGAGACTCAGTCCCCCTCTAGGTTTAGTGTGGTTACCATCTCAGACCACAATGTTGTTTAACATCAGGCGAGATTGTGGTCGCTAAAACCTATGGGGTATAATAAAAAAGATAGGCTGTAATGTTTTATATCAAATGAATTGTATATCAATCAGTTCACAAAGCGTTTCCATAATTATGTATATCATATTATTGGTATATCTCAGAATCATGTACTGCAATACGGTTTGAAAATTATAATGTAGATTGGCATTATATTATATTATATCTAATATCTAATATTATATTATTATTACTGTGAAGAATCTGAAGCCACGAATACTGAGAAAAAATGGCAATATAGCAAGCAAACCATAATCTGGAAGAACTTCGTTTTTAACCGGAACGGAAAATATTTTAAGGTTAAAAAAAAGAGCCCTGATGTCTTAACTATATAATAATAATCATACATACAGTGGTACAACAAAATAATCCCAAGGAGGGTTGATGTCAGGCAGGCGGCCGATCGTAAAAATTAAGCCAAATCATATACCACAACATGACAAACATGTTGTACCGACCCTACTTATGTGGGATAAGGGTAAGAAGAAGAAGAATGTAGATTGGCATTCTTAAGTGATTGTTTTGGAGATTTTTTTGTGGTATCCTTTTTGGTTAAACTTGCCACTATCTAGTGCTACGTAAAAATCGGTATACAGTGTAGATATTTGGACAACGAGAATGTTGCTACTCTAATTAAAAAAGTATATATCTAAAAATTTACCATTTCCGAGTTTTCACTAAAAAGTAAATTAACTTTGCGAGACGTATTAGTCCAATTCAATATGATCAAAACTAGGAAAAGAAAACTCCTGTTCTCTTTTTAAATTAAACGTGTGAAAAACTTAGCCTCCGAAAATAGTTTATAAAATGAAATAAGTCGATGTTGTAATAAAAAGGAATTATTTTATTTACTTTAATTTATTTAAAAAATGCGTTACTTCAGTTTATGTCGCTTTATTTTAAAAACAACATACGTAGTTTTTTCGGTAACATCGCTCAGTTTTATGATAATTATCGTAGTACATTATATTAGTAGTAACCTCCGTCTGGATTGAAATTATTTTATAACATATTTTATAAAAAAGTGAATAAACTACGAACTTTTTTAAAATGCTTATTTAAATGTCTTTCTTGTTGCAAACGATAATATTTTCTACATTGATCAAATACCAATATAATTACATTACTTATCCGTATTTGTGGAATTGATTTAAGCGCTTTCTTTATATTCAAGCTAAATTTGTGTCGAACAAGTAAACATTTTTTTTATGTCATTGGTGGCAAACGAACATGTGGGTCACCTGATGTTAAGTGATCTCCACCGTCCATGGACACTAATAACACCAGAGGAGTTGCAAGTGCGTTGCTACCCTTTGGGGGGAAGGGTTAGGGGAGGGAGAGGAGAGGGGAGGTGGGCCTCCGGCGCTCTCACTGACCGAACGAAACGCAACAATGAAAGCACTGTTACTTCACGTCGGTTTTCTACGAGAGGGTGGTACTACCCAAGATGAGCCGACCCATTCATGCTGAAACCAGTAATAGTTTCAGCGTGGCTCTACCACCATTAACAAACAAATTAAACATAGTCAAACTTTAAACACATTTCCCCATAACTTTCTTACTTTGTTGTTAAAGGTGCATATCGATGCACAACAACGTAACTCAAATCTTATCAGCTAGTTCTTTTTATTGTTTTTCCTTTTGTTTCCTATATTACATACACTTTCGTTAGTAAGTAGGGTTGTCTGTCAAAGCCTCGATGAAGGAGTAACGCACGTACTTCCCCCATAAGATTTCATTTATTTAATCGCACTGGTACAAGGAATGTCACTTTATGGGGAAATAGAAAAACGGGCTGTCAGATTAGAAACGGTCCCTTCCTAATGGTTTGGGCGCGAATATTCTTTATTTTATTACTTTCATCTTACCGTGAAAAGCTTGACTGATGCAGTTATGCTTTATGAATACACGAGCTGTGCCTGCGTAATATTATTCGGTGCTATTATATTTGTTATATAATATGAACATTTTATGGTAATCGGTCAAAGAGTGATGGAGTTTAAACCTGAGGTAAATTAGTTATATATTTATTCAATACTTCCAAGTTACTTTTGAAGCCTTCTTAGTAATTTTACTTACGTTATTGTTAACCTGATTACATTTCTTTGATTAAAATAATATTTCTATTCTTCCAGTTTCATTCATAACTCACTGTCCTTGTCTAAGTTAATGCAATTATTTCCCCTATTTTCATTTTTTTTAAAAACTGACTCGATTTTGATTGTCCTTTTTTTAAAGCAGCATAGCTGTATCCTCTAGGCATGACATTATAGTATGCTTTGTTACGTTAGGTAATATATGGGATAAGTTATGAGATTGAAAGTAAGCTAAGTCAACGTAAAATAACTGTCAGTGTATTCTGTTAGAATGTTTAACTTAGATTATAAAGTATTAAATAATAAAATGAAGTAGGTACACGAATGCCTGCAATACAAGGCATTAAAAAAACGGTAGTACCTACCATAAATGTAGTTATTGATACAAAATGCATTTAAATGGTAATTAATGTTTTTTAAGCTAACTAAAAGTATTAAACACGACATACAAAACGTTGAATCTTATTCGAATTAAACAATTGTATTATTAATAGTAATAAGTATAATTATTAATCCGTTACAACACTCCATGTCGCCGCTTTGTTTATGTAAAGAATATTGTTTACAGAAAGATTGTAATTTATATGTAGATATAAAACCATGGAATATTTAAAAAGATTAATTGAAAACACATTCTATAGTCATTTTAAAGTTCAAGCTAGCCGAGCCACGGGTACAACTTTATTTATAAATCAATTTCATACAACACATTAGGCATGTTCCGAATTACACGATGTTTGCGTATTGCATATTAAGATTTTTTAAATGTCTATCTCTCTTTCATCTCATGCCCATTCGGAGTTACAGAACACAACTGCTCTTTAGATATAATGCATTATTTATGTTTTGTGTGTACTTTTACATTTTATTATAAAGATTATTTGTATAACTCCAGTTCTCAATCAAGCACAAGCGGCTCAAGACCATAGCTTGCTATTAACCATTAGCAGATGATTATTATAACCATTTATCAAATTTACCAATTAAACATCTCTTTCTTCAAAGCAGTTTTGTCCTTATCTATAAAACCTTACTACGAAAACTGCAATCTAAATGTATAGAATCTAAAATAAAACCATATCAGGTATGTCTCAATAACAATTCCATTTGTAATGGAACAATCCCGCGAGCATAATGTACGGGAATCAAAGGGAATGAAGTCGTCCGCCCGCGAAATGAGACGGAATCCGGGAATGACGGACGTTTTGGATGATGCCCCGAGACGTTTTTGTTGACGCGACACACAGACCAGCAAGTTTAGCGAATTTGCCGTCTCTCTGTATAATTGTTAGGTTTAATACCTCCATATTATTCAAGTATTTTATTTTATGCCAAAGGGCAACAAACTGGCAGACGGCCCATGTGGTCCATGGACAACTGCAACACCAGGGGCATTACCGTTGTATTGCCGACCTTCAAGACCGTGGTTTAATACCTTTTTGAAAAGCCCCATGGCATAACCCTGTGAAAACACCGTACCAAGCAATCCGATCCACAACGCTAGCGTGCGCATAATGAAGCTTCTCGAGAACCTTACGGTTTGTCGCATTTCTGTTGTGGTTTATTTAGGGCATGTGAATGAGCAACCAGCCTGCTTATTCTCACCACATAACAGGGATAACCATTCGCAAATGCAGAACTCAACGCTCGGCTCGTGTTAACGAGTTGCAAGGACACCATTGAAGAGGACATTACTTTCTGACCAGTAGCCACCTTCTGTAGCATACTCATTTTGTGAAACTAAAATTGTTTATGTGCGTGCTACCAAGAACCTACACTTTATTAAAGTTAATTACATTACAGCCAGCACGCAGAGTTAAGATAAAGTGAAAAGGCGTTCGGCAGGATTAAATGATTTAAATAAATACTGTGCGTAGGTTTTAACATGCGTCTATCCAATGATATTATAACTGTAAACATGTCATAAGCGCTTCGACAACACCTTGTTAAAACTTAGCTAGCTACTTTACAACGGTTGCCCCGGCAATCCGTATCTAAGCAACATATAACTATTTCTATTTTACCACCGATATTGAAAATATGTCATCTTACTTCCACATTTTATCTAAGACAGTTTTACGTATGTGTGCATTTTCGTGCCATTTGTTTTGTCAAAATATCATGTAGGTAACGTATCTACACTTTTTTAATTATAATATCATTGGCGTCTATCGTCTGAATGATTGGTTTTATTATTCCGTACTCTAATACGCAGATTGAAATGAAAATGTATAGTTGGATATCTTATCTACTATTGATTTCCTATGATCATTGCCATTTTCCAATTATCAAGTTATGGTTATAATAAAAACGTCATTGTAATATCCTAAATCGAATGATTGTCCAAATTCAGTTAATTGCCTACGATCCGATAAAATATGTAGCCTGCAACGTGGTTTCATTGCTGCCTCGCATCATGTCTTGTGTCTATTTTTTATGATTTCTACAATGACCAAAGTCAATACACCATTACTATTTAATTGTCTATGGTCTACTTTTCAGAGAACGCGTAATATCTTTGGATGTTGTGTCTATTTATCGTTTACTATTTGCTTCAATTAGAATTGGACTGAAAAGTATGTAGGTATTATGTATCCATCTTAAAGAGCCGCCGAGAGCCTTTTATTACTTTGCTTATGAAACGTCGCTCAATTACGAGCATTCCTTGATATCTTTATTATTGCTTTGAGAAGCTTAATAACATAATCAATTGGCACGGGAAAGAGAGCTCTTGATCCTTTCGAATTGTTTTTTTTAACAGTTTAACTATTTCATATTCTTATTTATACAAATTATTCGTTTTATTTGTACAATGTAACTGATATATAGATCTTAAGGGAGCATACGAAGTTTACAAGATCTGAGATGAAGTTTGTTCTTTAACTTCTCTTGTGGATTACAATGTTTAGGAAATACCGCTATTGTATTATAGCGGAGTGACAAACGATATTTTAAAGACTTCGCCTATATTATCGTAACGTGCGAGTAGGTAAGCATTATGTAACAATTATTAAGCGTAACAAAGAGAGAACTTTAAGTTATTCGCAGTCATAGTTAAGAAACGGACAATGAAGATTCATTACACCATGGTAACTATTACAAATTACAGTGTGAATACAAAATATTATTATGAACAATAACAATTCTGCTCCACATTATCATCTTCTAATTTTCACACCTATTATACAGATATCATTATAATTTCCACAATCAATCGATACCTTTTTCGATCTTCCTTTACTCCGATTTGTCCATTATCATACTCAAAACTTTTCTAGTTACATGATTTTCATCTCTCCTCATAACATGCTCATGCCATGCTAACCTATTACTCCTCAACTTCTGTCACTGGTGCTATTTTCAAGATTCCTCTGATATATTCATTCTTAATCTTATCAATTCTAGTTACACAGCATATCCACCTGTTAAGTTAACTGGCACCTCTGCCACATGTATTGTTTATTCATTTGTCTCTTTCGTAGCCCAGCAATCTGGTACATACAGTATGATTGGTCTTATAATAGGTTTATACACCGTCTCCTCAAGCTTCAAGGGCAATAGTCGGTCACAAACTACCCCAGACACCTTTCGCCATTTTATCCACCTTGCATTTACCCTATTCCTCATGTCCATGTTTATGCCGCCATTATTGTCTATTATTCTGATCTCTAAATTATGCATAAAAGATTATTAATTAAAGTCACGTCAGCACGTTTAATGGTGGTAGAGCCACGCTGAAACTATTACTGGTGTCAGCATGAATGGGTCGGCTCGCCCGGGGTAGTACCACCCTCTCATAGAAAACCGACGTGAAGTAACAGTGCTTGCATTGTTGCGTTTCGTTTGGTCAGTGAGAGCGCCGGAGGCCCATCTCCCCTCTCCTCTCTCCTCTCCCTCTCCCTCCCCTAACCCTTCCCCCCAAGGGTGGCAACGCACTCGCGACTCCTCTGGTGTTGTTAGTGTCCATGGACGGTGGTGATCACTTAACATCAGGTAACCCACCTGTTCGTTTGCCACATATGACATAAAAAAAAAACTATATTTTGGATTGATTGGAGTGGTAAAATGCAACCAGACTGTAGAAGTTGGCTATAATTGAATATCCGTGTGTAAAACTCGTGAAGGGGTCGCGTAATTCGTGATGAGTAAGGCCCGAGGACACTTTACACTGAAATGATTTATTCATCAGTCGCATGACGTCAACGTTATATCACTGTCTCCGTCGGGTATTAGGGTCGTAAGGGTGTAATTAGGTAACCTATCGAACTCAAGGTTCGGCAGACGTATAATTTTCACTAGAAATATCATATAACTTGAATCGTATGTGTAATTTCGGTTTTTAATTGGACATTTTGTACCGCTGTTGGGAATACAAAATTTGAATAACAATTATATAAGTATTCATAAATATAGTTTTAGCGGTTAATCACAATTTTACCTGATATTAAATGACATTGTAACGTAAGATGGTAATACGATAAACCTGAAAGGAATCTCAGAAATACAGTAATTGGAATACATCTTTGACGATAGATTTCTAAATTGATGGTGGTACCTAAACAGACAGGCGTAGGGGAAAGCCCTGTCATTTTGCTATAGTTCTGTCATATTAATATTTATAATAGTAATATTTTCCTTCAACGAATGTTTTTGCTGATTGAAGAATTTCAATAACCATGTGGTATCAAAATATGCTACCATTGTTTTCGTTAGAGAATGAGTATTTACATCCTTTTAATATTCACGCATTAATAGTTATAGTACAAAGAATACCATCTCTTATATTAAGATTTTTAGCTGTATATGGAATTATACATCGTCCTACGAAGAGCTTTCCGCTATGTAAAGGTATGTTCAAGTATTACGTAAGCAAAATTTTTGTAATTCCTGACCTCCGTAATCAAAAATAAACATTGCTCTTAACCACCTCCATGTTTACGTAAATATTCACATAAGCATTTTTAATCTATTCTAATTTTCTTATTGACTCATGGGCAGTTAACAAATTCAGAATTAAGGATTTCTTAGTCTATAGAGCAATTCAATTATAGTGATCCGTTACTGGGGCGATGGTAGCCTAATGGATAAGGCTTACGTAATATTGGACGGCTGCAAACAGTATATTCGCAGGTTAATAATATTATTACAAGAATAGATAAATATTTACTAAAACCAAGTATTTGCGACAAAATTCGCAGATACAACCACTAAGCCAACGGATCCTCTATCTACCGAAATAGGGGTAATTTTGCCCGGCGGTACCCTCGAAAGCCCGCATTAAGTTCCCGATAATTTCCGTCTCGCTTTTCAGTTCACCGTTACTGTCCTGGGACCGGGCGTCGGGTGTCCCGTTCAGAAATACATTGTCACTTCAGAACCAGATGGGATTTGAAATAAATCTGTCTTGAGATTACTTGTGTCCGTTTGGACAGCTGTATTTTGAATTTGATACTTTAAAATGCAATACAGTTGACTAGTAGTTCTATAGCTACATTGTAGATAGGCGTTTAGTCCAAACAATTTTATATAAAGTTGGTATTCTTATTTTTATGCACTCGAGTAATAATCGTGCTGTCTATTTGATAATGCCAGCTTTGTATTGGATTCGTATTGTACAGATAACCAAAAGTTGAAAGCATGAATAAAGGTCTAAAAGGATATCGAGTTCTTTTAAACAAGTATAAAGCTTTATCAATAAAGATGCCAGGTCACATGAGCTTGGACTTGCGATAAAAAGCACTTATGGATCATTTAGACATAAATTTGTTAGACATAAAGTTACGGTAGTCCTGGTGCCAATCATATTAGATTACTACTCTTAGGAACTGAGTTGGGAATGACTAGTGTGCCAGGGAGTGTTGATAACCAAACTCTTTCGACCAGAATAAAGTAGTGTGAACGAGACATTAAAGCAAAAAAATAAGTGGGCCAGTACTGCACTTGCGGTGAAATCTTATGTATATACTACTGAACCTTCTGCCTGAAGTAAATAATTAATAATGTTAAAATTTTAGAGATGGAAAATAATCAGCTCGTATTGTAACGCGTGATGCTAATAAACCAGAAAATATAGTGCAAATACTTGCTTGTAGTATGAGTGATGTAATGGTAGTTCTATCACACCTTTGAACTTGCTACAGGCTGTCTATAATAGTATACTCAGTATTATAGAAGATTGTTAGCTTGTTCAAAACAACATTATTCAATAATACGGACCTAGTAAACTATATACAAAATATATTTATTTTATACGGTTATGGATTATGCATAATATAGGTATTGGGAGAAAGAAGTATCTATTATAAACAACGTATAGTCGGTCAGTCAGGGAAACCAATTCACACTCTGGAAGGAACTGTGACTATTTATCCGAGCAGAGCTTCGCCTTACAATAACTTCGACAAAGAAGTGCGTCCCCGATCTTTTTTTTTTCGAACTGACTATGCTATTGGCCTTTTTAGAGGCCTCTACAGCTTCACCGGACTATTAAGGCGAGCGCTCAAGGCACTCAGCCGATTTTACTTGGACAAGTAGCTCAAGGGTGCAAGGCACACTTCGGCTTGGCTGTTGCCTGTTTCATGCAATTCGCGATCGGTCTTAGCTAACCTAAATTAAGCTAAACTATTCATACAAACATTTCTGAACTATTACAATTCGATAAGGGGAAAAAACAAAGCCCTTCCACTTTTTTTGGACAAATTGGCTAAATCATTTATATATCATTTTGGTTAATAAAATACTATAAAGGCCATATTAAATCATTAAAATGAATTACAAAAATATGGATCATGACAGAAAATGTGGTTGTAAAATTTTACTATATAAAAATTGCAAAACTTTTATAAACACCTGGGAAGTAATGATAACTTAGTAACAATTGACGCCAAACGTACTTGTAATTATATTCCATATTTAGTATATCCAAAGTACGGTAAGCATTCGTTAAAAATAATCAGCCTTTTTATATCCAAATTAAATGCTATTACGTCCATCATTTCACCTAAGTAGCTCCAATAAAAACTTTCCAAAGTAATCGTTCAAAATAAAGGATCCCCGACGCAAACCTTTGGAAGGGTCCGACGGATTACATTATCATAGTATAATACTGTTCTGAAGCTAGCAAACGAGAGTGGTTCTATTGAATGTGGGGACCGCGAAGAAATTGTAACGTACTCTTTTAACGGACATAGAAGAAATATGATAAATATTGAGAACGGAAGACAGAGAGAAACAAAAAATTACTAGGTTACTACGCACAAGAGGAACAAGTGAAATTATATCATAAAAAAGAGAGTAAAATAAACCAAATACATACTAAAGAAAATTTTAGATTTCGCATACATTATGTGTGTGTGAGTGAGTATTTCGTCTTTTTCGTAGAAGTAATATGTACTAAGAAACGAAACACTGTAAGTTCTTTGAAGGTTGTTTTTTTTCTCCTCCTGGTTTTATATACCTTGTTAGTTCTGTTGTATTTCTATGGTGTTTTATTTTTATTTTACTACGATAATGTAAGGACTCTGTGAACAAACTTCTCGACATATATTGTCTAATTCCAGAACGCAACAAAGTGAGTGAAAGACACGTGATTGGTGATAATTGGTGGAATACAGTTGAGTGCATATATTCAACCACCCATTTTCTTTATTCGATATAAATCATCTAATCTGAAAGATGTTAGACCTACCAAATGACAGTCGCGTTATATTTAGATCTGAAAGAAGTTTGACCAAGGAATTAAATTTAAGGGAGTTAAAACAAAATTTAAAGTAACTCCAAGTCATAGTCTTGTGATCATTTTAAAGAAACATCAATACGTAGAAAATATATATATTTATTAATGGCAGTAATAACCTGAAATGATCAGAATTGGTGACCAAATTACAGAGATTATATTCAAGACGCTTCTAACATAAAAAAGAAGGCTCAACCCAACCGTTGTATATTTTAGAGGGCTGGAAAAAAGAGGTTAAAAAGTCACCCATATTTGCGGGTCCGTGCGGTGCCAGACCTCGTTTAATGGAATTAGTCTCGCACGGGACCTACAAACAGTATTATGTAATGGTAATGTAATCTAGCGGACCTTTTGTGTTGAACCATTTATTTATACTCGGTCTGAATTATCGTTTAAACGTGAACCCTTTTCGTGGTCTAGTGGGTTAGGTGGTCGGTTAATAACACGTTAGATCTGAATTGCCTTTAAACATTTTTTGCTTTTCCCAGGAAAAAAGTAATATCGACTAATTGCGAGAAGGATTGATTGAAGATTTGTCAGAGAAATTAATATTGCTCCAAATTTCTCAGAATTAATATAATAAATATAAAGTTAAATGCTTTATAATAGAACAAATATAAAGTTAAATGCTTTATCATAGAACAAATATAAAGTTAAATGCTTTCAGATGTGGAAATCAACATTCGAACGTTCGTCCACAATGAAAGGAATATGGTACAGATCAATCCAAAGTGAGCCTTGTAGTTACCCTCTGGTTTGCTAATAATAATAATTCTAGAGAGAATATTGTCAACACTTTTAGGGTAAGATTTGGACACATTCCATGCAACAATTTATTTAATAAAGAAATCCTACACCTCCTACAGCAAACTGTGAAGTGTGTGGGGTAGTAGAAGATGTGCGTCATGTATTAAAAGAATATATTCAGTTTTTTTTTTTTTATTGTACAACGGCAGAATGACTTTACTGTGCCTGATGGTAAGTACAATACAATCCAAAAACAATGGCGACCACCGAGTGACACACTATTCATCGCCGGTCGCAGCTGTCATGCCAGCCTGCGAAAAGCTGGATATGCACATGCTGATCTCGAAACGTGACCCGCAGAAGCGAATCACTATGACGGCCTTTTTCGCCATATACATGGTGGTTGCGACCCAATCAGGCTATAACACCCTACCACCCCGCTATCGCCATTGCATCGTTCGTTATTCAGCAGGGTGCACCACGTGCAGGTGAGGTTGGCTTGAGTGTCTCAAGTCTTGAATGTTATTCGACACCCCTTACACCAAAGTTCTAAGCGGGTAGACAGTTACTGATGTTCACTCTCAATTTGGATTTACAAGATATTGAAATGTTTCTATCCAAACCTAATAATATTGAAGCACTGAATTTATTTAAGCTGTTAAGTCATCATTAATGACGCTGTATTAGTATATTACTTTTAGTAATGTGTTTTATTTAAGTTATTCAGCCTGTAAATTAAGATAAGATTACTGTGGTGCAGATATAGCCATAAAAGCCCCTAAATAAATGTTTTTAATGTATCATGTTGTCATAATGTGGCCGAACCATGTTCATCGAAAAACTGTAAAGTTGTTTCATCTTAATGTTACATATGAAGGTATATTTTATAAAATGTTGGTCGCATTTGTGATTATGAAAGTTTCTTGTTACTTTTAAGTTAGTTTTGTAAATACTCCTGTTACGTTACGTTTATGAGGAGGGTTATTAATCTCCACAATTCCTATCTGTCTAGCATAACGTATAGTGTATATCTAAGGTTGGTTAGGAGGTACATATATTGATGCTTATTTTTATTTAACTTAGGCTCCAAAAATAACACGTTAGTCCCGTTTTTTATCATCACATTACGTCACTTTAGTGACAGAAATATAATTATGTTCTGAATCTTATATATTAGAAACTTCAAACTAAGTCAATTCTGTTAGTATGTTGAAATCTATCAACGAATACATATCAGTCTCCTCCCAAAATTGTAGATTCTTATGTAGGCTTACTAACATCTTTTGTCCTCATCTCATATTAAGATGAAATGAACTTGCCGTAAAATACATCTCGTAACTTGAACCTTCTTTAAATTACTTATTGTAAAAGAAACCCCATTTTCTATTTAAATTAATAGTGACTTAATAATTCAAGTTAAACTTCACTCGGTAAGCGAGTTCACCAGCTTAATGAATATATCTTAAACGCAGCGGTGAAGATTAAATGAGATTAAACTTAGTTATCGAGTTAAGTTTGAGTTAAGTTGCTCTGTCGGTTCTTCTTAGGTTTTATCTTTAAACTAGCTTATTTCAACTGTGTCTCTTGTATTTTGAGCTTAATTGTGATTCGTGGCCTGATCCGTGGTCAGGATTATTAACTGTTTTGTGTAAGTCTAACAACTCTTCGTTTTCTACAGTTTTATAGGAGACATCTCGGTTGCACGTGGACATAGTAAAACAAGGGAAAATAATGCTCAAACGAATATGTATAGGTAGACGAAAGTAAAACAGCTCACTACCATTTTCTCCTCTGTTTTTCAACCGATTTTCTTTATTTTTATCTTATATTGATAAACGCGCTATCGACGAGCTTTTGTATTATCAATTAAAAAAAAAATGGAAACGTTCTTTTTCTTACCTTCAAATATGCATATGTTCTAATTTTCTTGTTCGTAAATAACAAAATTGTTACAGTTAAAGAATTGGGTAATATCGTTTGCTGGTTTTGCATAATAAATGTATATCAATACATTAACAAATTTAAATATATTTGTAATTGCTTAATAATTTTATTAATTTACAAGCTTCTGTTCGCGGCTTTGCTCGCGATAACGTAGATTTGATTTAATCCTCGGGAACAGCACATTTTTTTAGCTGAAAAGAACTCTTATGACCTTTCCTGTACTCCTCATAATGTGTATGTAAAATTTCATGGGGATCGGTTAAGTAGTGAAGGCTTGAAAGTGTTACAAAAAAACTCACATTCCTATTTATAATCTATACATATAACAAAAATGTCAGTAACGTTCCCCAGTCCGTTAGTGGTATCCGCCGCAAAATACGAACCCGTACCAAACGCTGCGCGTTGTAAAAGACGTCCGCGACATATTTTTACCGACCCTCCCGATGAAATAACGGCAGTGAACGATCAGTACCAGCCTGTCTCTCTAAACAGAGCGTGCTCACGCCCACGCCCGCGTAACCACAGATCACGCCGCCGTGGTCTGGGGGTAAATTTCGCTCCCGCACACCAGACTAGGCCCCCCTCGGCAGCAGCTCAAGCCTAGGTCCGTTCCCTCGGCGTGGAGCCCTTGAGTACGCTGCTCGCGCGATACAGTGACACAAAATCTTACATCACTGCGACAACATTACACATATCACCTCCACACACGTGCACGCATACACGCTTACACATGCAGGTGGAAGGGTTTTATTTTTTCCCTTATCAAACTGAAATAGTTTAGAATATTATCCGATACGAAATATATATAGGAGTTGTTGAGGTATGTATGCTTGGTACACATATATGTTTCAACAACTCATATATGTATGAATAGTTAGTTTAGCTTAGGTTAGCTCAGATAGGTCGCGAATTGCATGTATCAGGCAACAGCCAGAGCCGAGGTGTGCCGCGCACCCTTGAGCTAGTTGTCAAAGTAAAATCGGCTGAGTGCCTTAAGCGCTCGCCTTAGTAGTCCGGTGAAGCTGTTAAGACCTTGGTTGGTCAATAGCGTAGTCAGTTCGAAAAAAAAAAAAAAAAGTCAGTAACGTATTAGATTTTTCTGAAAAAAAAATGTTGCAAGTGACTTGGAATAAGTAATAAAACACATTTCAACTATTTTTCGAAATGAGTGTCTGTTTGTATGAACACACATCACTGCTAAAATACTGCGTTTACGATAAAACCTCACCAAGAAAATCATAATGCGCATCCTCGACTAACATTTACTTTTACTTTCATTACGTCGGTTGGCTCTATCAAAACTTATTGTATAGAAAAGTAGATAAATAAATGGATTTAATACGTTCAGAAGATTTTATTACTCAATGTTTTTTTTTACATTAGGTTCCACGTGGACGTAGTCGCGGGCCTACCTAGTATCAGTTAACACTGGTTAGATCTTTCAATAATGATTGTTGATCGAATTTCGACCAGTAGGCGTATTGTTAGGAGGTCGTCCCTGTTTGTTTGTAGTAAAAAAAAACTACACAACTGCACTAACGGTTTATATATTAAACAATACATTTACACACAGGCTTCCGAATTGTGTTTTGAGTAGACAGAGCCATACTCCGCGAGGTTTAACTCCTGACGGAACTAAGTTATGGAAATTTATAATTAAATAAAGTAAAAATGTCAAATCGCTGAATTACACATGTGATAAAACATACATACATTATAACGCTTTATGTGCATAATATTATATGTGCATAATAATTTTGCCTACTTCAAAAAAGACATTAAGCTGTCTGAAAATGTACAGAGAAGAGCCACCAACATGGTATATGCAATACGTAGCTTACCCTATGAACAGCGCCTCAAAAACCTTGGCCTTATCACACTAGAATAGCGTAGGCAAAGGGGCAGGTTAGTCGAAACATATAAAATCCTCACTGATTATTACGATGTGTCCAGCCTTAAATATATAAAGCTGAATGACAATAAACACTTACGAGGTTATCTCTTAAAACTTTGTGAAACGTAAGCAAAAAAACTCAATGAAGCACTTTTTGCCTAACAGAGTGGTCGCAGCATGGAATAAACTCCCAGAGAAAGTTGTGATGGCTCCCACTATAAACTGTTTTAAGAATAGTTTGGACATGGAGGATATCTCCAAGTTATTTGATACACACGCATCAGCTAATTAGCTGCTAATGTGTTATACCAAATCTTGTATAAATATAATAAAAATGAAGTGTCTGTATGTAATATCAAATTTTTTTTGACTGATTGAGTATGAAAATATACACGATTCTGATAACAAAAATGCAATTTTTTAAATTTTTGGCGGTCTGTCTGTCTGTTTGTTCCGGCTAATGTCCGAAACGGCTTGAGCGATTTTGACGAGAATTTCACTGGGAGGCAGTTAAAATTATAGCGGGTTACTTAGGCTACTCTAATTTAGACTAGCTGTTAACGCGGCTTCGTCTGCAATACTAGCTTCAAAATGGTTGAACCGATTTTCACGGAACTATCACCAGCAGATAACGGACATAATAGCGAGTAATTTAGTCTATTTTAATTTAGACTAACTGTTAACCGTGGCTTCGCCCGCAATACTATCTCCAAAATGTTTAGTCCCGTCTTCACGAAACTCGCACAACAGATATCGGATCTTCTAAAAAATAATTCAAGCAATTTTAGTTTATACTATCAGTTAACCGTGGCTTCGTCGACAGAGCTATCTCCAAAACGGTTACACCGGTCTTCACGAAACTTTCACTGGCAAATAGCTGATCTTATAAAAAGTAATTCAAGTAATTTTAATTTATACTAGCTGGTAACCGTGTCTTCATCCGCAGTGCTATCTCCAAAACGGTTAAACCGGTTTTCACAAGACTTTCACTGGCAGATAGCTAACTTTACAAAAAGTAATTTAAGCAATTTTAGTTTATACTGGTTGTTAACCGTGGCTTCGCCCGTTGTGCTATCATCAAAACGGTTAGACCGATTTTCACGGGACTTTCACTGGTAGATAGCGTACCTTATAAAACGTAATTGAGGTTATTCTATTTTACACTAGCTGTCACCCGCGACTTTGTCTGCATGAAATTTAGCAAGATTTCAACTCATTCTTTATTTTTAATAAGATAATTAATTATCAGCTTATTGTTTACAATTCTACATTATAATTATTAATAACTTTAATGATATATAGGTCTTCCTAATAAGATCTTAGATTATAAACGTGTTACGTAAAGAGTTCCATAATACAATTTCTTGCGGAACAGACAAGCATTTATTTTTTGTATAGTCACAAAATTTTAATTATAATAATGGTAATGTATATTAAATATAATGTAAATGTAAATTTTTATAATACTATTTTAAGTTATTGTTTCATTAGTTCCTTATACAGTGTAAGTGAGCACTGGGGTAGTTATATGGCGGGTTACGGTTCCAAATATGTTTCTGATGACAAATCTCTTTTGGCATGCTGTTAGTATTTATATTTCTAATGTACACGTCACACGTTATTTTTAGTGGCGTGCGCGTCGTACTTACAATTGTCTTTAAAAAGCATTTCTATAATTGTACATAGTCTTACAATTTTATAATTCTTTAATACGATTTTAAAAAAACGCGTGCGGAGCTGCGGGGGCATCTAGTAATAATAATAATAAGGGTTACATAACTACACGGGTACACTAGTGTATTAGAAATTCTTCAAAGAGTGATAACTTATTTGGGCTATTGTTTAGCGTTCAATTTCAATCTAGCGTATCTAAGTATTCGTAACTCTTGAAAGTTAGTGACGTCATACAACGATGACGTCAAGAATCTCATGGCAAACAAACTGATAAGAGATCGCTGCCCTTTTCCAGTGGCTCTCGTCCCCTCGGGTGCTTATTAACGTAATTGGAAATGAATTCAAGCTACTCGATAAACCAATACTAATTCAGTTCTCGTTCCTTATCCGGTGACTGAGTAGTTGCGAGTCAATTATGCGCCGCGTGTATTGCGAATAGGGTTGTCAAGTTATTACCTTTTTCTTTATATAATATATGTAATTACACCTTTTGAGACTACATATGTCGGTTTGAAATAAATGAAAAATATGTGCATCGTCTCAACAATAGACTATTAGTAACAAATTTTTTCGCTTGTTCTGATTGTCTCGTTCTTGTAGACGTCACGTTCCACGATGTTGTAACTACTTAACCGATCATCATCAAATTTTAAAAACACGTTGTCAGGGATATACAGAAGTACATATGGACCTTTCATCTTGATGGATAGATAAAGTCTACATTCATTTTATAATATTAATCAATCAAAAAAGTATAGAAACGATATATATACTCTGGGTTTAGTGTATTTACCATTTTAGACCACATCATGATTTAATATGGTGAGTATATATATATATGCATATATATATGCATATGCATATATATATGCATTTAACCACAATCTCACCATATTAAATCATGATGTGGTCTAAAATGGTAAATACACTAAACCCAGAGGGCGTTGGTTCTCAAGTGCAACTGCTGGAACACACCGACAGGTGCTTGGTGACAGATTATCAATTTGTGGGTGGTAGCTATCCCGGCGGACTTAAGAAATCCCTACCACCATGTTACGGTTTCATCACGTTTTCCTTCACTGAAAGCTCCGACTCAGTTGCTAAGATTCGAACCTACGTCCATCGACGTGGTGTCCAAACATGCTATTAAGTAAACCATCATCGTTTCAGTCTTATTTATGATACGTTAGTGACTCGTGTTACCTAAAAAAAGCCTTCATAAATACTGATAGGATACGAGGCAACCCTAATCCGGAATATAAAGCGCTCATCCCGTTCATTCAGGCTGTAGTATATTTTCCTGTGTACTCGCCGGGACGCGTGCGTTGTGGCTTTCGCAGTTGAATGCGCGCTGCCAGCCCTGCATTACTTTTTTCCAGGTACAATGTGTTTTAAGTGCAGCCTCCCGGCGGTTTCGCCATTAAAGGATATATATTGTGCTTTTTACGCACAACTGAGGTGTGTGAATTGCTTTTTTTATCCGGCGTAATGTTTGCTCAATTAAATTAAAAAAAGATCTGTTAATTGTTAATATAAATAAAGGCGCACACAAGTTAGACATAATAACTGTACCCCGATTTCGTACCCCGACACTCTGTGCGGCGTCACATTGCCCGCCTGCTTTATAATTTTGTATCGTGAGTGCATCCAAATTTGAAAACGTTCAAACAACCAAAGCCTTAAGTTTTAATATTCGTAAAAAAGTGCAATAAAATGAATGTAATTAATGTGGAAGTATATATCTCAGAACGAGATGATCATTTATTAGTAGCGATATTATTAGCATTCATGGAGGTTGATTACAATCCTTGAAATTAGACGGAGCTTTTCCGGTAAAGGAAGACATCGTGAAGAAACCATTCCATTATTATATGTTTTTTCCAAACTCGCCTAGTTTAGCAAACACGCACAAATTGAAAATCTATCCCCAAGTTCTCAAGCCTTTCCTCGTAAAGCTTTGTTAAATAAATTTTTAATATAAGATCAACTTTAAATATCCATGTACCTCTTAAAATGTGAACCATGAAAGCGAGAATATAGAAAATCCCTCTATCAATAAGGCTGTTTAAGATTCAAGTGGAGTGTAACATAAAATTTGTGAACGCTCAAGGAGTATACTAAGTATTCTAGATGCGGCAGACACGTATTTGGGTTCTAAATAAGAGGCGTTTTATACGTACTCCTAAATTTTGCGAAACTGCGATGGGGAATTTCAAATGACAGTTTTACCTCAAAATGATTAAACGTGGTAATTTCTGGAACTACGAGAGTCATTTGGAAAATAAAATATATTTGCAACTTTATTACCTGTGCCCGCGACTCCGTCCGCGTGGAATGTAATGTAAAAAAACAGTCACTAATAAAATTATCTGAATATATTAAGCCTATATACTTGTAAGTATATTTACTTATCTACATTTCTCTCGTACTTAAGCCGCGTCGTTATTAAAATTACAATAACTTTATATAGATTTAACCGATTTTAATGAATCTAAGACTAAATGTTACACAGTGATATGCTTTATAATTTTCTTTGTGAGAATTCGAACGCAGTTTTTTAGCAGTGATACGTGTCCAAACAAAAAGACAAAACTTTTTCACAAAAATACATATATATCTTTTGGGGTAAGGCTTTAGGTATAAAGTACGATACAACAAAAATAATGTAGGTGAGGCACGTGGCATGGGCTATAGGTGGCTAAAAGCGGTATGGCCGCTGTACAAGAATACATTGTCTCCGAGAAAAACCGAACTGTGAATACCTATATCAGCGAGGTACCACGCTACACAGATCCTTCGTGCTTCATACATAATTAATTTCAACTTATCCAATTATGTTTACAAATGTACTGTAAGTAGCAAATATATGCTATATTTGATTATGAAATCCAAAGTATATCGTGGTTACCATAAGAAATTAAGAACCTTATACAATTTGTACCAGGTGTGAAACGGCTCCCACCCTTTCATTATATGAAAGGATTCGAGGAGGAGCTATTAACTCGCGTTATGTTTTCTTTCACATGTGGATTTTATTTCCAATCTGACGAGTTTCCTTTGTGCTTTTAACTGGATCTATAAAAGGAATATTTGCTTTAAAGGGGTTCCCAACTACCTTATCTTTTTCGTATTGTTGTACGTACGCGACTTGGGTTATAAAATCAAGTATAATATGTAAAACATCGTACAACCTTATTGAATATAGTGAAAGTAAGAGACGATTGTAAAGACAGAAAAGTGTGATGCTCCTTTCTGCTTACAGGAGTAAGGATACGGCGTGATAGATAAATAAATACATACAAATAAAATGAAACTGATTTAGGACTTATCCGGTTATTGCCTTTGCCTTAGGTTTTTGCCTTATTCATTAATAACATTTTTTTGACGAGTTTTTAGAAGGATCTTAGTCTGTCATGTAGTGGACTTTATTTGGACGTTGTTTTATTTGAATAATCTTGTGTTATTTACCTCTACATTTTGTAATGTTGGTAGTGTTTTACGTAGTATAGTTCGATTATTATGTAAAAGTGAAGTGGATATGAAATAATACCAAAGAGCATGAATTCTTAGATGCCGCAAAAACTCAATAGAATGTTCTAAGAATGAAGCCACCATCTTGTTAGAACATTGAAATTATAGAAAGATTATTGGGGTGTAAGGAGTGTCAAATAACATCTAAGACTTGAGACATCCAAGCCAACCTCACCTGCACGTGGTGCACCCTGCTGAATAACGAACGAGGCAACGGCGAAAGCGGGGTGGTAGGGTTTTACAGCCCGATTGGGTCGCAATCACCATGTATATGGCGAAAAAACCCGTCATAGTGATTCGCTTCTGCGGGTCGCGTTTCGGGATCAGCCTGTGCATACCCAGCTTTTCGCAAGCCGGCATGACAGCGGCGACCGGCGGTGGATACTGTGTCACTCGGTGGTCGCAATTGTTTTTGGATTGTACTGTGCTTACCATCAGGCACAGTGCAGTCACTTTGCCGTGCTACTATAAAAAAATGTATTATTACCTATTCGACAATGACAGTAATAATTTGGACAATTACCAAAAATAAAATAAATAAAACTGATCACTAATGACAAGATTTAATAAATGCGACTTAAAAATGGTAGTAAAGACAAAATAAAAAATATAAGACAGCCTAGGGTTAATTCAGACAAAGCATGTAGTTCTTATGTAACAAGAAAACTATTTGTAACCGAAGGAATAAATCAGCCAGCAGAATAACAAGCTTAACCACTTTACGGAGACGGTATTTTTTTTCTCAAAGTAGAAAAAAAGCTAAAGTATAATTTAAGTCAAGTATTAGATACAACGATGAACCTTCTGTTTTTGTCGACCGCAGCGCGCCGGCTGATTTCCGAGGCGTGGGTCAAAGCGTCCATAACACACAGGGTATTGCGGTCGCGTGTAATACACACTTATTTGACCTACTTCGTGTCCCATATGTTGTTCCGAGGGCTTCCGTATGTTGTCGTATGCTCATTTGTGTGACCAAAATTGTATCGTGGACATCTTACCCGTCGCTCTATTTGCTGAATATCAATAGAACATCTTTCCTTTTAGCATATAGTAAGAATGTAAATATAACGTATCTGTATTTTTTAGTTCGTTGTGAAATTGTTGCAAGTGTCGAGGAATAAGTAATGAACTATGTTTCAATCAGAAATATCTGTCTGTCTGTCTCTCTGTTTGTTTGAACACTTTGCTAAAGCACTGCGTTTACGATAAGACCTCATAAATAACACAAATCATTTTTTTTTATGTCATAGTTGGCAAACAAACAGCTGGGGCACCTGCTGTTAAGTGATCACCACCGTCCATGGACACTAACAACACCAGAGGAGTCGCAAGTGTGTTGCCATCCTTAGGAGGGAAGGGTTAGGGGAGGAAGAGGGAGAGGTGAGGGGAGAGGGGAGGGGAGGTGGGCCTCCGGTGCTTTCACTGACCGAACGAAACGCAACAATGCAAGCACTGTTACTTCACGTCGGTTTTCTGTGAGAGGGTGGTAGTACAACGGACGAGCCGACCCATTCATACTGAAACCAGTAATCGTTTCAGCGTGGCTCTATCACCATTAAAATAAAGCATATCCTCGAGTAACTTAGTCTTTGTTTTATTAAAATCGGTCCACTCTATCAAAAGTTATTGTAATTTGAACGACGGCTCGAGGTAAGTACGAGAAAAGAATAGGTAAGTAAATGCAATTCAATCTCTTACAAAAACAGGATTTTATATAGTTTATAAATAATATCTAAGACACAGTCAAAGAAAGATTGTTTTTTGCATCAAGTTCCATGCGAACGAAGTCATGGGCACAGCTAGTTTATAATAAGAGACTTATTGTATGACATCTGTCTCGAAAATGATTCAAATTATCATAATACCAGTTGCTGCTGTAGTTCAAGTATAAATAAGTTGCAAAATATACGATTATAGCAAGTAAATGCGATAAGGTTGTATTTTGAGCGTCGCGAGAGACTCCAATGCAGGTGTGGGTTATTTACAGGTGGATTAATCCCGCGGAGCGTTCTACCGGCATGAATTCGTCGAGGGATTTGTTTGATGCGGGCACGGAATATCTAGTTTCAGGAACATTTATTATTAAATCTAAAGAATATATACTGACCACGTTCTTGATTGTAATATCTCGCCAACAAATGATTAGTGCCTGTTCAAATAGAGACGAAGTTAATTCTACCAAAAATGATTAAAACTTTGCCGTGAATGAATAGCATAGCCCTTTGACAAAAGAAATTGAATGAATATGCAATATACTTCTAGAAAAATCTGCTTCCAGATAAAAACTATATAGTTTTATTGTAGAAGTCAACGAGCTTTTATAATACCCTATCATTAAAACAGTAAAAATTAGTTTATCAAGAAAATAGACAATTTAGATCTAAAGTTAAATGAAGTTCGCGTTAATAGGGTAATGAGTAAAAAACGTCCAGACACCTCAGGGTAGTAATACCCGTTTTGTATAAATACTTCTTAAGTATACTTTACGAATAGTACCGGCTGTAAAGACATCAAGATATGCTGGAAGCGTTGTAACCATACCACTTGGAAATTATGGTGATAGATATTGATTACATGGAAAGATAGATAGATTTGCCGGATAGTGAGTTCAAGAAGCTTGTCAAGCGGGTTTTCATATCAAAATGCTATTATAGGATGGATATATAATATGTGAATGATTGTGACGCACCTCTCTGTGCATCCATTAAAAACGAATGTAACTATTTATGTTTAAAAAAGTATATAACATGAAAAGATAAACCAGATCGATCGTTATTTGCCGGTTCTTCTCGATGACTGGGTTGTTTTCCGAATCAGTGGTAGCTTTGACGTTCATAAGCGCCTTCTCAGGGCCTAAATTGAATAAAGGATATTTTGATTTGATTTGAACAAATGGTATTGAAATACGATTTAGTAGAGAAAGTCATCTAGATTGTGATATATCATTTTAATTCGTTGTTGTAAGCAGTTTTGTACATACGAAGCAAAGAATTTGTCTCCTAAAAATATTTGGTGGAACTTCAGTTCACAGTTACAGAAATCAGGCGGACTTATCTAAGTAGCTGCAAAGGGATGGACAAGAAAGAAAATTGCTTAAATAATATAATTGTCGATATTGTTGGATTATAGAATGTAAAAGAAACAGTGCATTGCACAATTGAAGAGGTATAAATTATATCTACATATGATATGGCTACTATATTTCTTATTATCTCTGAAAATTAAAAAAAAACACGATAAATGAACATTATTCTAAAAATGACTAAATAAATATCAAATTAATAAAGGGTCCGCTCTCGTCTGCAACACGATGCAGACTGATGTTGCACCCCACCATTATCTATTCATACAATAATGATTTTCACTTTTACCCACATATTCATTAGTATCATCATCAGCCTGTAAGATACCCCCTGAAGCGGCATAGCGCTCCTCTCGAAGAAAGGTATGGGTATGATGACCACGACAACACATCACGTCTCGGCGATTTCAAACTCTACACAGAAATCCACAGTTCTATGTTCTCCCAAATATAGTAGTACTATAAGAACATTTCTCAGGTTCAGGTTTCTTCACGATTTGTTTAATTCGCCGTCAGCCGATAGTGTTCCCAATTTAAATTCTGAAGAATTCGTCAGCACATGACGGGGCTCGAACCGGCAAACATCGGATTGACATTCAACCGGTCAAATAACTAGGACCATCACGACTTTTATTCATAACTAGCTGAACCCGCAGCTCCGCACTCGTTTTTTTTATTCGTATTAAATTGCATCATTTTGCGTTTTTCACAAATATATCACAGAGAGCGTTCCGAAGGGTTGATACCTGCTGTTGAGTTTCACTACTGAACGACTAGCCACAAATTGAAATTCCATCTATGTAATTTTGACGGTTGACGATATAACTTCAAAACAATGATTTAACTCCAATCGCATAAAAACACGTATAATGTTTGAAAATAAGGACACCGTTATTAATCATATTACAACTGATCATCGACTTCGCAAGAAACAATTTATTAAGACGAACAAGGATTACAAGTAATTTGAATTACATAATTACTCGTACAATATATTGTCCCAAGTCCCCACTCAAAATGCACAGCCAACACGGTGTGTGTCAACAGGCATTGAAGATGTTTACTATCTGCCCGCATTTAATCGCTTCCCGGGTAAACTTGCCGCCGGAGTCCGCAATCCTGTTTATACACCCACATAGGCACTAACCTGTTTCCATATGCATGACACGCAGACAAAGTCGCGGGTAACAGCTAGTCTAAAATGGAATAACCTCAATTGCTTTTTATAAATCTACCAGTGAAAGTCCTGTGAAAATCGATCTCACTGTTTTGGAGATAGTACTGCGGGCGAAGTCACGGTTAACAGCTAGTATAAACTAAAATTGCTTGAATTACTTTTTATAAGGTCAGCTATCTGGCAGTGAAAGTTTCGTGAAGATCGGTGTAACCGTTTTGTAGATATTACTATGGGCGAAGCCACGGTTAAGAGCTAGTATAAATTAAAATTGCCAAAATTACTTTTTATACGGTTAGCTATCTGCCAGTGGAAGTCCTGTTGAAATCGGTTCAACCGTTTTAGAGATAGCACTGCAGACAAAGCTTTGCATGCGATTTTTTGAACGTCTTCGATTTAGCTGGTAATCGATCTCGATTTATGTGATGGTTATTATAAATAGCGGCACGCTATAATGGCCGTTTTGATACATTACACATTATTTCAGAGACGTGTTGTGTTGATTTATTTTAGGAAAAAAATATTATCAAACACTGCTTTGTTTTGCATTAGGTATCGACGCGAGTTTGCCGGAGGTTAACCAATAGGAGCGGAGCACCAATGAAGAATATTTCAAAATCGGGGTTTTTTTTTCTCTCCGAGTGCTTCCGCTGCGTTTTAGCGTCATCCCAAACGAACGAAGTCGCTGGCAGAGGCTAGTATATAATATTTAAATTTACAAATTATGAAATTCATTGATAAATTCAAAACCGAACACAGTTATTATATTGTATCGAGTTATCACTTTAGTCGGCATTCCTGGTGAAAGTTTGGTGAAAATTGGTCCAATCGTGTTGGGCATAGCATTGAAGACGAAGCCGCGGTTAATACCTAGTCTAATTTAGAGTAGCCTAAGAAACCCGCTGTAATTTCAGCTATGTGTCAGTGAAATTCCCGTCAAAATCGGTCCAGCCGTTTCGCAGATTACCCGGAACAAACAAACAGACTGACAGACAGATCGACAAAATTTAAAAAAAAATGCATTTTTGTTATCAGTAGCGTGTATACTTTCGTACCCAAGCAGTAAAAAAAAAATAGTTTGACATTACATATAGACACTTCATTTTTATTATATGTATATAGATAGATTTCCATTGTCTACTAGTTATGTATAGAAGGTATAGAATAAGATTATATATACCATTTGAGTTCGAATCCAAAATACATTAAAGAAAATTAGAAATCGATACGCCTCGTACTATTCCAAGCAACGGTGTCCGCTATCGCGCTGTAAATTGTGAAACGGCCAACAAATCGAACCGAATTGAACCGATTTCTCAGTTCCAATTTTGTACGCAAACAAAACTGCATTGAATATTTATTTATATTAGATACCGTACATAACTTTGGCAGCATTCAATTACAATAAAAAAAAACTTTACAAAATTAATAAGTAATAACAAAAGCAATAAGTTATATGTAGTTATAATTTATATATCTATATCTTCTATATCTATATAAATACATCACCATCGTTCACATATTGATTTACTCTATAATACCCCTTTGACACCAAAACCCGTTTGACGTGGCGCTTAAACTTACTCTATATATATATATATATATTAAAAATGAGGTGTCTGTATGTAACATTAAAATAATTGTTTTTTACAAAAGTATACATGATACTGATAACAAAAATGCAAATTTTAAAATTTTGTCAGTCTGTCGGTCTATCTGTCTGTTTGTTCCGGATAATCTCCAAAACGGCTGGATCGATTTTGATAGGAATTTCACTAGCAGATAACTGTAATTACAGCGGGTTACTTAGGCTATTCTAAATTAGACTAGCTATTAACCGCGGCTTTGCCCGTAGTGCTATCTTCAACCTAACGGTTGAACTTTCAAAACGGTTAGACCGGTCTTCACGATACTTTCACTGGCAGATAGCTGACTTTACAAATAGTACCGCGACTTTGAATGCATAAAATTTAGCAAGATTTCAACTAATTCTTTATTTTTAATTAGAGAAGTAATTATCAGCTTATTGTTTACAATTAGACATTATAGTTATTAATAACATTAACGATATAGAGGTCTTCCTAATAAGATCTTAGATTATAAATGTATTACGTAAAGAGTTCCATAATACAATTTCTTGCGGAATAGACAAACGTTTATTTTTTGTATAGTCATGAAATCTTAATTATAATGGCAATGTATATTCAATGTAATGTAAATATTTTAAGTTATTGTTTCATTAGTTCCTTATACAGTGTAAGTGAGCACTGAGGTAGTTATGTTGTGGGTTAAGGTTCGAAATATGTTGCTGATGACAAACCTCATTTGACACGCTGTTAGTATTTATATATCTAATATACACGTTACATGTTACTGTAAGTAGCGTGCGCGTCATACTTACTATTGCTTTTAAAGAGCGTTTCTGTAATTGCACACAGTTTCACAATTCTATAATTCTTTAATACGAGTTTAAAAAACGTGTGCGGAGCTGCGGGTACAGCTAGTCATTACATATTATAAAACAAAGTCCCCTATCTCGTCTGTCTGTCTGTCTATTCGCAAGAAACTCAAAAAATACAAAACGGATTTTCATGTGACTTTGAACAATAGATAAAGTGATTAATGAGAGAGGTGTAGGTGTATAATTTGTTAAGGTTTTTTATTATCAGGGCGGGGCCGCTTGTATATAATAATTGCCAAATTTATGTAAGCCCATCACATGAGAACGGCTGCATCTCTTTGGCTAATACTTTTTTGTTGTGTTTGTAATGACAAACAAGTACAAGGTTTTTATGAAAGAAAATAAATGGAAAATCGTAGAGAAATTTGAAAAATCTTGTATAAAAATCCCAATATCAAAATGTGAGTGAGTAAAAAGATTTTCAAAAATATTGATATAATTGATAGATTGATGTTCAGTGGTTCAGTTGTTATTTCATTTTATTACTTGATCGTACTATAAATAGAAGATTTCGTCTCATTTTCATCGTGAGTATACTCGTCCGAAACTTTCACTTCTATCGTATCTTTATGAGGCACAATTTTTTTTAATAAATAGTTTATGAAATGATTTCTAACAAATAATTATCTTATCCCGAAGCGTCGTGGTAACATTTTTTTTTACAATATCAATGATTGACTCTCTTAAATAGTATTATGTCTATATCAGTGATAAACATACATAGCAGTAGTTCTCGTGTTTTAATGTGCAAGTGTATTTTATGTAATGTTTTCAAGTCACGTTACGTTTAAGTGGTGGTTACCTTAGTAAAACTTTAAAAGGGTACTTTCGGGTAACTCCGAATTCACATTCCGAGCCACTATTCCGAATTCACTTGTTCACAATAACTAAACCATATCACGTAAAATACGAATGTTAGAGAATATAAGATCTAAAAAAGTCTTTATGAAGGAATAAACAGTATAAAAGAAATTTGCTAACTATGCAACGGACTTTAACTAAGATTTTACTGGCATTCGGAGACTTTATTAAAATTTGTTGAAATTATATATATGACTTCAGTTTTATCGCTACATATTATGAAACAAAGTTCTCCGCCGCGTCTGCCTGTCTGTTCGCGGTAAACTCAATAAGTCTTATATATAATATAAATATTGAAAGTGGCAAAAAAAATCAAACCACCTTCAAGTCAAAGAGCTTTAGTCGAAAACGCTGCGTAATCCCTTTGATATATAACAAAATAATTGAGATAATAAAGGACGCAGACGAAGTTGCAAGAATCAGCCAGTTCGTTAATATTATGGTTGTGTTGTTGATTAATTTCGAATAAATGAATATTTCTGACGATTACTTGAGTAACGCTTGCTGAATCCTAAAAATACATGAAAATATAGCACAACGAAATTATATGTCTTATAAAGGTCTACATAAAACAATGTCATTGGTTTTAGTTTATATCTCCTAAGGAGAGCTCAGAGTAAGTATTTTTGTCTATTACATACTCTTAAAAATAAAGCACTATTTGCAAAGCTATTTTAAGGAACATAGTATTTGATTGGAAGACGTTCTTTCGCGGAAATCCATCCTTAAATATTATAGTAGACGTTACTATGCACTTCCGTCTGGAATTGATTGACCGCTACCACGTCTCACTGCAACAAAGAACGTTTGATTTTATTCCTAAAAAGGTAATTTGAAACTACTAATAGAGAGAGAGAGAGCGAAATATTAGTAACCAAAACAACAAAAAGGATTAAAACGCGTTCCTTGGTTGAACCTGTCGGCGGTAGAACATAGTAATCATTTTTATCCAAAGAAATATTTTAATGCTATGAAGCATTATTTATAAATACTAGCTGTACCCGCGACTTCGTCCGCGTGGAACCTTATGTATAAAACGGTGAGTAATCACCTGAATGTATTAAGCCCATTTACTTATCTACTTTTCTCTCATACTCAAATCGCGTCGTTATTAACATGACAATAACTTTTGATAGACTGAACCGGTTTTAATGAAACAAATATTAAATGTTACTCGAAGATTTGCTGTATGAACGCAGTACTTTAGCAGTGATGCGTGTTCACACAAACAGACAGACAGATGTTTCTAAAAATGATTGAAATGTATTTTATTACCTACTCCTAGACACCAGCATCAATTTCTTTCACAAAAATGTAAAAAGTACAGACCCTTTAGATTTACATTCTTATTAAATGTATAGAAGATCTTAGAAGGCACCACAGATTAAAAATTATGAGCAACAAAGGAGAAACGATTGTTGCTAGTTACAGATAAAACATTTAATTGCATACTCATTCGCTAGTTCACAGTTCGCTACGTTCCCTCTCATTATTTTACAATTCGAATCCTCGTAAAACAATCGGCGCAATCATCGTGAACTGTTATCGTAAAAGACAGCTCCCGATCGGTTTCAGTTCATTTCGTTCATTCGTTCCCGGTCATCGGTTCGCTCTTTATTCAGCGCGTGTGTGCTTTGAATATCTCATTTGAACCTGCCATGTTCTCTTTTTGTCCAATTTAAAATAGAATACTATAAAATAAGTATTTCTTTTTTTTTAAGACAGTCGCGGTTTTTCCTGAGTAATGAGTTACATTGTTGCGTTTTATTTCAACAATGCTTGTTTAAAACTCTTGTAAATTATAATTTATATTAAATTATTCTATTGCTTATTTATTGTATTTCATTTTTGGCAACCAATCTTCTATATTATTATTATTGGAATTGTCGAGTTGGTAACAAGTGGCCTGTGATAATTTCAATGTTCAAACAAAATGGTGGCCCTCTTGTTAGAACTTTCCATGGAGTTTATATGCCATTATAGAATCCATGCTCCTTTGTATTATTTCCCATTCACATCATTTGTGGGTAATAACCGAAGAAGAACCGTTTTTATTATAACCATTCTACGTTAATCCGTTCCTAGATGGCGCTAAACTATATTTTATTGTTATTACATATATTGTAATTTAACACGAAGTCATTTGCACTTAGAGATATCGGTATATTACATTTACGTTACTCGATCCTTATGCTTGCGGTTGTGTTGCAAGAAAACCTATATATATTTTATATATGTAACATATATATGTTACTATAATATTATATGTCACTGAGATATTTCTTGTTTAACTAAGTCAAGGTTTTTGAAATGTGAAGCAACTAATAATGCGGTTCGGGGTGAAGTCGGTTATACATGCGGTTACCTTTAGACTTGTTATAATGCCATCTATCGGTTGATAACAATAATAATACATTATTAATTGTAAAAGTGTGATATATTTTAGTGTTACTAGCAGTTTTAGTAAGATGATTTTTTTTGTAATAGATTAATTAAAAAAATACATAACCTATCTTTAAAATAATGTTAGCTGTAGAGAGTTACAATATCAGTAAGTGACACGAGCAAATTTTTAAATTTAAATGTAACTTAACACGAGCGAAACCTCGAGCAAAAAATATAGGGCTATAAGATGAAAAAATATATTTTTCAAATGTGCTTGCATTGAAATGAACAATCTAATGAGTTTAATAATTTTAATTGCGAAACAATTGTTTCTGTATACTGCGTTAAAGTTACTGAATGAATATTTACATTAACATAAAATCTGTGTTTCATCAATATTTCATATAATTTTATATTTATTTACATGTTATATTAAATTAAAATATTATTTATTGTTTCAGGTCGAAGCAGATACGTAAATTTTAGTAAGTTTTTTCAATTCATTAACACATATTTATGTTTAATTTAAGTATATTTAGTTGAGTCGTGATAGTCGAGTGCTTTGACCGAAGAAATATTAATTCATTATCTGCAAGTTCTAACTGCGAATACGTGCTAATACTAATTTAAATTGGTAACTGTATCGGCTAGCGGTGCAGGAAAATGTAATACATTATTATAGATGAACAGTACAAACCATCACTATAATATAAGGTACTAACTAGGTTTGAAGTTCTCGCACTAATGATGCTACACGTTACTGCTACAAAGACTCCGTCGAGCCGTGACTGCATATTCGATATTAGTGACTCGAGTGACTCGATGTTTCATTTATCGATAGATTTGTCATAAATGAAAAAAAACCTATAAAATTACTTGGCTAATTTGTTTAAAAATACAAGTGTATTGGTAATCAAATGAAGTTTGGACTTGACAGTTATTTAAAAGTGAAATAAATTAACTATTCCAGAGGAACAATGCGTTCAGTTAATCTATGGTATCACATTTCAATATTATACTATTCTTTGCTTAACGCTGTTTGTAGATTTTTTCTTTTGTTATGCATTGTATTTTTTTTATTATACCTCGGCAAAATGACTGCACTGTGCCTGGTGATAAGCACAGTACAATCCAAAAACCACCGAGAGACATATAATCCATCGCCGGTCGCGGCTGTCATTCCGGCCTGCGTAAGTATCTCTTCACGTTACGCTTGAAGGACCCCATGTCATAGGAAGGAGGAAACACACTGACCGGGAGATTGTTCCACAGCTTCTCCTCGATGTCAAGATGAGAATTGTTATCCGGCACGCTGTGTCTCCTTAATATATCTAATAAGAACGGAGGGTGGAAACTTCTACAAAATAATTGGAAATTGATTGATAACACCGATAACATTTTAAAAGAAAGGTGAAGTGTGGAGTCGTGTCGTATTTCGCATTTACATGTCAGCTTACATTATTTAAAGCGATAAGATTTTAATTAGTGCGTTTTTCCGCGTGTTGCTGGCAGAAGGCTGATGAGGGCTGGTACAAAATTTCCTTGCAGTATTTCAGCTTACTATATCAATTGATTTGAAACAGTAAATAAATCTGTTATCTTTAGTATCACAGTGTAAATGATGTTTACATTTTTTTATATTCTTTTCTTTAAAATATTATTCATCTGTATTTGTATCTTTATGTAGCACACACCAATATAGCTCTAATAAAGCGGGATTTTTTCCAACTTACATGAAAGGTATCGTTACGTTTTGATTAATCGAAACATTATTTTTTTATAAATTATTATTACCTATGTGTTATTCTGGTATATAAACTATATTACTGTAAAAGAATCATCAAAATCTGTTCAGTAGTTTTCGTGAGAAAGCGCATCAAACATCCACCTATCCTTACAACATTTCCCATTTGTAAAATTAATATGATAATATATAAATTAAAAAAAGATTATGAATAATGGTCATATTATTGTTCGCAACTTCGTCTACTTCCCCAGTCGCTGTGCATGCACCAAAAAAGAATGTAACCATCGTCTTTGCTTGTAAAAATATGTATCATGAAAAGGTAAACCAGATCGAGATTCTTCCCGGTTCTTCCTGATGACTGAGTTGTTTTCCGAACCGTTGGTAGCTTTGACGTTCATAAGCGCCATCTCAGGGCCTTAATTGAATGAAGTATTTCTGATTATGAACTTATTTTTGTATCAAATAGCTAACATTGAGTTTTACATTTAAAGAAATCATATAGCTTATTTAAAGTCGTATGAAATCGAATCATAATATGTAAAACATACGAGTGAAGGTAGGCAAGATTCTCCTCCAACCGGAGACTAACCGTTTCGTTACTATGTTCATTCTACTCATGCTTTTGCGGCAGGAAAATATTGAAATCGTCGTAAAACAGAGCGAAACGGCGGCAAAACTTCGATATTAGTTCGACATCACGCACGCACTATAATTAGAAGTAATGGCGATGTCTAACAAACATTAACAATGAGTCGCTACGTAAGCCTTGAGACTCTTGTTATACGGTCACCCTTGAGACTTGTAGTGATGTGCTTCATCGTACGTGCGTTATCGCTAATACATTATTTAAAATTTGTATAAATAAACATTACAAGATAAAATCGTTTTGCGCCTTCGTCGGTTTGTTTACTCAGTTCTTCTAAACTAAGTAACCGTTTCCAATACGGTTTTCGGTATTGAAAAGAGTGTTAAAATCAAAGTCAAAAATACTTTATTCAATTTAAGCCATATTGAGACGCTTATGAACGCCAAAACTACCACCGGTTCGGACAAACAACCCAGTCATCGAGAAGAACTGGCAAGAAACTTGATCGGGTTTATCTTTTAAACGTACATATATTAAAATACAATACAGGTTACAATCCGTTATAGTGGATGAACAGAAAGGAGTAAATCCCAGACACTACCGTCGTTCACATATTTATCCACTATAATAGTTTTTTGACACCAAAACCTGTTTGACGTAGTGCTTAAACTTACGCTTACGGCAAATCGGTAATATGCTTTGGGATTTTGTTGTAAAACCTTACACTTATTACTATCATTTAGAATAATTTCCTTCAGAAACGTAACATGTATAATACATATATACTATATTGACATATAGTAGATAAGAGTCGACGTATTCTAATGTAGTTGTAAGAAGGAGTTTACGAATGTTTTAATTGCTAACTCTTACCAAACCCTATGGGATGTACTAAAATTAAGTACTACGAATAAGTAGTACCTAAATAGTATATATCTACTATTAAGGATAACAACACAGTAATTATTTACATTTTTATCCAAGAATAATTAGTTACACATCGCTTTAGTTTCACAAATATATTATAAATCATTATCGTTGGTATATATTTTTATTATATACTTGTTTTGGTGATCTATTCATTTGACCATTGAGCTTAATAATCATACATTAAGCGTATAATGTAGATCAAAATCGCTCTTTACAATATGTACTTTCAATAAATGGCTAACGAGATATTACAAATCAAATATTACGCGGAACAAAGAACTACTTTGTCAGACAGCTGCAAAGACTTTTATGAACTATCAAAGGGTCAAACAAGGGTTCTAAATCTTTGAAATATTAATAACGATACAATAGTACTTTGCAACCAAATAAACACGGGGCTCGATAGTTCAATCATAAACCAATCATCTTGAAATTCAAATGAATGTTTGTTGCATAATTTATAATATCCATTTTTAAAACAATAGAAATAAAAGAAAGAAATGCCGTCCCTAACGCAGTCGGATCATAGTCGTCAAACATTTGAGTTGAATAATGTTTATTTTTCCTTTATATCCGTCTAGGGAGTTGTAAAAAAACTTTTAAAATGTCACTGAAGCAACGTTAGCATGGAACGATCTACTATAAAGTAAAATATATATTTTAATATATTATATGAGGTACTTAATGGCATTGTAACGCGTTCGGATACCACGTCGATGGATGTAACCTCGAATCCAACGAGATGTATTATTCCGTGAAGTAACATATAGTGATAAAACCATAGCGTAGTGGTAGATTTTAATACTATAGCTTTATTTAATGTAAAGTTATTAGTTTCTAAAAAACAACTATCTTTATACGCGATACGCGCGTTCAGCAATGTGTATTTTCTTGTTACGTAGAAGTGGGGCAAGCCGTGTGATGCTTATAGTTTTCCCTAAGATAAAAGATATTGTTAAGATAACATACGACGTAGATGGTATAGCTATAGGTATAACTTGTATAAAATGAAAGGCAAATTAAAAACTCTCTTCACTGGAGTCGTAGTTTGATGCACAGACTATAATATATTGTACGTTATTCGATGTCATGTCATTTGTGTGAAGAACGGTAACTATTTTGTACCTATTATTTTTCTATTTGAAAAGGTACATCTTTTTTAAAATATTTAAAAAAAGTTGTGTGTAGTTCACACGTGGTAGAAGTGAAACTTAGTATTCTGATTAATATTTAAGAGATTAAGATGAATACACTATTGAGGAGGTAAACATTAGTTATCAGCATTATTTTGTAATATTTTAATATACATTGACAATGTTAATAAAACACAATACCGAGTAATTTTTAAAGGTGCGCAATAGTCACTACGATCCAGCAAAAATAAGCTATAGCTTCCAACGTTTCTTTCTCTCTCTTTCTTTCCCTTTTTTTGTGTATACACTTCGAGTACATTAAAAGTATAATATAGAGCATGGAGGCTCGTCTCTATTGTATGCAGATTCCGTATATGGTCCTTTATGCGACGGTAGAGTAGTGGAGACGCAGACCGCTGCGAACCATCGCATAAAAGGGAGACAAAGGATAGGGAAACTATATAGAAAAGCGTTCTATCTCATTCTATCACAGCCGAAAACCTATATATACATTTATAGCTATCACCTTTTCGTTACACATTTTCGTTTCATTAGATCATAAGACCCAAAATAAATTTCACTTCAAAAACTCGTACACACAAAACTAATGACTAAGTATTAAATATATAATAATAGAAAAAGTATACTAATTAGTCGGCCATCTTGTTTTCCGATAACGGTCTCCATGTCAGCACTATTGAAGCCAAACACTAATCGTATCTTCATAATTATAGGTTCATAGCCGCGAATGATTTCACGGGCTTCTTCCTTCATTCTTTCGAGGATTATACGATTATTAAAGACGTGCAAGTGATTTTTAACTCTCAAGTTATTGTCTAAGGTGCATTTTCGCCGGCGTTGAAAAGTGTCGAGCTGAACGACACCTCTCAACTGAAGTGTCATTGTGGTCGCGACGAACTCCCGATATTCCTGATATTTCATCCGGCAGTTTTTCTCAATTCCCGGAGCTGGATTATTCCGGTTTGTTAAGCTTTTTTTATACTTTTTTTTTTGTTTTTTCCCTACCCTGACGTTAGTGAGTCTACCTCGTTACAGACAAATTGTTTAATTAACTTTATGTAGATAATATGTATTTGACAATAACAAGTATTAATTACTATCTCATATATCAACGAAACTTTCATTTGAAAACGGTATTTGACGGCTCCGTCCGCCTGAAACCTAATGTTAAAAAGCAGTGACTAATAAACTCATGTATTATTGATGTAATCAATGTAATAAGTTCATTTACTTATCTACTTTTCTCTCGTACTTAAGTCTCGTCATCATTAAAATTGCAATAACTTTTGTTAGAGTGAATCTCTTTTAATGAAACCAAGACTAGATGTTACTCGACTTTATGTTTATGACTTGCTTGGTGTGGTGTCATCGTAAACGCAGTACTTTAGCAGTGATGCGTGTTCATACACACAGACAGACAGACAGACATTTAAAAAAATGATTGAAATGTATTCTATTACTTATTCCTAGACACCTTTTTTTTACGAAATCAAAAAGTACTGACTTGTTAGATTTACTTTATTATTATATGTATAGACTATAGAGTACTAGATATGTCCGCGACTTCGTCTGCGTGGAACTTTATGTAACATACAGTGATTAATAAAGTCATCTGAATGTATTAAATACTTCTCTGGTACTTAAGTCGCGTCGTCATTAAAATTACAATAACTTTTGATAGAGCGAACTGATTTTGTAGAAACAAAAACTAAGTGTTACTCGAAGCTATGCTTTATTTATTTCCTTAAAGAGGTTTTATTATGAATGCAGTATTTTAGCAGTGACGTGTGTCCAAACAAACAGACTGATAGATAGACATTTATAAAAATGATTGAAATGTATTTTATTACTTATTTCCAAATATCTGTAACATTTTTCTTACAAAAATCTAAAAAAACGTTAAATTTACTTATGTCAATATGTATGGATGATGCATAAGTTCATATCACTGAAACACAGACCAGTTCTTGGTTAATCTATGGGGCTAGGGTATTTGTTAATTAACGCTCAAATTGGAAATCTATCGCCAAAGATGTAGATAGGTTCTGGTTGTAGCATTTGAGAGCTAGTTCTTCTAGTCTTACAGTATTAATCAAAATAAAAAATACATTATTGAGTTTAGGCTCTAATAAGGCGCTTATGTACGTCGAAACTACTACCGGTTCGGAAAACAACACAGTCATCGAGAAGAACCCGCAAGAAACTCGAGCGGGTATATCTTTTTAACATATATATTTCCAATACTTTATACATTATATCGTTTTTAGTGGATGTAACTATGACTCTATTCCAGACATCACCATCGTTCACATATCGATTCACTCCATAAGCCTTTGGACACCGAATCCCGTTTGACATGGCACTTAAACTCACAGTCTGGCAAACCGGTAACATGCTCTGGGACTTTACCTAAGATCATTCCAGATTGAACAAAATATTATGCACAATCCATAACTTCTCGTTTATATTTGCCTTTGAAAGTCCACATAACTGAGTAGGTTTCACAGAAGCGGGTGAAGCCACGTACGTAATATATAGCTGAGTATACGAAATTAGTTTCAACTCGGCCTCAAGTGGTTCTCAAAGGATCGCTGGCGAAATTATAATGTGCGGTTTAGTTGCCCCGTACTATTTTCATTTGACTTACCGGACATTTCACAGTCTAGTTTCAATATGAATTTGTACTGATATATAAATAACCAATTAGTCATGTTTTGAAATATGTTTTAGGTAAATATCCTGATCAATTATATTATAAGTAAAAAGGTGTAGATACGTTATGACATGATATTTCAACAAAACAAATGGCACGATAGCGCACAAATTATACGTAAATTATATTATCTATACTACATATAATAAAAATGAAGTGTCTGTATGTAATATTAAAATAAAAAAATTTGACTGATTGGGTATGAAAGTATACACGCTTCTGATATCAAAACAGATATTTTTAACAAAAAAACAGATTTTTAAAATTTTTGTCGGTCTGTCTGTTTGTTTCGGGTAATCTTCGAAACGGCTAAACCGATTTTGACAGGAATTTTACTGGCAGATAGAAAAAAATACAGCGCGTTACTTAAGCTACTTTAAATTAGACTATCCGTTAACCGCGGCTTCGTTTGCCACACTATCTTCAAAACGGTTGGACCGATTTCCACGGGACTTTCACTGACAGATAGCTGACCTTATAAAAAGTAATTTAGGTAATTTTAATTTAGACTAGATTTAAACCGTGGCTTCGCCTGCAGTGCTATCTTCGAAACGGTTCGACCGTTTTTATGGGACTTTCACCGGCAGATAGCGGATATTATAAAAAGCAATTGAAGCAATTTTAGTTTATACTAGCTGTTAACCGTGGTTTTGCCCACAATGCTATCACCAAAACGGTTACATCGATTTTCACGGGAATTTTACTGGTAGATAGTGAACCTAATAAAAAGTAATTGTGGTTATTCTATTTTATACTAGCTGTTACCCGCGACTTTGTCTGCATGAAATTTAGTAAGATTTCAACTCATTCTTTATTTTTAATAAGAGAAATAATTATCGGTTTATTGTTTACAATTCGACATTATAATTATTAATAACATTAACGATATAAAGGTCTTCCTAATAAGATCTTATTAGAATTATGAACGTATTACGTAAATAATTCCATTATACAATTTGTTGCGGAACAGACAAGCGTTTATTTTTTGTATAGTCACAAAATCTTAATTATAATATTGGCAATGTGGTGGTTTAATGGTGGTAGAGCCACGCTGAAACTATTACTGGTTTCAGCACGAATAGGTCGGCTCGCCCGGGGTAGTACCACCCTCTCACAGAAAACCGACGTGAAGTAACAATGCTTGCATTGTTGCGTTTCGTTCGGTCAGTGAGAGCGCCGGAGACCCACCTCCCCTCCCCTCTCCTCTCTCCTCTCCCTTTCCCTCCCCTAACCCTTCCCTCCAAAAGATGGCAACGCACTTGCGACACCTCTGGTGTTGTTAGTGTCCATGGACGGTGGTGATCACTTAACAGCAGGTGACCCACCTGTTCGTTTGCCACCTATGACATAAAAAAAAAAAAAAAATGTATATTAAATGTAATGTAAATATATATCTTTATAATAATATTTTAAGTTATTGTTTCAATAGTTCCTTATACAGTGTAAGTGAGCACTGAGGTAGTTATATGGTTGGTTATGGTTCCATATGTGTTGCTGATGACAAACCTCACTTGGCACGCTCTTTGTATTTATATATCTAATATACACGTTACATGTTACTTGTAGTGGCGTGTGCGTCGTACTTACAATTGTCTTTAAAGAGCGTTTCTGTAATTGTACATAGTCTCACAATTCTATAATTCTTTAATATGATTTTAATAAACACGTGCGGAGCTGCGGGTACAGCTAGTCTTACATAAAATGTGGAAGTAACCTGACATATTCTCGATATCAGTAGTAAAAACGAAATAGTTATATGTTGCTTAAATACGAGCGAATTGAAAGGCATTGTCATGCTTCCATTAATGTCGACACAATACTGATAGCTGATACGCTGTAGAAGCGGTTATGACGTATCTATGACTTTTTAGTTATAACTAGTGGGCGCCCAGAGGTCGACATTCGACCATAGTTCATTGATTTTTTAAAGTTTGAATTTTATTAGGGTTCTTTTGTCAAAGGGTATTATGTTATAATATCATTGTAGAATGTATAATGAAAAAGGGTAATTGGAACGTAAGAGTAAAATAATACATACATACAGTCGAGCATAGCAACCTCCTTCACAACCTTTTTTGAAGTCCTTTATTGACAGATGTCAAAATGTCTTTTTTATTTACATGTGTGTATATGTTGTATAAAATTGAAGCAGTAGTGTGAGTAATGCATGTTTTAATTAATTTAATGTACTTCTAATGCATTTTATATAAAATAAATAGCTTTCTGCACTTCTTCTCCATATAAACTTTAACTATGCCAAGTTTCACGTTCATCCCTCTATTTTGGATGGAGTTTTGTGTGTATAAAATTAAGGCGGAGTAATGAAAAAAATTCTAGGTGATCATAAAGATTGCCGACAGAAATGAATACTCAAAACAATTGAATAACTGTGTTCTTTTCTGGATTTTTAAATGATATAGTGTGAATCATTTAAATATCATAATTTGTGTATTAAAACTATTATCATTAGTCTGGTTTTCACATCTATTGGCACTCCGAGCAATAAATAATTATATGTAGTTTATTAATAAATCAAGCTAATTATGACCAGCACAATGTCAATACAAAATACCAATATTACATGTACACGCGCCGCTCTACTCCGCGTGGCTAGCCTGGGGTAATCCGCGCAAGTGCAATATGATTGATTATGACAATAGCATGTCACTGACGTGCAATCATAAGTTTCTGTCCCGCCAAAAAATTACCGCTCCACGCGCCTAAATAAGCTTTCACTTCAAAAATCTTGTTGTCTTTAGAACTCGTTTTACAGTTGACGCTTAATTCTTTGACCACTCTGAATATAGACGTGTGTATAAATATGTACCATTGTATAGCATAGCACAGGTAGTTTTACCAACGTAAACGTCTAAAAAATATTATCGACCTAATTTTGATACACCGAATTTTGTCTACATTCTATTATTTTTCTACTTCTTCTGTCAATATAATATATACAGAGACAACGATAGCGATCTTTTCTATTTTATTATTATTATAACTCTAACTGATGTAAAATAACAATCAATTAATGTGAAATAACTCAACGGCACATTATCCGAATTGCATACACAATTAATCGCATACCAAAATTGTAAAATTAATTAACGTCATAGCTTAATGTAGCATTGCATGTTTCGGAATTAGGTTCACAATGTAATTAACAATTTAATAATTTGTCATAATTACCTTGATATAAATGTAATTTTGGATTTTTCGCGAAACTTTGTCAATATAAGTTAGTTTCTAAGTGTGTATTATGTAAAGATAAACCAAATCAAGTTTCTTGCCGCTTCTTCTCGATATCTGGGTTGTTTTTAGTAGTAGTAGTTAGTAGTTTTGACGTTCATAGGCGACTTCTCAGGGCCTAATATGAATAAAGTATTTTTTGTGGCTTTTATTTTTTACTAGCTGTATCCGCACGCGTTTTTTTAAATTGTTATAAAGAAATACAAAATTGTGAGACCAGGCACAATTATAGAAATGCTCTTTAAAAACAATTATAAGTACGACACGCACTTCATTAATAGTAACATGTAACGTATACATTAGATATATAAATACTAACAGTGTGTCAAATTATGGTTATCATCAGCAACATATTTGGAACATTAACCCACCATGTTCCTACCACAGTGCTCACTTACACTGTATAATTAACTAATGAAACAATGACTTAAAATATTAATATAAAGATTTAAATTTACATTACATTAATATACATTGCCATTATTATTAAGTTTTTGTGACTATACAAAAAATAAACGCTTGTCTGTTCCGCAAGAAATTGTATTATGGAACTCTTTACGTAATACGTTTATAATCTAAGATCTTATTAGGAAGACCACTATATCATTAAAGTTATTAATAACTATAATGTCGAATTGTAAACAATAAGCTGATAATTATTTCTTATTAGATTAGATTATCTATTAGAGTGGAGACAAGATAAGCACAGGTATTTTTCATGTTCTCGCACCATGACTAATCCATTATCGATACCTTTTCATAGAACTACCGCTTTCAGAGGGTCATTTAAATATGCCGCCACTCGTTGTTGGAACAACATCCCACCGCCATGTCGATCCAAAAAGAGTAAACTTAGCTTTAAACTCTCATATAAGCATTATCTATTGCAATTTCAAACTCAGT
>MU158865.1:393345-417741 GCA_015888305.1 Antheraea pernyi
AGCGGTCTAACTGTTTTGGAGATAGCACTGCGGGCGAAGCCACTGTTAACTGCTAGTCTAAACTAAAATAAACTAAATTACTTGCTATGATGTCCGCTATCTGCTGGTATAATTTCCGTGGAAATCGGTTCAACCGTTTTGGACATAGCATTGCAGACGAAGCCGCGGTTAACAGCTAGTCTAATTTAGAGTAGCCTAAGTAACCCGCTGTAATTTCTGATATCTGCCAGTGAAATTCTCGTCAAAATCGGTCCAGCCGTTTCGGAGATTACCCGG
The DNA here is from genome assembly GCA_015888305.1 of Antheraea pernyi. NCBI lineage: Eukaryota > Metazoa > Arthropoda > Insecta > Lepidoptera > Saturniidae > Antheraea > Antheraea pernyi. The sequence continues at coordinate 393,622 of MU158865.1, forward strand.
AACAAACAGACAGACAAACTGACAACATTTTTAAAAATTGCATATTTGTTATATCAGTAGCGTGTATACTTTCGTACCCAATCAGTAAAAAAAATATTTTGATATTACATACAGACACTTCATTTTTATTATAAGTATAGATAACTGATCTTGCGTTATTGATCCCTATATTGATTTATTTTGCTGGCATCTTTCGTAATATAGTTTAACTATCTTGTAGAAATAAAGTGGACTGGAAATAATAATACTTAGCGTAAATTCTGAAGGTGTCACAAAAACTTTCTGGAATGTTGTAAAATACGCGACAGCATCTTGTCGAAATACTAAAGTTATTAGAACTTGGTATTGGTATGTCAATATCAATGGTCATTAGTTAGAATTTGTTGACAAACTAAGCAACAGAACCTTTTAAGAAACATTATTTTTATAAGTATCCTTTTAAGTTATTTTCCTACCAAAATTATCTTTTAGTTAATTTTAAGATCAACATTTATCCCAAGAAAACATAAATGTTTGCAAACTGTACTCTTTCCACTAAGCTTTTGTATGTGTTTTTACAAGGCACTATTCCTCATCTACTACACGGTATGTTATAAAGAATTAAGAAATTTAATTAGTTTTAATTTAATTTAAAAAATAATAAATTTAATTTAATAATTATAATATAATTAATAAATTTAATTAATAACAAATTTAGTTTCAAAATTGTTAATGTTTTAGCTAGGCATAAGAAAAATCTTAAGACTAGTTAGTACTACTGATATAGAACTTAGGTACAATTGAAATAAATCGGTAAACTTGATAGAACTATGACATTTTCGATAGAATTGTCCCTTATATACCGTAAGTGAGCAATAAAATAAATTTTCAAAATGTATTCCGTAGGAAGTTCACGAAGATGTTAAAAGATTTATGCCTTATTGTTTACTGACAGGAAATTGGTTGTTTGAATGCGCTAATTTCTAATATTATTAGTTAGATTAGATATTTTTGTCTTTTAACCTATATATGAATGAAGGTAATAGGATATCCAGTAGTAGTTAAAGATAAGGATACCATACTATTGGAATAATAATTACCCTATATTCTATAGGTCAGGAAGTAAAATTAAATATGAGTTATACTGCTATCTATATATCTATATTTGATATACAAATTTACAACAAGATTATTTTCATGATAGACATGAATCGATGATGGCTTATTTGATAGCGTATTCGGACACAGCGTCGATAAACGTAGATTTGAATCCTTGCAACTGAGTCGGAGTATCCAAGGTAGGAAAATATCGTGACCAAACCACAGCATGATAGTAAGGTTTTTTCTAAGTCCGCCAGATTAGATACCACTCTCAAGAAATGACGTCAAGCACCTGTTGGTGTGTTCTGGCTTATTATACTTACCTCCCTGACGTTTATATGTAACATACAAAGTTGTGATGTAAGTTCTTTCCTGGCTGTCTATCATGGAATTTAAGATTTTAAATTTTAACCTTTCAAAGATTTAAGTCTAGAATACACATGCTTGTTACACGCACAAAAGCATGCCAGTTACTAGTAAGAACAAGATCGAGATCTGAGATTCTGCCCGTCTCTCGCGTGCCAGTACGAAGCATACCAGGAGACCACAGCTCGTTTGTTTTTTTTCTATTTGCGGGGCAGTGAGAACATTCTGTGGCACGTTATTAGTATGAAGAAGCTTATTTCTAGAAACTAATATGCCACCCATAGGCATGTAAAACGCGGAACGGAATGCCAGTAACCGACATGCCGATTTACCAGTACCTGGTGCGTCATTTACAGGTATGTATATTCTGGCACATAGTATATGTTAGTACGAAGGCTGTTATCCCAGGCTTTCAGTAACTTACCAAATTATATACATTTTTAGGTATGTATATTTTATTACCTTCGACGACTTTTTGAATCCAGACTACGACTTATTTGATTATTGCTTTCACTGTCGCTGATTTTAATACTCAGTCACAGTCTTGCTAATCTTATAAGAATTTCGTGTATGTAGCAAACCTGCGACTCAGTAGTAAAGTTCACTATACCTATATACTAGTGTGCGCGGCGGACGTTATCCCGCCCTGATAATAAATAAATCCTTGACAAATTATACACTTAAATCTTTCCCATGAATCACTTTATCTACTGGTGAAAACCGCATGAAAATCCGTTCAGTAGTTTTTAAGTTTATCGCGAACAGATAGACAGACATACCTGGCAGAGGACTTTGTTTTATAATATGTATGTAGTGATAAAAATAAAAATCAAGTGTCTGTCTGAAATGAAGTACCTGATTTTGAAAAGGACTTTTTGTATTATTATTTAAGTTGTATATTGTTATAGCAGTGGTTCTCAAACACCGTGTCGCGACACATTAGTGTATCGCAAGCACCTTTCAAGTGTGTCGTGAGATTTAAAAACGATCACTATCGATGATTTTGGTACTATAAAATATTTTACATGTATGTAAGGATGTCACGTATTTATAAAGAGTAAGTTAGTGGTTCGCTGAATAAAAAAGGTTGAGTACCGTTGCCATAGAAGTACAATAAAGGTAAAATAAACAAGGAGAAACCTAATAAAGCGAAGTCTCTTCCTCGATTGTATCTGAAGAATCAACTTCGATCTTTAATTCTTAAAGCTACATATCATTAGTTTTTTTTTATTTAAGCGTGTTTTTTGGTGTTTCAGTAACTAAAAATTCCCTTTTTTTCTATAGTTTCTATTTTATAGTTATATAAATCTTTTATAGTTTTTTTCAGATTTAACTCTTTCGCAAACTAAGGCCGTCATCAATCGAATATCTAAGAGATTTACACAATACATTTTATTATATATATATATATATATATCGCTCATTCATACTAATTGTATTTATTAGACAAGGACAGATATAATTCTTAATGTTGATATATTCTTGTTATAAGTTACTTAAATGTAATCAATTTTAGTCAACGTATTTGTTTGAAACATACGTAGTAAATATTAGGTACTCAGAAACTAGACTTAGGTTATTTGAAACAAGAGGAGAAACTTTGCCTATATTCGTTCTGACATGTAATCATAATGTACTATATTATGTAATTTGTTTAATGGTATCGTAACTTAGTTATCTTAGAACTTTGTTACTTACTAGTTATATACAGTCATTTTACTCGTGTTTACATTTTATTATTATAATACTAGCGGGCCTGGCGGACGTTGAACCACCCCGATAATAAAAAAATTAACATTAACAAATTATATATCTAAACCTTTCTCATGAATCACTTTATCTACTTGTGAAAACCGTATTAAAATCCGTTCAGTAGTATTTGAGTTTATCACGAAGAGACAGACAGACGTGAATATGTACTGATTAACAAAATACGCAGGCTTCAATAAATTCTGTAGCACGACTGCTGCGTGGGGAGCCGACCGCGCGACTGAGCCGCGCGGCATGATACTTTGTTAATATAGACAACCATAGTTCGAACCTTCTGGGTAATACTCAGTGTCGTTGAGCGACCAAATTCCACCTGCACTATTATTTCTTGCTTCAAGTATTTTCCTCCTGTAAATTTATTGCTTTATGATATTTGAAAGTATTATTAGTAGAAAAGTATTATTTAATATTAAAAAAGCTTAATTATGATACACACACTCATCCATGACTCAAAATATTGAAACTGGGACTAGTATCGTGAATCAATAATTAAAACCATTCGAACTCGGCAAGTTCCATTCTCTTCGCTGTTATTCAAGTGCTGTATACATTTTTAGCAATTTTTAGATCGACGATTTCCAAAGTGGGTTCCATGGAGAAGAAACTGGGGTTCTACGAATCACTCAGTGATGGTTCAATTGTTTTGAATGTTAAGTAAATCCACATTTACGAATATTATGCTGGAGTAACACATTATTTATTACATAGTATAAAACAAAGTCCCCTACCGCGTCTGTCTGTTCGCGATAAACTCGAAAACTACTGAACGGATTTTCATGCGGTTTTCACTAATGGATAAAGTGATTCATGAGGAACGTTTTGGTATATAATTTGTCAAGGATTTTTTATAATCAGGGCGGAACAACGTCTGCCGAGCCTGCTAGTTATATATATTGTAAATAAAGAAATGTACATTTAAAGTCAGTAAAAAAATACACAATACGTGTTTATTCTTTCTTAACCAATTTATATGTTGTTTTGTTTACTTGAAATTCTTAGTAATAGGTAGTTTTAGAGAAGAACAAAAATACTCAAATTTTATTAACATGTAATATAATAACAAATGGAAAATAATTGCTACTTAAAAACACGTGCAGAACCTCGGGCAGAGGTTAATATATTGATATAGTTGAAATCATATAAAGACTATTTTTAATTATTAATTTCCTTTACTTTTATATAGCAATTTTTGAGTTAAATGAAAAAACATAACAATTTACAGTCAACAAGAGTCCAGTTTCGTTACGAATGCCGTTAACTGCCAGAAAAATGAAAAACAACGTCTCCGTAATAAAGTGTTTTGTGTATGAACGCGGGTTTAAACTTGTTTTATAGGTTATCTGGATGTGGCTTCCTTACTCTTGTCTTAACTTGTACAATTAATTATATGTCTTTAAATATTTATTAGGACAGGCCAAGTGAGTTCTGAGTGCTAAGTGACGGTTATTTATACATATTTAAACTATAGATTTGATGACTCCAGTCATATAAATAAAGTTATAGAAATCTATCGTTGTATATGTAGCACTGAAAAACTGCAGGATAGATATTGTTGAACAATGTAGTTTTATTTCTTAGGCACTTGCTTCTTATCTAAAGAGTATCACGATATCTTCATTTATTAAAAATCGCGTTCAGTGTGTTTTTTACCATTGACAAGTGGGGTAAGTGGTGTGATGCATATGTTTCTTCCTCTATACTTAGAATACATTGAAATAATTAAGATAATAAGCGACACAGATGAAGCCCCGGGTATTTTATTGGGCAATTACTTAATAAAAATGCTGACTACTTATTGTCATTAACAATGGTTGGATGCTGTTAGCACAAATTGAATCGACATACCTTATGTACCAAGAAACGGAGAGAGAGAGCCAAATACAATTTATTCAAAGCCACGATACAAAAATAATTTATTGTGGCGTTGTTATAAATTAAATTAAATCAGAAAATTACCAAAGTACAGAATAACTAACAAAAATTATTGTAAAATAATATGTCAGCGTAATTTTATATTTACATATAACCTAATAATTGAAAACATTGTTTTAAAATAATTACCCTTAAGAAGAAGATTTTTTGCTAATAAAATTAGTACGCACTGAATGAAAACAAGGCACATCCAGTATTCGCAAATTATGTCTTTGTACTAGAACAACACATATATTTCTCTTGCAAATCCGCGCCACATGCATGCAACACCGGCGTCGTAACTCATGTTTATCCACTCTGAACATTATAGAGGGTACTGGACTATCTTCTCTGCTTGAATTTATTTAAACTGTAGAGGAAGTTAGTATTTTAGATGAAATTTATCTTTGCGTGTAAATATGCTTGTAAAATTTAAATAAAAAAACTAAACTTTGGAAATAGGCATTGGTTTCTTCACATGAGCTGTAAGCATAGTGTTGTCAAACAATCCTGATCTTTTATTTTCAGGATCTGTTGACGGTCACCGTCGGTTGCAGCAACTGATTTGACTACATTACTGTTACAGTAGATCACAGAAGCCGGTAGAGTCACGTATAGCATACCTAATCATTCTTATAATATCATGTTTATCTTATCTATAATATCTATAAGTAGGCAGTGGGGAAACGTTTAAAAACATCGCCCTCCTATATTTCACAGCCGATCTTCTTAATTATTTTTATTTTGTAGCTACTGACGAGCTTTAATGTTATTAATAAACAAATTGGAAACGCTTTTCTTTCTCAGTGGTCGAAGTTCTACCACTGGACGAGCGTATAAATAAAATGATAGAATTGTGCTGTTGTGCGCGTAACACTTGGGACTTATTTGAAAAAAAAGTCGAGGCAGTCATAAGGACTGCCAACAGAAGTGAAAACTCAAAACAATGGAACAACTGTCTTCTCTTTTGCATTTTTAAATAAATTATAGCATGAATTATTTCAATGTCATAATTTGTATTTTTTTTATTGTTATACAGCAAAGTGACTGTACTGTGCCTGATGGTGAGCACAGTACAATCTAAAAACAATGGTGACTACCGAGAGATGCGATATCACTCGCAATCGCCGCTGTCATGCCGGCCTGCGTGAGCGAACAACCTCCGTCCGTGTCCAGAGGTGCCCAGTGTTAATCATCTCACCGGTACTCGAGCCACGGCGAAAGTCATTCATATATATATATATATATATATATTGTTATCATATATTATACAGTTTATGAATTAATCAAACATATAATGAGCTGCACAATTTCAATATAAAATGTAAACATTAGACGTACAAAGGTTGCTATACCACGCGTCGCTAGTTTGCCGTAAGCCGTGCAAGTGCAATACGGTCTGTCACGCTTACTGGCATGTGATGACGCGAAATCATAAGTTTATCTACTGGCGAAAAATACCGCTCAACGCACCTAAAGAAATTTTTCACTTCATAAATGTCAATAAAACTTGTTACATACAAAAGAGTTACGAAACGATGTAAGGCAACACTATTTTTACATTCAATTATTTTCATGTTTTCTATTATACATTCTTGCTAATAATAGGTATTTTTACCTATGAAATTGCCGTTCTGCAGTACTGGCAATTTCAAATCAAAATAATTTTTGTTCGGCTAAGAATTCTAATTTCAAATTAATTTTATTTTAAAAACATGGAATTCTTTTCCAAAAGTAGTCATTTGTTTATTGATTAGTATTACATTTTCAACGCATTTCAATCTTTTTTGTCATCATGGATACATTAAAAATTTGAGTAATTATGGAATATGAGTACCGTCGTGGCAACAACGCGGCACAAGCGGCACGCAACATCAACAACGTTTACGTAGCTAACACTTCAAACCAACGCACCACCTGTTATTGGTTTGCTCGCTTCCGTTCTGGGAATTTCGACCTGAAAAATGAACCTCGCGGACTTTGGTCGATAATGACGAATTAAAGGTGATTGTGGAAGCTGATGATACACAATCTACGGCTGAATTAGCAGCAGCTTTCGACGTTAGCGTCAAAACAATATTGGTCCATTTGCGTCAAATTGGCAAGGTAAAAAAGCTTGACAAATGGGTGCCCCACGAACTCAATGATCGCCAGCGCGAAGTACGCGTCGAGACGTGCCCTGCACTGCTCAACAGATACACAAATAAAGGAATTTTGAACCGCATTGTTACCTGGGATGAAAAATGGATTCAGTTTGATAACCACAAGTGCTCAGCAAGTTGGTTGGATCTTGGTTTAGCACCTAAAAAATGCCCTAAACGTAAACTTACCCCTAGAAAAGTGATGGTCACTGTTTGGTGGTCTAGCGCCGGTGTGATTCATCACAGCTTCTTACCAAACGGGGTGAGCATTACTGCAGATGTGTACTGTGAAGAACTGAACACAATGATGGAGAAGCTGGCACATCTCCAACCAGCATTGGTAAATCGCTCGTTTCCGCTGCTCCTACACGGCAATGCGCGACCTCATACTGCACAGCAGACGGTATCCAAGTTGCAAGAACTGGGGTTAGAAGTTCTCCGTCATCTGCCCTACTCACCAGACCTTACGCCTACAGACTACTACTTTTTCCAGAATTTGGATAACGCCTTGGCGGGAAAAAAATTCAATACCCGAGAGGCAGCACAAAATGCTTTTGAAGAATTTGTTGCGTCCCGTCCAGCTGATTTCTTTAAGAATGTCATCAATAAACTGCCACGGCGTTGGCAAAGATGCATTGATTGCATGGGTGATTACTTCGATTAATACAAATAAAAATACATGAAAAAAATTCGTTTAAATTTTTTCATACAAAACGGTAATTTCATAGGTAAAGACCTAATATTATAAATGGGAATGTGAGTTTGATTGTTGTGATTTCACGTCTAAACTATTCAATCGGCCATTTTGAAATTTTGCATATATGATCTGAAGGGTACAAAAAGAGCGATAAGGTATAATATATACCTTTCATCCAGTAAAAAATACTTTTCCTGAGTGATAGTCAAATGTACATTACCACGGCCAGAGCTACAAGCAAAAGCTAGTACAGAATAAAATAATTTAAATGAATCCAGCAATCGTCGAGGATTTAATAAAAATCAACAGTAACGGGAAATATTTTAACGAAATTGAATATATTCGATTCATTCTCGTGGAGATTTTATCATTATTGTAATTGCATTTTACTTAATTGGTTTAAACATACCGTCAAGACTACACAATAACGAGAATTATAACGAGATGAGTATTGATTTTTTGTTTTTAATTGATAAAAATATGTCTAGTCTAAACATCAAAATCATTCAAGGCTTTTAAAAGTAGCAGAATTACTAAGACACGTACACTAGAATTTTGATATATGTATATATATATATATAGATGACGCATGCTTTGTATGACTTAGTTTCGACAGTGATGCCTTCAGGGTTTATAATATTAGATACAAATTATAACTTAAATGCAGATTAGTAACACGATGGAAGATCGTTAAGGACGTGGGTTACAACTTAACATGTACAAGTATACAATACTATCAATTGAGGGTGAAGAATAACATAGTGAGGACACCTGAACCTGAGAAATGTTCTTGTAGTACTATTGTATGTAGAAAAATATAGAACCGTGGATTTCTCGGAGTTTGAAATCATATAATGAAAATTGAAAATTGAAAGCAGGCTGATAATGATGGTTAAAGAGTTATATACTAAGATATACTTAGAATTTTTGATCAGATCCTAACGTATTAAAATATTCACTGAAAAATAAGCATTCAAAAAAGCTCCATCACAATTGGATCAGTAGTTTTTGAGAAAATCGCGCACATACATACATATGAGTCGAAAACAGAACCTCCTTTTTTTAAGTCAGTTAAAAAAATATTTAGTTACTATCGATTATAATAAAATTTTGTTTGCAGACACCATATTTAGCTCCAAAATTGTAAGTCTGTAATACTTTACAGCTTTTAGAAATCACATGAATAGAAATTAATTTATAAATTAAAAATAAATACTACGTAACATGCATGGAGAATCGCGGGCATAGCCATGTTTTTATTTATTTATATTATTTTTGGCAACCAACCTACTTATAGATTATTGTTGCCATTGTCGAGTAAGTAAGGAAGTAAGTTTTTTGCGATAATTTCAATAAACTAACAAGATGGTGGCCGTCTTGTTATAACTTTCCAGGGAGTTTTTGTTGCAAGTCAGAATCCATGCTCCATGATATTATTTCCCACTCACTTCACTTGTACACAATAACCGAAGTATATTACTTAAAACACCACCAATATTACATAATACCGAGGCAAATAACAACATTATGAATAAAATATAAACGTCACTCCATGACATTTCGAGATCCCGCAAAAACCATATCCATGTATATACGAACACAAAGCCAGCTTCAAAACGACGTATAGTCATTACAAATTTCCAGTTGGAGTGGGGTTGATATTCGACAAATTATTGCTTCTAACAAGCGAAAACTAGACAGAATAAATTTACTACAGAACTACGAGTTCCCGGAATTAAATTCATATTGTTGGATTTATTTCGCTGTTTCGGCTGCTAACACATTGCTTAAGCGGAGAGGAGTAGGTAGCGTTTTAAAATATGTTGAAGCTCATCTCATACTGGCGATTGTGAGTGTCTATTAAAAACACATTATAAAACCATAATTCATAATTACTTTGATCTATGCATTATTTCCAATGAAAATAGACTATAAACTAAACTTACTAAACAACGGGATGGTATTAAAAATAAGGCATCATTATGGGCGATATCATACTTAGTGTTTAATTGTGAAATCAACCAAGTCCAATAGAATACGAATATTAAAAGCGATTATGTTAAAGACAAGATACAGTAACTCTAAATATAGTTATAACTGCCGAATTGTGAACAGTCTGAAGATTCATATAAGAATGTTAACTGTCGTACTCGCTAGAGTTCTTTTAAGACATCCAATTAATAGGAAATGTAAATAGTAATTTAATATAAATGAATAGTAGCTAGACTATACAAGAGCTTTAGTATAAATACTTGGACAATAATATAATTGCATAGCCATTAGTATGTTTCTAATAAATTACATTACTTTTCCAAATCGTTGAAGGTATTTACAGTTTTGTAGTGATTATTCTTTTGTTTACCCTTTTGTTTAGCGGTATAACAAAACCCATTAGTAGAGTAGTAGGGATATTAAATATGATCGAATCACAGCCATCTGTTGAAAAACCGTTCACAGTGCTTAATGATTTAAAAACCGTAATTTCACCAAAAATATAACGATGAAAAATCAATTTATCAACACCCGCGCCACGTCCGCCCATGTAACATGTTCATACCATTAAATAATTCAAATTACAACTCCGTCAACGAGTAAATTGGAATTCTAATGTACTAGTGGAGTCGAAGAAAAACTTCTTGTAGCGCTTTTTTCCCCCTGAAGCACTTATTTAAGGGACACTCCATTTCCTTCTATCTCTTTTGTATTTTCTATTCGGCTTGATTTTGTTGTAATAATTTACATTTATTTGCGCAGTGCTATAAAAAACGAGATTGTTAAGTTGAAAATTCTTTATTCTATCCATAATTTATTGTTTCTTCAATTACATTTTTTTACTGATTTTTTAATAGCGTACAAGTTTTCAGTTTTGTTTTTCGTCAAATTATTATTTACGTAGGTAGTAAGTTAACTTTACATTACATCCAAGACTCATACCACCTCACTTTACAGTGCGTCCGCAATATTAATTCTCGCTTACCGTCTTTAGAAACTACACTTTGTATGGTAATTGGCCCGTCCCTAAGGGTTGTAGTGTGATCTTAACTAACCTAAACCTTCCTTAATAAATACGCTATATAATGTAAAAAAAATTGAGGCAGTCCTAAGGACTGCCGACAGAAATGAAAACTCAATACAATATAATAACTGTGTTCTGTTTTGATTTATTAAATTAATTATCATATGAATTATTTCAATTTCATTATTTTGTAAATTGAAATTATACTCATTAGGCTAGTTTTCACATCTATTGGCACTGCGAATAATAATTATAACCATTTGTATATATTATATAATTAATATATGATAGGCTGCACAAACCCAATACAATATATTAATATTAGATGTACATAGGCCCTATTAGTATAAACGCCAAATGCAAAAACTATGATCTTTTAGTTTTAATTATTAGATGCTATAAACACTACGGGCGTTCAGTCATGTATGTATGTCTTTCCATGAAGAGGTGGAGCAAGCGGCGTGGAGCTTATGTTTTCTCGACTGCGCATGCAATATACTGTTAAAAAATTAAACGACTCAGAGGGAGTCGTGGGTATCAGCTAGGAAAATCGAAAGTGGATGTACGTGTAATTTATTGCACTGAAAAAAGCCATAAAACATTTGCATATACAATCAGATTTGCCCCTTGACACCGCTATGGGCACGAAAACACATAAAGTTTTTTTTATATATCTCGCGTGTAAAATGCAAATTTTGAAAATGGCGTCCGCAGAGTAAACGATTCGTTGTCAAAACTCCACCGTTATGACGGGAAAATGCAAAATATGTAATAGGGAACCGCTGAAATGTCGTATAGAAGATGATAATCGATTTATATGCATTGAGTTCCACAATTTACTGTACTAAAGAACGTGGTAAGTGTCTAACAAACCTGTGAGTACGTGATAAGGAAGTTAAACTGATGCGATATGTATCATAGTTATCGATTTGAGATTTAGATATGTTATTTATAATATCCGTATGTCCGTAAGAACCTTGAAAAGCTAGATTTCGTAAAAAACCGGTACGATCTAAATACTAGAAATTGTGACAAACTGGTTGTCCCACGTTTTAGATTCAGTAAAACCGGTAATAGTTTTTTGGGAAATAGTGTTAGATTTTACAACAAAGTCCCAAAGGACATTACCGATTTGCCGGGTTGCTAATTTAAGCGCCATGTCAAGCGAGTTTTGGTGTCAAAAGGCTATTATAGAGTGGATCAATATGTGAACGATGGTAATGTCTGAAATTGACTCATCTCTGTGCATCCATTAAAAACGTTTGTGGCATTTACTATTATATATAATATATTATTATTCTAAATATTATATATATTTGTTAAAAAGATAAACCAGATCGAGTTTCTTGTAGGTTTTTCTCGATGATTGGGTTGTTTTCCGAACCGGTGGTAGTTTTGACGTTCATGAGTGCCTTCTTAGGGCCTAAATTGAATAAAGTATTTTTGATTTGATTTGATCATTATTTTTAACTAGCTGCACCCGCGACTCCGTCCGCGTTTATTCTAATGTAAAAAACACTCATTAATAAAATCGTCCGAATGTATTAAGTACATTTACTTATCTACTTTTCTCTCGTACTTAAGTCACGTCGTCATTAAAATTACAATAACTTTTGATAGAGTTGACCGATTTTAATGTAACCAAGAGTAAATTGTACTCGAGGATATGCTTTATGATTTTATGGTTTTACCGTGAACAACAGTACTTTAGTAGTGATGCGTGTTTATACAGACAGACAGGCAGGCAGACATTTCTAAAAATGATTGAAATGTGTTTTATTACTTATTACAAGTCACGTGCAACATTCTTTTTCACAAAAATCTAAATAGTACAGACACGTTACATTTACATTATTATTATATGTATAGATACAAAAAGTTAGAAAGTGTAAAAATCGTTTCTTTTTTTTTATACCACGACGGTAGCAAGCAAGCATGCGGGCCGCCTGATGTAAAGCGGTCATCGCAGCCTATGGACGCCTGCAACATCAGAAGCGTTACATGCGCGTTATCGACCCTTGAGTAACCTATTTATTTTCGCCTTTATATTTATCTAAACGTTATGAACTATGCAATACAGACATGTATCAAATCTTTAGAGAAATGTTTTGTAATTGACTAGCTTTTCCCGCGTCTCCACTTACGTTAATTTAGATTTAACCTCTCCCCCGGTAACAGTACTTATTTTCCGGATTTAAAGTATTCTTTGTCCTTTTCCGTGTACATGAAAACCTGTATGCAAAATTACATGATTGGTCGAGTATTTAAGATTTAATGGCGTAACAAACAGACAAATTTATATTCAAATTTATTATGTTAGTTATGGTATCACTATTATGTAAAGAAATGATGTTACTATATTTTCGTGAGTACACCTAGGGATTGTTCAAAATAGTGAGTGAACGGTGCAGCTTTTCTTCTTTATGTGAAATTGGTAGAGGTGCCCTTAATGTTGCAAGAAGTCGTCTAATTAGTCATATTGATTATTCTATATTAATTACGTGATAAGTTAAATCTACTATCTTTGACAGGTTTCACAGGACTATGGGTAGAGCCAGGCCTATTTTTGTCACATCCATTTTAGAGACACGCTAATTTTCGAAAGTTGTAAGTCCATAATTTATATCTCAAAAACTCAAAAAATGTACACCTTGTTATTTCGGGTACTTGCGGCATATAATATTAAGATACTGCTCCAAAATTCTCAGAAGAAAAATCAACTTATGGCAATTTTTCGGTATTTTCAAATGTCCCTTAAAGGACACTGCGTTTGCCTTCACAAAAAAGCCCTGGGTGTAGGCATTTATAAATTTATTTTAGTTACTTCGTGTCTAACAAAACAGTATAGAGCGTTAAATAAACGAGAAATTGTATGGGTTGTATCACAAATTAATCAGCGACCCACACCACAGACATGTGTTTCGAATTTATGACAATCTCCCTTCCTAATTGATATTGTGTTTTGTTGTAACCATTGTATATTTGCGATGTTTCGTCCTTACAATTCCCAATCTTCTCGTTACCACTGTTATCCTTGTAGAATATATATCTGAAATGTTTGTGTGAGTGAGTTAATTATTATAAGAGTAGTGTTTACTATAAACAAGTTTTTTTTATGCTGCACGGATATAGACAGGTTGACGACCCACCTGATGGTAAATGGTTACCCCCACCTATGGACAACTACAACAGCAAGGTATGACTGTTGCGTTACCGGCCATGAAGTGCGCGTTTCATTAACTTTTTTCAAGAACAACAGTGCCATAACCCTGGGTGGATAACACGTTCCACAACGCTAGTGTACATAATAAAGGTTCTAGGGAAAATTACCCTTGTCGCTGTTTTTCTAGAGAGTTCCTCAGAATATTTTCTATTGTACATATGGTAAAGCTCACATAGACACCCAAAGCCTCTAGACCCTTGGTTAATTCAGGATCATCGACAATACCAATAGCTCGCGTTTGTACGGAACCAAAAGGAACAAACTGGTAGACAGGTGTGTCAGTCCATATGTGCGATCAATGTGGAAGGAAATTATAGTCAAAAATGATTTTTCAAGGATACTGAAAAATGGGACTCGATTCTTTCTGTCTATCCCATTAGAAATAGTGGTAATAGTAGCTTAGTAGTCGCGATTAAACAAAATATTAAATTACTTATACTATATTTAATAAGGTCAAGGCTTAAATAAATCTCCAAAAGAAGCAGAATGACATATAAAGGAAAATTGTGTTATTTATGTTTTCCCGAGAACGATCCCTGTTTAAAAAATCACGACGTCGTAACAAAGTTTTCGGGGTCAGATTTATTATTACTATAGACAAATGAACTTCCCAGTCCGTTCTATTCCCACGGCGTAACCAGATGAAAAGATGAAATAATAAACCGGTCTGATGTTGCGGCCGACCGTCGGAATTATACTCGTTAATAATTTACTATTTGCACCATTCCAGTCGTCAGCGGTTCCTCATTTACGACTCAGAATGACGAATAAGCTTTATGTTTGTTTTAAGTCTTCAAATACTTTTGATGGATAACTTTGAATGTATTTAAGAGGACGAAGGTAGCATAACGTAACTAAACTATAAATAACTAAACATATTTTCCTAAGAGTAATTATGTGATAGTAAGGGGTCCTCACATGTAAAAATTGGTGAGAAGATTAAGTAGTGCTGCGTTCGCAGTTCGAAAGATTCGCCAGCTAACAGATATTGTCACTGCTAGGTTGGTCTACTTCGCTTACTTCCTTAATGTCCTATGTTATTTTGTTGTGGGGGACAGAAGTTGAGGTGGACGCCATATTTCTACTACAAAAACGGCCAGTTCAAGTAATCTATAATATGGGCCCTCTTAATAATCTAATGTACGTCCGGAAAAACTTAGAGAAGCTGGATAAAGTAAAAGAATTTGTGAAAATTTAGTGTAAATATTTAGAAAAAATATTCATATATTAAGAAGAGATACTGAACAATAGTCAGAAAGTGTGCTACATTGAAATTCTTTAGGGAAA
Source organism: Antheraea pernyi (assembly GCA_015888305.1). Lineage (NCBI taxonomy): Eukaryota > Metazoa > Arthropoda > Insecta > Lepidoptera > Saturniidae > Antheraea > Antheraea pernyi. The sequence continues at coordinate 409,113 of MU158865.1, forward strand.
CAAGACGGGCATTAAATTGTTTCAGATATGGGAAAGGAATAATATATATTAAAGAAACCAAAGATGCTCGAAAGGATACATAAATATAGTATTTTCATGAGAGGCCAGTGACTTGACTAAATAAACTATGCAGTGCATTAATTTTCAGATCTTATATACTATTTCGTTTGTTGCCAGTTGTAATATGTTAACATTAAACATAAAATAAGAATTGACACCAATTGTCATATTTACCGATTCCTATACACATTTTTATATAAAGGATAAATAATCATAATATTACATAACCATCATTTTCTCTCCATACAATGCCATCTCATCTATTGTTGAATTTAAATCTACACTCTTTAGAGCTGCTAATTAGTTACAATCTCCTAAAATAATGTGGTACCTTATCGTAGGCATTTCATTAATTTTTATAAGTAGAAAAAAACGAGGGATTTCCACAAGTTTCTATCACAATACAATTTAGCTTCCGCAACGAAACGGTACAAAACAAAAAAGTGGAAACGCGGCGTGGACGCGACCAAATGTGTATATGAGAGGAAATATGTGGAAAGTTTTGCGGAATCCGATACAGGTAGGTGCCGAGTGGAGCTGAAATAACGAGTTTGGACAAAGTACACCGGACGGCTATTTTTTTATTTTGTTTTATCCTTTAGATAACCATTGCTAAATCTAATAACCAAAAACACTCCATATTTATGACGTAGCCGAGGACGATTAAAGACTGAGTATAGAATAAGTTATAAGAAAAATGAACTACCAGAACATCGACTATGCGGTTATCACGTGTATTTTCCTACGTACGTCGATTCTGTGGAATTAACTCTCAGCGGAGGCATTTCCGGACCATTATAATTTGCAAACCTTCAAGAAACGAGCCCACTTCTTTCTCCAGAGGGCCGGCAATGCATCTGTGTTTCACCTCGTGTCGCAGGTATCCATGGGAGGCGATAATCACTTACTATCAGGTGACACGTCAGTTTGTTTGCCACCAGTAGTATAAAAAAACATACGAATATCTTTGATGATAAATTTCCAAATTACAACAAGAGAAGAATTCTCCTTATGTGGATGAGGCTAACATAATAAATTTTCATTCTATAAAGATTATATTCGCTTTACTCTATTAACGTACTTTTTCGTCGGAGAATGAAAAACCGAAAAAATGCATGAACTCGATAGAGAGAAAAAATATAGTAAAAGTTAGTGACTATCGGATTTATTTTCGTTTTTACGGAAGCAAACAACGAACATGGCTCAAAAGAGTGCAGCACGAGGGAGAATTGTGGGAATATACGGTTTATATTTCGTGTAGTAAATGTTTAATTCGATTATACGTGAGGTTTTAGTAAACATTTTACATGAAATAAGTGGGATAATATTATTTATCTCTAGTAACTTTTTAATGACAATCAACATTTCTTCTCCAACGTTGTTGATGAACTTGTTTTAGAATAACTAAATACAAAAACTACATATTATAAAAGAAAGTCCAATGCCACGTCTATTTGTCTATTCGTGATAAATTCAAAAACTACTGAACGGTTTTTCGTGCGGTTTTCACCAGTAGATTAAGTGATTCATGAGGAAGGTTTAGGTATATAATTTCTCAAGGTTTTTTTTTATTATCAGTGTGGCACAATGTCCGCGGGGCCCACTACTAATATTTAAGAAAAGGCAAACTCGATATAAATACAGCAAACACATCATTTGATCGAAATCAGAATTTCTATAAAAAAAGTATGCACGTAATAAGTCGCAAGGTAATTCCGTCTTATATTCTCGCTTGTTATCGTCTCACTAATGGGAACTGTGATAACTATTCATTTAGTGAGTCTTACACCATACCTTTACCAAAACTGATTAATAGAAACATAATTTGAAACATTGCCATTCGTAGTATGAAACCTTCTTTAACAAGAAACTGAAAAATCGTCGAGGGAACCCATTTTCACTTGTACAGGCAATTAAATGAAAACCGCGTAGGAACAAGACCAACAGTTTGTCGCCGTTCATATTTACAGAGCGCCAAATCAAAGTAATTTCGCCGTTCAAATATTGGCACGTGATCCGTTTGTGTTTTTCTATTTGTGCTCGACCTATCTCGATCACTATCTGAATTATTAAACGTTTAACTTTGGTGTCGTTGTGTTTGTTTGTACATGAGAGTTTGTTTTCTTTTATTCTATTTGTAGATTATATTGATATGGTTCATTACTATATAAATGTTTCCAATTTAGCATATTTTAATCAAAACCTGCCATCTTTTACTAGGTATATTACTCAGTTGCCTTACCTTATAGTGTGGTGTGCACAGTAATACATACTAACATCTTAGACAAAATCTATGACATAAGCTAACTTTTGTAAAGAACTGAAGTTATTTTAACCCTCAACTGGCCGGGTGGTGTTTTTGTAACATAACGGGCCTAGTGCGGTCACTGTGACCGCTGCAAACTTTTAAACACTAAACTCAAAACAAAAGACGCGTGCGGCTATTATCAAGCCGCTCCTCGTACTAATTGCCTAAGTTACGAAGGTACCAGGAATGGCGAGTATCATCGAATATTGGAAGAGTATAAAATTGGTAGTGTAGCCACCTACTGCGGTCATGGTGACCGCACCCGGCCTATTAAGGGTTAAAATTAAAAGTAATCACAAATTAGTCTAACCTAATACATGGGGAGTTAGGTTCAGTAAATTCGATAAAATTCATTCAAATAATAGTGTTAGTTTCTGCAACAAGTTACCAAAGTAAATGCGAATTAGCAAATAGTAGGTTCAAGCGATAAATCACGCAGGTTTTAATATAAACAAGCTATTATAGGATGAATCATCACGTGTACGATAGTATTTTTTGGCAATGAATGTCCAATTCATAACAATAACAGATTTAATTCAAAATATAATACTAAGTTAAAACTAAGAAACAATTAGAGAAAAATAATCTATAATCAAATAAGAAAGATGATATTCGTACAATTTCCAATACTATACTATACTAATATAATAAAGCTGGTGGAGGGTTTGTTTGTTTGGTCGAACGCGCTAATCTCACTGCGGATCGTTAGATAGCTAGAAAGTGTTAGATAGCTTATTGACGGTAAGACCAATAGAAGCGAAGCATCAATGAAGAATGTTTCAAAATCAGGGTTTTTTCCTTTTCAGAGCTTTTGCTGCGTGTTAGCGTTAACCAATGTAACTATTTCACGCAGATGCTAGTAGCTGAACTAGTAATAATATATGTAGAACATAAGATGTTGGAGAATGCTAATTCAAATGCGTCTAGAGATTATCTTGTTGAAACCACCGTAAGGCACGTGAAATAAATAAGTATTCTCTCATTGTAAGATCATCAAAGAGGTTATACCATATCATAATAAACTAAAGAATACACCTTTAAGTATAAGCATAAATGATGATGAAAAACAAAATCATTTACATTATATTTTTAGTTAGGTTGCCTTTACAAATGTATATAGCTAAAGGTTATATAAATGTAATAAGATAAGAAAAAACTAAAACCCTGAATGAAGTCTCGCATTATTTATTCACTTAAATTAGTATGTCTACGTCAACGCCTATCAAGGGGCCCAGGTGTCATTATTTTTTAGTCCTTAAGTAAAAAATATTCCATTAACATTTGAATAAATAACTTTAAGCTTATGTAAATATAAGCAATTTTACAAAGATAATGGCACTAATGCATACAGTGACAGAATGGAACAGAATATAAAATCTTAATCCAAGCTGAATTTTCAATTTTCAACTACGTCTGAGACAAAGCTTAACTCAATTTGTTGATTTATGCCTTAGTTATGTTTCGTATTTATCTCATTTTTATTAAGAGAATTTTCATGGAACATTCTAGTTTCTTAATGTACTTGCTTTGAAAATGGACATAAACCAATATTTCCAATATTATAACCATTATAAGCATTTATATTTTTAACTAGCTCTACCCGCAACTCCGCACGCGATTTTTTAAATCGTATTAAAGAATTATAGTATTGTGAGACTATGTACAATTACAGAAACGCTCTTTAAAGACAATTGTAAGTACGACGCGCACGCTGCTAAAATTAACATGTAACGTGTACAGTAGATATATAAATACAAAAAGCGTGCCAAATGAGGTTTGTCATCAGCAACACATTTGAAACCATAACCCACCATATAACTACAACAGTGCTCACTTACACTGTATAAGGAACTAAGGAAACAATAACTAAAAATATTATTGTTAAGATTTACATTATATTTTATATTGCCATTATTATAATTAAGATTTTGTGACTATATAAAAAATAAATGCTTGTCTGTTCCGCAAGAAATTGTATTATGGAACACTTTACGTAATACGTTTATAATCTAAGATCGTTTTAGGAACCTCTATATCATTAATGTTATTAATAATTATAATGTCAAAATTGTAAACAATAAGCTGATAATTATTTTTCTAATTAATTTTGATAATTATTATATTATGATAATAATTTATAAACAATTTTTGGAGATAGCATTGCCGGCGAACCCACGGGTAACAGCTAGTATAAACTAAAATTGCTTTAATTAATTTTTATAAGGTCAGCTACTTGCTGGTGAAAGTTTGGTGATAATCGGTCCAATTGTTTTGGAGATAGTATAGCAGACGAAGCCGCGGTTAATACCTAGTCTAATTTAGTAGTCTAAGAAACCCGCTGTAATTTCAGCTATGTATCAGTGAAATTCCTGTCAAAATCGGTCTAACCGCTTCGGAGATTACCCGGAACAAACAGACAGACCGACAAAAATTTTAAAGATTGCATTTTTGTTATCAGTAGCGTGTATACTTTCGTACCCAAGTTGTAAAAAAATATATTTTGATATTACATACAGACACTTCATTTTTATTATATGTATAGAAGATAATATGCACGAATCACATATAGCACAATGAACCAGTCTAATGGAATTTATTATATGTGTTGTCATGATTGCTGAAGGTAAAGAATACCACTTCTAAATTAATGGCCGGTCCAGAGTACATGGTCACATTCTACATGATTATCCGTATTTGTCACTGGCATAATAGGTTTTTGTATTTCTTACATTATTTCTCTTACTTGTAACTGTAACTGAAATCAGAATTCCTGTTTAGACAGTAGCAATATTTATGGCGAATACTCTGTACTCGATTCTCGTTCTGAATTAATAAAAAAATAGCTGCTTAATATTTTACCTAATTATCTAGAAAAATACAAAAATTATACGCAATCCTCTATGCGTCTATGTTAAAGCACAGTGACCGTACAATGACCGTCGGGTGATTTTACTTTCATTTGAAAGGGAACATGTGGACGTTAGGAACAAAACAAAAGGGTTTATTGCCCGTTTTACTATCGCAGGTTATTAACTCCGAGTCACCTATTGTAGCTTTTGGCACCGGACATTGCACTTAGGTTTATTATTTTATTTACACGTTTGTAGCTATACTTTTGAAAGTCTTAGAACAAACGTTAACTTGGGGTCTTGGTTGTTTATTAGTATTTGTTTTAATATTATTATTTTATATGTTAAATGTGACCATGAAGTGTCATATCCTAGAATACTGCAAGTGTTTAAACAGTCATCTGGTGTACTTTTTCTAATAGAAAGTAGAACGTTCTAGACCAATATTATAGCAAGCTACTAATCGAGAATATTAACCCTTAAATTAGAAGCAAAATTAAAAGGCACTGGAACTTGAGCCTTCAAAACGGTATTGTTATTAATGCCTCTTCTAGACGAATCTGACTGAATCATACGATATTTGTACTGATTGAGAATGATTTTTTAAGCTCTAGCGGTTTCTATATAAACGTAGAAAAGTTTATATTGAAAATTTAGTATTCGCTGTCAAGATTTCTTATGCAAAAAAAAACTTCATTCATGACGTCTATGTTGACTGTATTTCACTAATGTTATCTTCAAGTCCATTCCATGTATCACTGAACTAATGAACAGAAATTAGAGGAGGTCCAGAACGTTTATAGATGAAAACATATATCCATCTATGCCTGACACAAAGAAGCCCTTTCGATACAAGCGAAATCAAACCGCAAGATAGATAGGCCGGGCCTATTAAATTACCAGGAGACGTATTGTTTCCCCGGAGATATTTATTACCTAAAGGAAAGGAAAACGGGACGCGTGAGCGGCCGGCACTGTTACAGATATACGTAACGAAATTAGCAATAAGATGAAGGCTACGAAAGGAAATCCTGTTGTTTCATAAATTTTCAATTTCATACCGCAGCGGTGCTTTTCTTACAGCGATTTGTCTGCGGGATTTGACATAAGCGTTTGTCGCATGGTACTTTTAAAAGGTAACCATTTTCTAAAATTGTATCTTTAGGCGCTTTTCTTAGGGTATTCTATGATACAATTTATTTGCGTTAGTATTTATCATCAATAAAGTTTTTTTTATTCTGTTTGAAAGTCTTTGTTTTAGCTCTATTCAAACTGGACTAGCATTATTAATAACTATTTTATTTTAAAGTTTTATTTTATTTTGTTTATATATTACATTTACGATTTTTAAAACACATGAATAAGTGTGCCCTTGCATGAAAGTCCTGATTAATATTTTTTCTCTATGGCATTTTTGTCATTAATTAAGATTTACGTGACGTCATAATATCGTATATTCCGTGAATATTTAAGCTCGCTATTACGATTTGAAAGATATACTCGTACTGTTTTATATTCGTGGAATTGCCAGTACAAGTTTGGCAATAGATCATTTGATCTGTAGAATACGTAACGCAAAGACACTTTCCCTTCTGAATACCTAACATAAAAACTATCCTAACTAAAGCTATCGAGAAAGCACGAGCTAAATTACACGATAACTTGTTTTAGGCTATATATTACCTAATGTACAACCTGAATCTTTTATTATGCAATTTTTCTTTAACCCGAGTTATAGTATTATAAAATGCATGATTAGGAATGTAGTTTTTTCCTGAATAAATCCTGAAAAGTATCCTAAAATGATTGTTATAAAGTGGAACAGGCTTTTTCGCTTGCATTTTGGACAGTATAACAGATATGAAATACAACAGCTCGGGAGGCGGAGTACAATACGCAGCGACTGAAGCACCGAGCGCTGTTCTTAGGAACACCTTGCGATCAAACATAAATCTGAACAATAACATGCATTACGTTTGTTATATCGCCCTTTTGTTTTTAATTCTTTGTTATGCTAACCGTAACAGTTTTATCATCAAAAATTGTTCTTGTATTTATCTGTACCATTTTTTCAAACTACAAGAGAATGACTTAATCCCCATGTTAGCCAATGAAATATTTGCGATGTTGAAGGTCAAATTATCTACAATTCATTGATTCCCTGTCAAGTGGTGATATTGTATATTTATTTTACAGAAGTTCCACCACCTATTTATGTGTTTTATAAGAGAAACATGATACCAAACTTGACCTTTTATGATTAAACTAGCCGACCCGTGCCCACTTCGTTGGGCGGTAATAGGCATTATCAAGCTACAACTTTTCTCTAGAACTCAATCATATATATATATCTCTAATAAAATTTATACTACTTTTATTTCCAATTTTTTATTTGTTCTCTATTACGTATTATAAAAATAAAGTTTGTGTATGTACAATTAAAATAACAACTTTTTGATGAATGGATATGGCTACAAATTACCAAAAAAAAACTTTTTTTATACTTTGTCTATATTTTTATATTATTATATTTTGTCTGTTGTCACTGGTAGATAACAGACCTCATAAAAAGTAATTTAGGTTTTTTATTCGCCTTCGGCCGCAATGGAATATCCGTAATGCTTGAACTGATTTTCACGGGACTTTCACTGGAAGATAACTCTCCTTATAAGAAGTAACTTAGACTATTTTATTTTGTTTCTCAAGACTTCGTCCGCAATATCCTACTATCTCCTAATTGATTGGATCTACTTTCACGGGGCTTTTACGGGCAGATAACTAGCGGGCTCGGAAGACGTTGTCCCGCCCGGATAATAAAATGAAAACCTTGATAAATTATACCTAAACCTTCCCCATAAATTATCATTCTATCTACTGGTGAAAACAGCATGAAAATGGTAGTTTTTGACTTTATCGCGAACAGATAAGCTTACAAAGGACTTTTTTTTTTACTATGTTCCGTTTAATTGTGATTGGTTTAATCATGGTGTGAATGGTTTAATTAATTGTGAACCGATTTTAATGATTCTTATTTTATTTGAATTGGTACACTATGTAGTGATTAAATGCTACCTATGTATTCGTCCGTGTGAAATTGATCAAAAATATGTTACAACCGCGTGAGACGTGTGCCTTACTGACTCCAAGAATAAATATACATAATTGAAAGTCATATATTTGTATGTAATATGAATTATATCATCTTTTTGGTCAATTTGGCGGCCAATTGTCTCACTTAAGTACCACGTTTGCTTCTACATAACTCAGTTATTATAGCAACGTATAAGAATAACATAAGTATATCGACGATACGGGCATATTATATATATGTATAAAATAAAAGATTTAAGATATATTGATCGATAATGTATAGCTTATAATTTTCATTACTTTCTTATATAGTGTTAGTGAG
>MU158865.1:417951-433284 GCA_015888305.1 Antheraea pernyi
CCATCCCATTCGATATACTATTAGTATTCATATATCTAATGTACACGTTACATGTTACAGTAGATGGCGTTCGTATCGTAGTTACAAATGTTTTTGAAAAAGCGTTTCTGTAATGTACACACCCACTCACAATTTTACATTTCTTTAATAAATTTATAAAAAGCGCGTGCGGAGCCGCGGGTAACAGCTAGTAGATAATATAATTAGTTAATAGCTTCTGCCCGCGTCTTCATACGCGTGGAATAGTTATTTTGGGCTAAGTCGCAGCGGAAGCTCTCAAAAGGAAAAAAGTCCCGTTTTTAAATGATTTTTCATTGTTGCTCCGTTCCTATTGTCCTTAGCGTGATGATATATAACCTATGACACTCACAAATAACGTGGCTTTCTATTGGTAAAAGTGTTTTCAAAATCGGTTTAGTAGTTCCTGAGATTACCCCCTACAACGTCACAAACTCACAAACTTTACCTCTTTATAATATTATACTACTCTGGTCTAACGCTGACACATAGCAGAAGCTCTTCAAAAGAAAAAATCATCTCGATTTTGAAACATTTTTCATCTGTGCTCCGCTCATATTGGCCTTAGCGTGATTGTATATACGTGTCTATAACCATTCTCGAAGAATGAGCTATATAACATTGAAAGAATTATTTAAATCGGACCAGTAGTTCCTGAGATTACCCCTTACAACGCCACAACATCACAAACTCACAAACTTTACCTCTTTATAATATTAGTATAGATAACATATTCATTCTTTATGTTGTTGTATTTCGGCAGATGCACTTGCCTACATAAGCTCTATATTTCTTTAAGTTTTTAACCAAAGCGCTATATTTAAAACGACGTCCGATGTTTGATCTACCAAAGCAACTTTTAAATGAGTTGTAAAATCAATACGAGCGTGCTCGAAACCATTACAACTGTGTGAACACTCCAGGTGTACCGAAACTATTAGTTTATCCATTATGTTGTCATAATGATACAATTAAAACTTAATCCATAATAAAAATAATGACGGGAGTCCTGCGACTTTTTACCGATTACATTTTAATAGCGACTCTGTTTAATATAACTATAAAATGACTTCGTGTCGTTACTAGGAGAACATTACGAGAATATTATATACGATATATTATAATATACGAGAATATTTTAATGCTCAAGATTCCTCTCACTGCTTCCCTTCACTATCAGTCATTACTACAAATCAGCGAATTTTAACATTTTCAAAAAATAGATAGACTTTGATAGACGCCGAAATTCCAACTAAAAGTTATAAGTAACCACTACTCATTTTTTAATGGAATATTTTATCATTTGTTAAACATAGATTTAATAGAAATAAAAGCCACATCGAAATACCTACGTGGTATAATGATTTACTTTAAAAATTATTTCACATCGTAGCAAGACCGTCTTGAAATATAAAGTACTTGTGGCAAAAGCTTGCGCCTTGCGCCGAATAATAAAAATGTAGCAGAAACTAAATAACAGATGTCCATTGCAGGTTTTTACTCATTTGTGTTTATATAAAATTATATTTTTTATTTTCCAATGAGAATCCTACAAAATGACGAATACTTTTGAAAAGTTCATATATCTTTTCTTCATGTATTGAATTTGGGTTTAAAAGAAGGCTGTGTTTAAGGCTTATGTCCGATGTTCGATGTTTATGAACCGTTTTTAATTTTTTTTGTCTAGTAGCTATTGACGTTTAGTGTATATTAGTTTTGCGTTTCTCGAAATAATTACGTCAAATATTAAGTATCTATTTTTATAATTGATTTAGAACGAGAATTGACTAATAATTATCCTTTAAAAATATTGCTGACCACTAACCAGTCGCGCTGTATATATGTTATAGTATTCAATCAGAAACTTGTTTATTGTTAAGTGCTGTTGTAGCATAAAATGAATACATGTGGAGCCTGGTGGCAGACCGGCTCTCAAATACATCTTTCGGAATACACCGAGAAGTATTTAACTCTATATTTTATATAAGATAGGTAGTGAGAACAGCATTACAAGTTACACTATCACCATTCTATTATTTTATAGTTATTGTTTACTGTAAGCTCGTTTTCCTTGTGAATTTAAAATCGAACTCATTAAACACAGGCCTTTACAGTGGTCTCTTCTTCTTCTTACCTTTATCCCACATAAGAAGGGTCGGTACAACATGTTCGTCATGTTGTGGTATATGGTTTGGCTTAATTTTTACGATCGGCCGCCTGCCTGACTTCAACCCTCCTTGAGATTATTTTGTTGTACCACTGTATTTATGATTATTATTATATAGTTACGAAGTCTGATAGGCTCCTTTAGCCTTACAATTTTTCGTTCCGGTTAAAAACGAAGTTCTTCAAGATTATGGTTTGCTTGCCATATTGCCATTTTTATGTAACAGGAAACTAGCCAACTTTAGACTATTCCTGAGGACTGCATTTTCTGTTTTTTTTTAGGTTTCGTGGTTTTAGAGTTTTCTCAGTAATAGTAATATAATATTAGATATAAATAATAACCATTATAAAAATATAAAATATGAAAACTATAATAGAAAAATAAATGCAAATAAAATGACATGTGAATGTCAAGGCCTTTACAGTGCTATCTATACATATAATAAGAATGTAATCCAACGTGTCTGTACTTTTTACATCTTTGTGGAAAAAAATGTTGCAGGTGTATTGGAATAAGTAATAAAATACATTTAAATCATTTTTAGAAATGTATGTCAGTCTCATTGTATGAACACGCATCACTGCTAAAGTACTGTGTTTACCGTAAAATCTCAAGAAAATCATAAAGCATATCCTCGAGTAACATTTAGTCATGGTCTCATTGAAATCGGTTCACTCTATCAAAAGTTATTGTAATTTTAATGACGACGTGACTTACGTACGAGATAAAAGTTGATAAGTAAATAGACTTAATACATTCAGATGATTTTATTAGTCAGTGTTTTTTTACACCTCACCAGGCGAATCATGAAGCATATTCTCGAGTAACATTTAGTCTTAGTTTCATTAAAATTGATTCAGTCTATCAAACGTTATTGTAATTTTAATGACGACGTGACTTAAGTACGAGAGAAAAGTAGATAAGTAAATAGACTTAATACATTCAGATAATTTTATTAGTCAGTGTTCTTTTACACCTCACCAGGCGAATCATGAAGCATATTCTCGAGTAACATTTGGTCTTAGTTTCATTAAAATTGATTCAGTCTATCAAACGTTATTGTAATTTTAATGACGACGTGACTTAAGTACGAGAGAAAAGTAGATAAGTAAATAGACTTAATACATTCAGATAATTTTATTAGTCAGTGTTCTTTTACACCTCACCAGGCGAATCATGAAGCATATTCTCGAGTAACATTTGGTCTTAGTTTCATTAAAATTGATTCAGTCTATCAAACGTTATTGTAATTTTAATGACGACGTGACTTAAGTACGAGAGAAAAGTAGATAAGTAAATAGACTTAATACATTCAGATAATTTTATTAGTCAGTGTTCTTTTACACCTCACCAGGCGAATCATGAAGCATATTCTCGAGTAACATTTGGTCTTAGTTTCATTAAAATTGATTCAGTCTATCAAACGTTATTGTAATTTTAATGACGACGTGACTTAAGTACGAGAGAAAAGTAGATAAGTAAATAGACTTAATACATTCAGATAATTTTATTAGTCAGTGTTCTTTTACACCTCACCAGGCGAATCATGAAGCATATTCTCGAGTAACATTTGGTCTTAGTTTCATTAAAATTGATTCAGTCTATCAAACGTTATTGTAATTTTAATGACGACGTGACTTAAGTACGAGAGAAAAGTAGATAAGTAAATAGACTTAATACATTCAGATAATTTTATTAGTCAGTGTTCTTTTACACCTCACCAGGCGAATCATGAAGCATATTCTCGAGTAACATTTGGTCTTAGTTTCATTAAAATTGATTCAGTCTATCAAACGTTATTGTAATTTTAATGACGACGTGACTTAAGTACGAGAGAAAAGTAGATAAGTAAATAGACTTAATACATTCAGATAATTTTATTAGTCAGTGTTCTTTTACACCTCACCAGGCGAATCATGAAGCATATTCTCGAGTAACATTTGGTCTTAGTTTCATTAAAATTGATTCAGTCTATCAAACGTTATTGTAATTTTAATGACGACGTGACTTAAGTACGAGAGAAAAGTAGATAAGTAAATAGACTTAATACATTCAGATAATTTTATTAGTCAGTGTTCTTTTACACCTCACCAGGCGAATCATGAAGCATATTCTCGAGTAACATTTGGTCTTAGTTTCATTAAAATTGATTCAGTCTATCAAACGTTATTGTAATTTTAATGACGACGTGACTTAAGTACGAGAGAAAAGTAGATAAGTAAATAGACTTAATACATTCAGATAATTTTATTAGTCAGTGTTCTTTTACACCTCACCAGGCGAATCATGAAGCATATTCTCGAGTAACATTTGGTCTTAGTTTCATTAAAATTGATTCAGTCTATCAAACGTTATTGTAATTTTAATGACGACGTGACTTAAGTACGAGAGAAAAGTAGATAAGTAAATAGACTTAATACATTCAGATAATTTTATTAGTCAGTGTTCTTTTACACCTCACCAGGCGAATCATGAAGCATATTCTCGAGTAACATTTGGTCTTAGTTTCATTAAAATTGATTCAGTCTATCAAACGTTATTGTAATTTTAATGACGACGTGACTTAAGTACGAGAGAAAAGTAGATAAGTAAATAGACTTAATACATTCAGATAATTTTATTAGTCAGTGTTCTTTTACACCTCACCAGGCGAATCATGAAGCATATTCTCGAGTAACATTTGGTCTTAGTTTCATTAAAATTGATTCAGTCTATCAAACGTTATTGTAATTTTAATGACGACGTGACTTAAGTACGAGAGAAAAGTAGATAAGTAAATAGACTTAATACATTCAGATAATTTTATTAGTCAGTGTTCTTTTACACCTCACCAGGCGAATCATGAAGCATATTCTCGAGTAACATTTGGTCTTAGTTTCATTAAAATTGATTCAGTCTATCAAACGTTATTGTAATTTTAATGACGACGTGACTTAAGTACGAGAGAAAAGTAGATAAGTAAATAGACTTAATACATTCAGATAATTTTATTAGTCAGTGTTCTTTTACACCTCACCAGGCGAATCATGAAGCATATTCTCGAGTAACATTTAGTCTTAGTTTCATTAAAATTGATTCAGTCTATCAAACGTTATTGTAATTTTAATGACGACGTGACTTAAGTACGAGAGAAAAGTAGATAAGTAAATAGACTTAATACATTCAGATAATTTTATTAGTCAGTGTTCTTTTACACCTCACCAGGCGAATCATGAAGCATATTCTCGAGTAACATTTAGTCTTAGTTTCGTTAAAATTGATTCAGTCTATCAAACGTTATTGTAATTTTAATGACTACGCGACTTAAGTACGAGAGAAAAGTAGATAAGTAAATAGACTTAATACATTCAGATAATTTTATTAGTCAGTGTTCTTTTACACCTCACCAGGCGAATCATGAAGCATATTCTCGAGTAACATTTGGTCTTAGTTTCATTAAAATTGATTCAGTCTATCAAACGTTATTGTAATTTTAATGACGACGTGACTTAAGTACGAGATAAAAGTAGATAAGTAAATAGACTTAATACATTCAGATGATTTTATTAGTCAGTGTTCTTTTACACCTCACCAGGCGAATCATGAAGCATATTCTCGAGTAACATTTGGTCTTAGTTTCATTAAAATTGATTCAGTCTATCAAACGTTATTGTAATTTTAATGACGACGTGACTTAAGTACGAGAGAAAAGTAGATAAGTAAATAGACTTAATACATTCAGATGATTTTATTAGTCAGTGTTTTTTTACACCTCACCAGGCGAATCATGAAGCATATTCTCGAGTAATATTTAGTCTTAGTTTTATGTAAATAAATGTATTACTTTGAGAGTCAATTGCGTTTTATTATTGAATAATAAAGTTATATGTAAAATTCGAGGTATCCATAAGGACTTCTGACGGAAGTGATAACTCAAAACAATGCCATAACTGTGTCGTTTTCAAATCAATTATAGATTGAATTATTGAAATTGCATAATTTGTAAATTGAAATTATTAGCCTGGTTTTCACATCTGTTGTTACTTCGACCAATAATTATATACAGTTTATTAATTAATCAAGTATATAATGCGCAAGCTCAATACAAAATATCAATATTACAAGTATACAAGTTGCTATACGACGCGTCGCTATTTTGGCGCAACCGCAATACGTCACGACCATTTCAAGGTATTCGGTGACACGAACCTAAAAGTTTTTCTCCTACCAAAAATCGCTCAACGAGGCTACAGAAGATTTCACTAAAAAAACGCATACTTTTGTTACATTGGAAAGTAAAGTGTAAAACATAATTTTTATCAAAAGATGTCTATCTCGAAAACATTCGCTTTTTTTTCTACAAGCCTAAAATGAGATTAAATTCACTAAGAAAATCGTGTAATGTTTTTTATAATTGTATAATAAATACATTTTTATAAAACATAGCCAGAGATAAAAGATGAAAAACAATTATGCATTATATTATATTATATTATGCATTAGTACATAAGGATTATTTTTTTATTATTGACTTTGGTTCGGTTCATTCGCTTATTTTTGAAAACTCGCAGTAATATACAGATAAATATATCATCTGCAACTGAAATAAATATGAGAATGTATCTTCCACATTAATATCATAACTTATACAGATAAATATAGGAAGGTAGGAAGGTAGGTAGGAGGAAGCGAAGTCTGATTTAGGTCGAGATTACCTCATTCCGTTCAATAAACATAAACCCATCAACACTTCCTGTTAAATCAAACTTCATGTTAGTTAATTCAAACTATATCGGATACAAATCAAACATTATCATGTAACATATTTACGATTATGTTATATACTAACAGTGCCCGTGACTCCGTCCGCATGGAACCTAATGTCAAAAAACAGCGATTAATAAAGTCATCTGAATGTATTAATTCCAGTATCTACTTTTCTCTCATACTTAAGTCGGTGTCGTCATTAAAAGTATAATTATTAATTGATTTTAATGAAACACAGACTAAGTAGTATTCGAAGATATGCTTTATGATTTTCTTGAAGAGGTTTTATCATGAATGCAGTATTTTAACTGTAATACGTGTTCATACAAATAAAAACACATTTCTAAAATTAATTTAAACGTATTTTATTAAATTCCAAACATCGACAACAATTTTCTTTACAAAAATCTAAATAGAACAGACTTGTTAGATCTTATTATATGTATAGATAGATAAAAATTAATAACTGACTTTAATTTATATGAGTGCTCTTGAATTTTACTTTAGAAAAAATTAGAAAATTGTATTATTCTCCACAACATTTGCGTACAAGAATGCACAAGGCAAAATATTTACAGATCTGCAATGCTTCCGTTAATCTTTCTCAAAGAAAAGTTTTTTTTTATATTATAGGAGGCAAACGAACTCGTAGGTGAACTGATGTTAAGTGATCACCACCGTCCATAGACCCTTGCTACACCAGGAGAGTCGTAAGTGCGTTGCAAGGGGGGACTGACGGAACGAAACGCAAAAATGCAAGCCCTGTTACTTCACGTCGGTGTTTCTGTGGGTCGGGTAGTAGTACCGCGGACGAGCCGACCTGTTCATGCTTAAACCAGTAATGGCTTCCGCGTGGCTACCACCTACAAATTGCAAGAAACATCTTAGTTATAACTTTATTAGCTTCGTCCGCGACTTCTCTTGCTCCGATCTATCGGGAAGAGTACATTTGAGGACGAAAGATATTCTGTATCACTTATGACTTGTATGCAAAATGTCATAATGATGAGTTAAGTAGTTAAGGTTTGTAAGCATAACAGACGAACAAACTCACAAACGCATTTATAATATATGTAAGGACACTTGTAGACCTTTAAGACGTGTATTTTCTGTCAGTCCGTCGTAACAATTATTAATGAGTAGGTGATGCAAGGTTGATTGAGGTAAGCTACAGTTAGCAACAGGCACTACCTCATGAGATGTTCAAACATAGTCCTTACAGTATAGCAATTCATTGTTAGATATCGTCTAAAATTGCAGTTTATTTTGATAAATATCTCTATGGGTTTTTTTTAGTACTGTAATCAGACCTTACTATACCTGATGTAAAGCATAGTACAATCTAAAAACAACGGCGATCACCGAAAGACAAACTATTCAACGCCAATCGCCGCTGTTATGTGTCTTTTTATATTATGCTTGAAGGACTCCATATTATACGAAAGACACACTGACCTGCAGAACATTCCGCAGCTTCACGATACAAATTTGTCGCGAATTTTTTAGTTTGTACCCAGATATAATTATAAGGCCAAGTATGAAAATACGTGAAACCTTCAAATTGGTTAAAGTGGATTCCAATTTACTTCTATTATATGAGAAAAAAAACATCGTGTATTTTTTTTAACACCACGACGCAAGTGAAACTTTTTCGGACTGTTGGCATTTAATTTTACATTTTCAGAAAAAAAAAATCGATAGAGCGTAATAAAATCGTGTTTCTTAAATCTTAACAATTACAAAATGGGAATGACAATGGAGAATCAATAGTTAACAAGATATCCAACTATAGATTTTAATCCCAATCAGCATATTACAGTACGAGGCGATGAAAAAAAGTTACGCTTTAAAAATCATAGAGTCCTCCGCATCTATAACCAGGAACAACGAGTTAGGAACATTACAAATTTCTTTGTTTATACATATACCTAACCAAGATTTCCCACCGGCTAGCGTAATGGGACGAAATGAACTCTGACCGACGTGATCTGAATTGAAGAAACGCAACCGGTACTGTGTATACGATCCTAATTTAATACAGAGAATTTGGAGGTCATTTTCGGCCAAGAATCTTCGTCGTGTGGCTTAATAAAAATATGATTCTTATTTTTCCCTTTTCATTTTTTTCTGTAATTGGTTCTTTAAATAATATATTAGTAAGATCTTATTTTAATATAAGTATTTTTATCAATTCCTTTTAATACTTTCGCAGAGGTTTTTTTCTTTTAACACAAAATTGCTTATTAAGCTTCTAATAAGAATTCTTTCCATTCATTTTATTCGTTTCATTAGCTTTAATTACGTTCATTATTTTAATTGATAAAGTAATTTTGTCGATGTAATTTAAGTCATTATCTTAATTAATTTTATGGCATTCTTATTTCCTTAGTAATTACTTATTCTTAGTAATTTATATATTTTTTTAATATCATAGGCGGCAAACGGACAGGTGCGTGACCTGATGATAAGTGATCACCACCGTCCATAGACACTTGCAACACCAGGGGAGTCGCAAGTCCGTTGCCAACCTGTCTTGGGGGTGAGGGGGAGTAAGGGAAGGGGGACGGGGAACGGGCGGAAAGGTGGGCCTCTAGCGCTCTCACTGACCGAACGAAACGCAACAATGGAAGCACTGTTACTTCACGTGGGTATTTCTGTGGGTCGGGTGGTACTACCCTGGACGAGCCGACCCATTCATGCTGAAACCATTAATAGCTTCCGCGTGGCTACCACCTACATGTTATAGTACCAAATGTAAATTAGTATTATTGCATCATTATTTCTCTTCGATTACAAAGCTACACAGGCTGGTATACGTAGCTAGAGATACAAAATAGCATCTTTGTCGATAACAACAGCGACGTTAAAAAAAAAAATTACCTCACTGCGTAGATATGAACTTGCCTCTCAGTCAACGTGGTTTATCCCTTTCACTATGTTGTGTCCTCCAAATAAAGAAATTCCACTGAAATTTGTCACTGTAAGGTACTGTTGTTGCTAAATTGCACTATACTTTCTTCAAAAATCAATAAGACCTCGAAGATGAGACTTTTGTGATGAAAAAGTATGAATAATTATTTATCGCGACCATTAGGTAGTTCGTATGTTAGGTATTCGTATAGATTGAAAAGTAACCTTCAAAAGTATAAATAATCTGTAGTGTTTATAATTTTGTGTTGTGTTGTGTGGATATTATTTTTCAAAAATTCTAAATATTACAGCACTAGTTTCTGCCCGCGACATCGTCCATTCGTAATAGTTAATTCGGACTAAAGCTAATACGTAGCGGAAGGTCTCAAAAAGAAAACGATTTTGAAACAGTCACATTGGTGATCCACTCTAATTTTTTTAGTTTGGTGGTATATAGCCGCCTTCCTCGATAAATGAGCTATCTAACAGTCAAATAACTTTTTAAATCGGACCACTAGTTCCTGAGATTAGCGTGTTCAAGCAAACACACTCTTCAGCTTTACAATATTAAGTATAGATATACAAGAGGAACATTACTCAGAAACTAATATAACTTTAAAACGAATTAAAAAGATAAGTAAAACTTGACATATAAGCGGTTTCTGTAATTAAATGGCAAAAATCAGCGCTGAGCCTCTCGACCTAGTTGCGGACAATCGAGCGACGAAATACTGCAGCACACTCGCAAAGTTCTAGCTTATACAAGTTATAAAAGAATGTCTTTAATGCCCTTTAATTTAGTGTAAGGTATTTTATTATTTAATCGAATGGCTAAATAGACTATCCATTATTACTAGGTTGAATTTATGTGGAACAGTGTTGCAGACAAAAATGTGTTGCTCTTTAGCGCCACTCGGGGAGCATGTGCAGGGGAATGAGAGGTACACTTCCTGCAGATACGAGAAACATCAGTGAGGTAATGAAAAATTGTGTAAAAAATGTCACTGAACTCTAGAATGATCCATTTGAGTATAGTCTTGAAGTGTGTACCAAGAAGTTCCTGTCCATTAGTTTTTGTAAATCAAGATCGACAACTTTTTAATCAAACTTTTTATAGTTTACTAGCCGGCCTTGACAATCTATATACCTAAATCTTCCTCATAAATCACTTAATCTACTGGTGGTAATGAATATGCATGCAGCAGTTTATGAGTTTATCGCAAACAGATAAAGAGACTTTATAATATGTAATAATAAGGAGCTCAAGTACCGTTATGGTCTAATATCTCTTAAACAAAAAGGATGGAATTTTTTGGTGGTTCTTCTCGATGATTGGGCTGTTTGCCGAACCAGCGGTTGTGTAGTGGTAGTGTTAGCTTTGACGTTTATATAAGCGCCTTCCTGGCCTTAAATTGAATAAAGTATTTTTGATTTTTTCTACCACTAAGCATCATTGTTTATACTGTTAGGTTTCGGCTCGAGGAGTGTGTTTAGTAACATACAATGGCACATGAGGTATTCCAAGAGTGACACGTGATAACTAGCTATAGAATTGCGGTTCTAGTTATGCTAGTTATACGTAGTATTTAACAGTAGAAGAAGTGAACGATTGGTTACTACTTCATTCCATAAAAATTACAAGTATTTCTTTATTCTATGCTATTAAAAGCAGAGGGGTAGTAATGATAGTAGGAAAGGAAATAAATATAATCTATTAATTTAATTGGAACGCTCGTCACTCCCATTTTAAACCAGACGATAAAGTGGATTTCAGTTGTAGGGGCTGTAGGCACTCTGTAATATGTTCAACTAATTAACTACATTTGGAAACTTTGAACAAGTTCATCGGTTAAGCTATTAGCATTAGCTTTAAAAACTTTATGAACTCTCTCCAACCCTATATCGAGGAAAGTTGCAGTAAACTTAGAAAATTGTTTACATTTATTTTTCTTCTTACTTTCCTTTACATTTGATGCTGAGGATCAGTTCAGAATCAAGAGCTCTATAAGCTATTTTACGCTAACTGTAAGAAATCAACAACTCCAATGCGAAAGGTGTTCAAACAATTCTTAGTTCTACAGCCATATGAGTATCAGAGACATGAAAGTTCCACATTGTATGTAAACAGTGCAATTGTCGTTGCATAAGCTACGTTTTAAGTCGTTGGACACAGTAAACGGTCTGTTTAAATGGGAAAGCAATAACTGCTGTTGGGCCAATAAACAAGCGGTATTTAAATAATGCTTAAAGAATAGAAATATCTATTTTGCTTTAAGGTTATCTAGAGATTATAGACCAACACATTCTGTTATCCGTAATGATATAAAATCCTCAAATATCCTCAGATTAGAGCGTAGTCTTGAGATTCGACTCAAGAAAGCGTTTATTCAAACTATTATTACTTTCCAGTATACAGCTCACTAAATACATTATTCGTCTTTTAGTTTATTTATACAAGAGTTATTTTAAGTTTTATTTTATCCATGTGTAGTTTTTGTTTTAATAATAAAAAAGTACAAAAATAATATATATATATAAATACATTGAAGATTAATAAGAATACCCATACATATGTACATACATACATAAATATTCATTTCATTTTTATTGTTTTCATTATTATAAGATAGTAATAAGTCTAGTTACGTATTCTTAATAATGTGAACCTAGATAAGGTCTCTTTCTTTTGCTAGAGGATTTTCTTATTACCTGATAATAAATATAATAAAAAAATATTCGTTTTTATGGATTGTTACTACCACTTTGAGGAATAATTTCATTGCAAGATTTACCTCGCAGGTTTAAAGCATAATTTAACCTAATCAATACAGACAGTAACGGAAACATCTATAGAGTGAAAGTATTATAATTGTATTAAGCACCTGGGCCCTTTTGACTCTCGATGTATTGTAGTCCTATGAAACAGTTAGGGCCTTACTAGACCAATAGCGTAGTCAGTTCGAGAAAAAAAATTAGGTCAATGATCTGTTCCGGACATATTCTTAACGGGATTAATATATGATATAATATGATATACTCCTATGTATAACATATAAATATGTGACATCTCAATTAAGCTGTTTAGGATAGAACATAACGATGTAAGAACTGTTGTTTTTCTGCTTGCGACCTTTTCTAAATAGTCGATGCAAGTATTACTTATGCAAAATTTTAGGTCATTTTAGGTACTTGTCAACAAAAGAAAGCTAAACTATTACACCTCTCCTCGCTTGCTATGCTTACATAAGTAGGCATGCTTTTTACAAAATCTCTGCTAAATTTGCTTGAGAATAAAAGAAAAGTAAATAAGTAAACATAGCTGCCATAATGGTCATTCGATTTTCCTCCTGTATTTAATAAATAACGAGCAAATCCTATCCTCTCTGTAATGCTCAGGTAAATAATATTGGCCGGGATTCAAATAAATATTGATTCAACAACTATTTTTACATGTTATTTCTCTACATCGCTGTTTTCATGGCCCACAAACTATTATGAAGGGCAAATACAGCTTCACAAACAGATTTTGTGATCGCTTCGCTCATATCAACTCGACATCTCTGTTCAACTTTTGTTCTAGTCATTTTTCTACCGATACACGTTGATGGACAAGTACGATTGCATTGTGGTAGCGTACATGATATGAAGTTAAGCCGGCTCTTAACAGTTATTGTGTATTGTAAGTTATAATTGTGGAGCTATCTACGGGTGTTTAATAATTGTGAGGCGCAATGGTGACTGAAGATTTAAATTCAGCAAAGAGTTTCAAGGTTTCAGTGAATGAAAACATCGTGATGATTTTTTTTATATTATAGCGAGAAACAAGCGGGTTACCCGATGGTAAGTGATCACTGTCCATAGACTCTAGCAACACCAGGGGAGTCGTAAATACGTTGCCGGCCTTTTAAAGGAGGTGGGCCTCCGGCACTCTTACTCACCGAACAAAACGCAACAGTACAAGCACAATTACTTCACGTGGGTGTTTCTGTGGGTCGGCTGGGCCCCAGGCGAGTCGACCCATTCAGGTTGAAACCAGTAATGACTTCAGCGTTGCTCTACCACCTAAAAAACCCCACGGTGTACCGACAGACCGTTTTGTGGGGGCGGCAAGGGATCGTACAAGCTAATCAACCTTGTAGAGCCGCCCCCACGGTCCGCCCGGCGGAAGGTGACCGCCGGGTTCCTACCTATAGAGGGACAGACCGGGTACACACCGGCTGCCCCCCTCGTCCGACGGACCTGTGCAATGAGGAGATGGGCCCCCCGGCCCATCCCCTCAGGTCCGGCTATGGTGGCAGGAGGAGTTGGGCGAAGCGCCTTCTCCTCCTGCCTGTCCTTCTTTGGCGGAGACGGCCCTAACCTAATTGCACTTCATTACTATCATATATGTAGCTGCGGTGGCGTTAATACATAAGTAACGGGTTATCCTTAGCTCTAAACTATACAATATATAATGCTATTGTCATTTAACTTTTATAAGATAATATTGTGTATATTTCATTGTCTTTGCTTAAGTAAACTCTGAAGCGTTTTACTTACCATATGTCTGGAGGCTAATTCGAAGAAACCGTACAAAACTACAGCGTAGTGCGACACCAGGTAGAGGTTGCACCACGTCGGTAACTGAACGTCGTACTTTTCTCTATTTTCCACCTGGAGAAAGATATTTTCATGATAAGCAGGAAATATAATGCGTGAAACGTTTTATGCGTGCAATCCTAAAACCTACATTTCATTGGCAGTTCCCGTATTCAAAGCTCGGAAAATATCAAAGAACTAGTTTTTGCTCACGGTTTTCTAGATGAGTTTACCCTACGTTCTTCTCTATATCCCTGACGATGTGTATGCCCAAATTCAAGATGGCCGGCTGAGTAGTTACGACGTGAATGCGTAACAGACAAACACAATTTCGCTTATATAATATTTGCTAGGATATTGTGAAGCTCGCGTGTCTTGTAATTACTAAGTTAGGGTATAAATAAAATCTTGTGAGCGAATCAGAACGCGTGAGAAATATCCTTGCAGTAAGAACATATGTTGCCTGCTTCGGTTGTCTGTGGTATATACCTCTGTAGTATAGATAATTGGTTGGCTTCTCTCTAAAATATATTTATCCAACATATATCCAACGATATTTAGAAATGCGTATTATTTGAAACGCGAATATTTGCTACGCAAAGTAATTTGGAGTCGATGATATACCGATAATCACCACCGTTATGCGATCCCATAAACAGTAAAATTGTAAATGTCAGTTAAAAAATAGTTTTTAAAGGAATAATAGTGTTAGGTTTTATAAAGAATTCCCAAAGCACATTACCGATTTGCCGGATAGTAAGTTCAAGCACCAAGTCAATCGGTTTTTAATGTCTAAAGGCTATTATTATAGGGTGGATCAATATGTGAACGATGGTGACGTCTGGAAATGAGGATTATTTTTTTTATGTCAAAGGGAGGCATACGAACAGGTGGGTCACCTGATGTTAAGTGAT
>MU158865.1:434605-498766 GCA_015888305.1 Antheraea pernyi
GGCGGGTGCCAATTCCGGCTTGGGAGGTGGAGACCTCGAATCTGATATATCGGTGGTCCGATAAGGTCTCCACCTCCTCAAGCACCAATTGCTCTACCACCTACAACCGTAGCGTGATGGTATTGGTTTTTCTATGCCCGCTTGGCTTAAGTAGAAAACCTGTCTCCAAGCACCTATAAGTGTGTTCGTGTGTTCCGGTAGCTACATATGGGAGCTAGTTTTCCTCTATGTTATACGTCTTATCATCTTAGGCAACAAAATCATTTAATTTCATCAAAAATGCTATTAAACGCGAAACTCTAATGCATAAATATTGATAATATTAGTCAGAATTTTGTAAATTCTTTACATAAATCATGAATAAAACCGCTGGAAAAGTAGAAATTCACATAGAAATAAAAAGAACATTCGATTTTATCAATTGTCAAAATATAATCGAAACCCGCTTCTGATAAAACTCGATCGGGTTTCTGTGCGTCCCATTTATCGTAGATCTGTGGGGCTCCTGTTGTCAATATCACGTGGCAGCCTTCATCCGCAGCCTTACACGATTGATATGAAACCAACGAGTATGTTGATTGGAAATCGGGTTTGATATCCGAAATGCGTTGGAGTATTTCCATATTACACTTTGCTGGATAGTTGATATGTGTATGTTAACACGTTCAGTTCATGGAGGCGGAAAACGATCTCCTGAGTTTTTATTGTGAAAATAGCGTTGTTTCATAAGGTTTGAAGTCTTTATAACGCATACGAAAGAGTTAACTATATTTAACTTTGACACCCTTTAAAAGGCACAGCCAAATAATTTTACAAATGGTGAATAAATAAGCTCTATTATAATTTTTATCAAAATAACCTGTACATATAAATAAATTTGATGTGTTTATTGTCCAAGTCAATATTAGAAACTGCTGAATGATGAATGTTTCACTTAGCGAATTTTTCAGAGTATATTATCTACCATAGAAATTAGCAAGCTTATGAATAAACGTATTATTAGTATATGAATATAAAAGCAGTAATAATAACATTTTATAGAGGTAATTTAAAATTTATAAAGGGTTGTACAAGGTAAATTGTTCAATTGACAAAGATAAGAAATGTAGTAATCATAAGAAAGAAATCACGTGAACTAACAAATCGTTGAGAAAAATAATTCATTTATTTAATTTTTTTACATTTCTACAAATAAAATAAAACCCTGTTCCTTTCAATACTGTAATGAAAGTATCAATACAAAAAGGTTACCATATATAAGAGATATAATTATGTTTACATTCGCTCAAATACCAAGCACCTATACTGCATTTAAATTTCAGTCCTTATCTAGGTCTAGTATCTTAAGTCACTTCGTCATATTATATCAGGAGAAATTTTGTCCAAACACTTAACCCTACCCGATAAAAAAACAATTTAAAATAAAGCATTAAAGCGCTCGGCACACCGCACCGGACGCCGTTACGTGGTAAAATTATTATTTGTACACTAAACATAAAAAATTCCCAACGAAATTTTCGTTGCAAACCTAAAATAGCGTAATTAAATTTTATAATAGGTAATAAAAGATAGAAAAACAAGAGTATTGTCCTTTTAGGTACCGAATTTAGTATTAAAAAGCGTGTGTCCTCACTTCGAACGATTTTATTGTGTATATAAAACTATGCAGTTTGAGAAAGAAGATATATGTATATTAAACATACCACAAAATAATAATAGAACCATTTATTCCATATTTCAAAGTTATAGTTTTTTTTTAAAAGTTGTTAGTGTTAAAAATAAATCTTACAAAATAAGCTGTACTTAAGACCCAGTCTCTCTAGGCTTAGTGTGCTAACTACCTTAAACCACATCGTCTTTTAACATCAGGTGAGATTGTGGTCAAATGCTAAAACCTATAAAGTATTGAAACTAAAAAAATATAAGTGTTTCTCGCTTACCGCCGTAACTCCGGCCACACTTTTACAACAATAACAATTTATTTAACATCTAAGAGCACACCGTCTGGATACAGTTGAAGACGCCCGACATTTAAACCAATTTCCCGACGTCTCTCAATGATAATGCTGTTAAGAGGTTCAGGCGAGACTCGCTGAATTTATTCTGTTTCAGCTTCTATATGAAGTCGCGAACGTTGCTACTCGATTACGTATTTCGCAACACTAAACCGACAATAGAAATCGCTAAAGACATCAGCTTCCTACGAGATCTTCTCCCACTTTAATATAGTTTTTTTTTATAGTAGCACGGCTAAATGACTGCACTGTGCCTGATGTTAAGCACAGTACAATCCAAAAACAATGGCGACCACCGAATGACATACTATCCATCGCCGGTCACCGCTGTCTGGATATAGCTATCCATTCACCAAAAAATTGTTATTTTATTTTTACATAGACACACCTTATTTTTAAAATACGTAATAAATTACAAATAAAAAATTGGAAACAAAATAAACGTATATAGAATGACCATTTTGAATAGAAACACAAAATAAACTTTAAAAATATTTGCGATAGAAACTTACCACCGTGCCATGGCAACGTATATAATACTAGCCGACCCGTGCCCACTTACCATACGTAAGCATGGAATGGTTATTTTGCGCTAAAACGCAGCGGAAGCTCTGAAAAGGAAAAAAATACTCCGATTTTGCAACATTCTTCATGATGATATATAGCCTATAACCTTCCCTGATAAATTAGCTATATAACACTGAAAGAATTTTCCAAATCGGACCAGTAGTCCCTTTTTTTTTTTTAACGTGGGGAAATCCCTTATGGATACGCCACCCTCCCGGGGGAGAGGGTGGGTTATGTCCGAGTCGCACGGACTAAAACCCCACGGTGTACCGACAGACCGTTTTGTGGGGGCGGCAAGGGATCGTTCAAGCTAATCAACCTTGTAGAGCCGCCCCCACGGTCCGCCCGGCGGGAGGTGACCGCCGGGCTCCTACCTATAGAGGGACAGACCGGGTACACACCGGCTGCCCCCCTCGTCCGCCGCACCTGTGCAATGAGGAGATGGGCCCCCCGACCCATCCCCTCAGGTCCGGCTACGGTGGCAGGAGGAGTTGGGCGAAGCGCCTTCTCCTCCTGCCTGTCCTCCTTTGGCGGAGACGGCCACTTAGAGGGTCTGCCTCGCGGGCCCTCTCCGCCTCCTCCTTCTGCGAGATGACCTCCTCGCAGAAGGAGGCCATCGCTCGCCAAGCCTGTTCGCTGCCGAGCATGGCCGAAACCACGCTCGGCAGCGATAAGTCCGGTCCTACCAGTAGTCTTTGAGATTACCCCATACAACGTCACAAACTCACAAACTCTACCTCTTTATAATATTATTATTATTAGTATAGATTAACGCTAACACGCAGCTAAAAGGAAAAAAACAGCCCGATTTCGAAACATTCTTCATTGGCGCTCCGCTCCTATCGGTCTTATCGTGATGATATGTAGCCTATAGCCTGCCTCAATAAATGAGCTATCTAACACCGAAAGAATTTTTGGACCTTGAGTTCCTGGGATTAGCACGTTAAACCATACAAACAAACAAACAAACTCTTCAGCTTTATATATTTGTATAGATTTCGTCCAACTTCAGAGATAGGATAATTTATATTTCGATTAATGGTTATTTTTATATTTTTTAATATTTGTAAATATCTAATTTATAAAATATGCCTTATTCTGATATATAAGTTACTAGCGGGCCCGGCGGACGTTGTCGCGCCCTGATATTATAAAACCGTAAAATTATATACCAAAACCTTCCTCATGAAACATTGTATCTACTGGTGAAAACCGCATGAAAATCCGTTCAGTAGTTTTTGTGTTTAACGTAAACAGACGGACAAACGCAGCGGATGACTTTGTTTTACATTATGTAACGATATTACTGTAATGTTGCATCAGAAAGCGTTTTGTGTGAACGAGTAAAAAACATTTATCCATCTTCAGAAACTCTCTCGTTAATAATAAGCATATTAAAACCCGATATTGAGCTATTTCTGTTGTCGATTTCCTCCTTTGGAATACGTAATGAAGAGCTCGACGGATTCGTTGAATTGTTCTCTAACTCCACTGCCGTTGGCATCATATCTGACAAGATGATATTGAAAATTATTTTAAACTACCTAATACTCGCGAATTTTATTCTTCTTTATCCTTTATACTCATGAATAATTTACGTTCTTACATAATTTCATTTTCCTAGCTTTTATCAATATTTTAAATGTTTTTTTTTTCTATATCAATCTGTCTGTCGGAACTACTAGTATTGCTAACCTAATCTGTATAAATAAAATAATAACTATTCGATAAACATTGATCATATTTTTCAGTTTGATTTCATGAGCACTTTGATTGGATCAAAACATTATCATGATATCTTAATTTAATATAACTTAAGGACACTGCGCATCCAGCGATATGATTTCTAGCTTTGGAGAACTGGGGGCAAGCGGCACACAACTCACAATGTGCATGCGCTGGAGAGGGGAAATAAACGGATAATATATCTGCAAATAAATTTTGTAAGAAGGGTATATTTTTTTGTTGTTTTCGTATGTATAGAAAACTAGTTTCTAATTACGGCTTCGTCCGCGTAGAATTTTTGGCTTTTGGCTAACACTAACACGCAGCGGTAGCTATCGAAAGGGAAAAAAACGATTTTGAGACATTCTTCGTTGGTGCTCCGCTTCTATTGGTCTTAACGTGATGATATATAACCATCCTCGATAAATGAGCTATCTAACGCTAAAAGACTTTTTCAAATCGGACCAGTAGTTCCTGAGAGTAGCGCGTTCAACCAAACAAACAAACGCTCCAGCTTTACAATATTAGTACAGATATATTGTTCAGATAATAAACAACTCAGACAAAGTCGCGGATATCAGCTAGTCCTACCTAATATTATAAATAGAAGTAAGGTATGATTGTCACTATTTCGACATGAGCAAAAGCACGAACCAAAGTTAGTTTTTAGTATGTGTAACAAACTTTTAGTCATTAATGCTGTGTCCGTTTGTCTGAAATTTTATAAGAGACGAGCTGTGCCAGCGACTCCGTCCGCGTATGTATTAAGTCCGCACTATTTACTTTCCTTTCATACTTAAGTCGCGTCGTCATTAAAATTACAATAACGTTTGATAGAGTGAACCGATTTTAATGAAACCAATACTAAATGTTAATCGAGGATATGCTTTATGATTTTCTTGGTTTGAAGAGTTTTATGGTGAACGCAGTATTTCAGCAGTGATGCGTGTTTAAACAGACAGACAACATTTCTAATTTCTAAATTACTTATTCCAAGACATTTGCTATTTTTTTTCACAAAAATCTAATGGGTACAGACAGGTTACATTTACATTCTTTTTATATGTATAGATTTTTCTACACATAACAATTTAAAGGAAGACATTGCAGTGCTGTATAATTTTTGTAATCACCACACCCGGCTTTACAAAACAGCGGTAACGTCTTATAGAATGAGAGTTTTCTTCGAGTCCCTTTTACATAAAAGGGTAAAGGCGATTCAGTTACTCAGTTACTGAGTTCGTGTAATTTTGTTACGTTGAAATCGTTTTGGGGGATTCTCTTTTGTGTGTTCCCATACTGATTACATAGCCCTTTTTATCATCATTTGTGTTGCGAGTATCACAATATTCATGCGTTGTGGTATATATAAAGAGTGTATTTGTGAGAAGTGTGGTTTTGGGGTGTAAGGGGTGTCGAATAACATCTAACACTTGAGACACTCAAGCCAACCTCACCTGCACGTGGTGCACCCTGCTGAATAACGAACGAGGCAATGGCGAAAGCGGGGTGGTAGGGTTTTACAGCCTGACTGGGTCGCAACCACCATGTATATGGCGAAAAAGCCCATCATAGTGATTCGCTTCTGCGGGTTGCGTTTCGGGGATCAGCCTGTGCATATCCAGCATTTCGCAGGCCGGCATGACAGTGGCGACCGGCGATGGATAGTGTGTCATTCGGTGGTCGCCATTGTTTTTGGATTGTACTGTGCTTACCATCAGGCACAGTAAAGTCATTTTGCCGGGCTACTATAAAAAAAAAAAATTGTATTTCTTTTTACATTGAAAATTGAAAAAAAAATTTAATCTTCTCCTAATTTTATCTTTGGTAACAAAACTTTTAGATTATTACTGACATTATCGAGTAGGAAATAGTATCACGAGTGTCTTGTGATAATTTCAATGTTCTAACAAAATGGTTGCCCCCTTGTTAGAACTTTACATGAAGTTTTTGTGGCATCTCAGAATTCATGCCTTGGTAGTATTATTTCCCATCCACTTCACTTATGCACAATAACCGAACTATATTACCTAGAACACCACCAACATTACAACATATAGAGTCAAATAACACAAGATTTTGAATTACATATGAAAGCTACTATATATAGTTACACACACTCATCATCATCTTACCCTTATCCCAACTAAGTAGGGTCGGCACAATATGTTTTCCTTTTCCACGCTCGCCTATCAGATGTCATCTCAGTCATCACACCTTTTACACACATATCATTTTTCACATAATCCATCCATGCTTTTTTCGGTCTTCCTCTACTCTTATATCCGTCAACCGTCATACTCAAAGCTTTTCTAGTTACATGGTCTTCATCTCTCTTCATAACATGCCCATACCATGCTAACCTATTACTCCTTAACTTCTCTGTTACTGGTGCTATTTTCAAACTTCCTCTGATATATTCATTCCTAATCTTATCCATTCTAGTTACACCACACATCCACCTTAACATTCGCATCTCTGCCACATGTAGTTTTCTCTCATCCGTCTCTCTCGTCGCCCAGCACTCAGATGCGTACAACATGACAGGTCTTATAATAGTTTTATACACCTTCCCTTTGAGTTTCAAAGTTACACACACTATAGTTACAAATTTAAAAAAAATCTAAATCAATGACGTCAGATGGAGAAAAGGGTTGTTGATATTTGCCTGTATTCGGTTGCTAGGCAACGTTCTGTTAGTTCATTTAGCCAGTTTGGCTCAAGCATAGAAGTTTCCGAGTTATGAAACAAGCCACAACATGTAACTCTCGAGGACTGTTGTTTCGTTGTAGAAATAGGTGGACATTTCTAACCGTAGTAATCAACAGTGGATAACATTTATCTAGCCGATACCGAGTGTGCCCACATCACGAAAAAAATCTACGAAAACCTCCTACAAAAAGTTTGCAAATTGTATTAGAAGAAACTTTTATACTTCCAACTATATTCATGAAACGAAGTTATTTTCGACGAATAAAACAAGACATTAAATTACGGGATCTTTGATACAGTGTTTGATAAAATTATCAAAGTTCTAAAGTTTATATTAAATATAAAAGTAAGCGTCCATGATCTCGCTTTGATTCGCTTAAATAGTAATTAACCTAATTATTCGATTTAATCTTAACTTAAAGACAATTTTAGACTTGTATTAAAATTCTATACCTCGGATCAAAAACAAGGAGGTTGTATTAAGAGTCAATATTATCTATCACTTAATTTATCAGATAATCAAGACGAATGGAATAACTTATTCATAACATTATAAAAGACAAAGTGTGTGACGATAGATGGATCTTACTCTTTCAGGGAAATTCTTTTTTTACTATTTGATTGATTTTTAAATAACATTAAATATTATAGTACTTGTTCTTTACACTTCCGGTTTTTTTTTCATGGGACAATTCTTAACGGATATCAGTCTGTTTTACCACAGAAATATAAATGCAACAATCGATTATTACTTCTATGAGAATAACAATCGATGTCGGATAGATTCGTTCTCGCTTACACTCTACCACATTCCTACTGTGAGCTGTCAAAGTTATCATTCTAAATTTGACAGAGTATAAATAACATCACCATAAACGTGGTGTTGAACGATCCATAGTGACTCACTTTTAGTATGTCATGTTATTCCATGATTCTTGGTATTATGTTTAATATCAAGCACTGAGGTGTTAATTTGTCGTACTACTTCAAAAGAAATAAAGATTCTATTGTTATTGCACTATTTACACATAATGTTTATTATACGGGGCGGGTGTCCAATAAATCACGTCTAGTCGTGAGTGGTCTGTGGGTTCGGGTCCCGCGGTAGCCTTTTATCTTGATTGTTGGCAACTATTTGGAGTTGTTGCTCGGATCTCGTCTCTGATAATCGCTCGGAATCGTGTTAAACAACTCGGCTTTTCTGCCTTCCCCTTTTTCTTTTCCACTCCACGCGTTACATCGTTGTTCTATTACAGGATTGGAATGAAAACTTTTTTATACTGTCTTTATAGTATAACTAACCTTTGCCTGCGTCGTTGCTGGTATTAATGTAGATTTCACCTATCTCTCGGGAATAGTAGATGTTTTTAAATTAAATGTCCCCTATGTTTTCTGTACTCCTGAGGACCTGTATGCGAAATTGTGACAAACAAATTCAGATTCACGTTTGCAATATTAGTAAGGGCTTTAGATAATATAGCTTACGTTTTTAATTAAAGCTATCATTTAAGTGTGGTTATCGTGGTAAAGTTTTGAAAAATAATAAAAAAAAAATGAAATAAAAAAAAGATCATTTCTATATAGCTAGCTATAATAGCTATAATATTCTAGCTGTGCCTTGCGATCTCACTCGGGCTTAGTTTTGAAAATTTTGAATGACTCTTAACGTAGGTAATATATAATAACACATATATTTATATAACTATAATATGATCGTTGCGTTTGGACCGCATGGCATAATATCTCACTAACATAGGCATTCACAGTTCGGCCTGGTTTTAACAAAAATACTTAGATCACAAAAAAAATCGACTTTTATATTATCTACTTTTATATCGGTTCGATAACTTGTCCACATACGATAGATTTCAGTTAAACTTAACTGGCTAATTTTGAGCTTTTATCTCCTTACTTATTTATTGTCTTACTCACTTTTTATATGGATGTTTTTTAACTCTAATTTTCACTTTTCCGTAGGATTTTCAAACATTTTCTTTCATACGAACCTTGTGCTTAATGTACAAGTGTCAATGTCACACTGTGCAAGTATCAAACAAAACAAAAAATTGCCAAATAAGTGCAGCCGTTGTGAAGTAATACGCTTACATACATTTGGTAATTAATTTTTATCTATCTACATTATAGGAAATTTCTCTTAACTGCAAAAATTACAATCGGATTAAGTAATTTACTAATAAAATTGATTCTTAATTGAATAAATTCAATAAAATTAATCGTTTGGGACATCTGAGAAACATGTCTTGTGGCGCTGCATTCTACATAATTTAACCTCATCACCTGAAAACAATAAAAGGTTCATACAAACATATGAACTGTATTGTACTTCCCACTATTCGAGCTAAAAAAAACTATAATTCCGTAGTTCAACGTTGAAAAATAATGAAACCCAACGGAAGCTTCTCGAAAAGCCGTTGTGGGGGTTATTGTTTCCACCGCCGTTTACTTGCCGTGGTTTTGTTATGCTAAATAATGAATTCGGCTGAGTTCGCCCCTTCTGCATAATGCATACTTCCAAATATCAAAGTTTTGTAATCCTTATCGTCCACTGACTGAGCGATTTTTAGCGCTATAGAAATAGCAATTGGAACAATAAAACATGTGTATAGTACGCACGCAAAAGAAATGAAGCGAAAGAAAACGAGAAGAGTGTATGTATGATTATTCACACGTAATACAAAACGTTTACCGACCAAAATTTCAAAGCCTTCCCATACGAAGAACTTAAAAAACTAAAGGTTCATACTTCCACTATATGCATGTCTACATACAGACGAATAACTTTCCTATTTCCAATGATCTTGTGTTGCTATCTATCAGAGATTTCTAGCCCTGGCAGTTTTACTTATTCGTCCTATGGAACATGCTTGCCCGGTAACCGTTCAAAAAACTGTTTTAAGTGCACAGCAATAGATATTTGAGTTAAGTGCTAACAATTAATATGAGTGTACAATTAATATGAGCGTTAGCGGCAGCAAACTACTAGTTTGATATATTTCCTAGACGAGATCATTCACTTCTTTCTTTATTCATTTATTATTAATTAGCTTTACTCTCATGAATTCATGAACCTTGTCTATATGAAGGCTATGTCCTTATCCTGAGCTAACTCTTTGCTAAATTTAATTGCGGTGAATTTAAAAACTGGGTTCTAAAAATGTAACAAACAAACAGGCAGTCAGAGCTACTTTCGCATTTTTAAAATTACTAACCTATATATTAACTGTTTTTTTTTTAAATGATAAATACCATATGTCATTTTCTTGTACCTTTGACAGTGTCTATGCAGAATTTAATATATCTATGCGGAATTGATGTATGGTACATTGAGCTAAAAATAATTAATACGATACCGTCTTTCTAGACTTACGTATAAAGCCTCCCTTTATGTGGCCGTCCTTAATGATATCACCTTTGTTATTACCAACATTGATGACTTTATACTTCATTCATTATACATACGAGCTCATATTACTAGGATACTCGAAGGACGAAAATCCTAAAAAAAAACAATTAATGTTTTTATTCTATTCTATTCGTGTTTTGAAAGCTATTATTTGAACGTCTCGGAGATATACTCGTAATCGTATTACCTTTTTTATTCTTTAATTCCTACGACTTACCTATTTAATACTTATTTATTATTGTGTTTATTATATATCTAATTAAACATACACATCTTACGTAAGCTTCACTTTTTTTTTTGTTCGATCTGATTTCGCTATTGACCTACTAAGGTCTTAACAGCTTCACCGGACTACATAACATAACATAAACTTCACATTTATTGTTATAAAGTAGAACCTCGATAAGTTAAAGTCCAAGGGAAACACAAAATATTTTAAGTTATAGAGGTTTTAAGTTATCAAGGTTCTATGTTAGGGATAGGTTAATATAGAGGTAGATATGTACATATGTATGTATGTACCCTTGTTCCTATTTTTACTCGAATGCGTCAGAAGGATTGGTTCAATAAAATACAGAAATTTAAATAATCATATTTAATTATTCACATTGCACATTACAGATTTAGTCAACTTACAAAGTGTGTGATTTTCTTTTGTTTTTCTAATATTTCTTCCTCTGTTAACGTCCCTGCTGTGCCTACTTCATCATCGCAAGTAACGAAGTCTTCAAAAGTAATGTTTGACCCAGACATGTGCTTATTCCTTTCTTCAAATTCCATCGTTCAAAATGACTCATTGACAAACAATTTTATGTTATAGAGGTTGTGGAAACATTTCTTTAAGTTACTGAGGCCCAATACAGAGATTACTTATTTAAGTTAAAGAGGTTGCGTATTTTAAGTTGTGTAGAGGTTTTGGGCTCTGATGGGAAGGGAACATATTATTTATTGAAGTTATAGAGGTTTTTAAGTTACCGAATTTTGAGTTATCGAGGTTCTACTGTATATATTGTTATTATCTTCTTATTATTATACTTGGTCACAATTGAAAATCAATCCTGGAGTCACTAGCAATGGTGGCAGACAGCACATGCTGAATTATACGCCATTGTAACAATACCATAGCATTATTTTAATATCTTGTAACGTTTAATTCTGTTTTATTTATTTTATATTATACATATCTTTGTAACTCTAGTATTTGCCTATTTTATTGTCCGTGTATTTGCTACAATAAATATATTTTCTTTCTTTCTATCTAAAGTTATATAGAAATTAAACAATATAATAAAAATGATAATATCGCGTCTGGTTCAGTGGTTTACAAGCTTTATCTGACTCAAGGAAGATGCTCATTAATTCATAGCTAGTTATATTCGCCGAGTCAGCAGGTTACCTGGCACACTCGGGATGCTGTTTCACTGTATTCGTTAAGGTGAGTTTGTTGAAACTTTTAAAATGGTCTGTTTACCCTTCGTTAAGCTTAAAATATGGACGGGACACAATACGTCAGCTCTCTTCAACGACACGATACATACTGATCAATTTTACTGTAGTAGATATTCTCTTTAGGTATAATTCAGTTCTACCCGACACAATTTATTATTGTTTAATACTAACTTCTTCATGTGACTTCATTCTTATGATAATGGTAGTTTTGTATGAATTAATTTATATATATATCATTACTTCTTGGTAGTCTTAATATTGTATTGAAAAGTTTATCTACTAGTAAAAGTCTCGCTAAATCACTTAAGAAATTTCGGACAAACTTTGACAAGTATAAAACGCTTTAATTTTTTTTAATTTGTATGTATGAACTATTAAGGATGCATTAAGTCCTGGTCAACGAATCTAATCGATATTTGTCTCCTTCAGTTCTTAGAAGATTACAATAACAATGGAAAGTAAATAAATTAACCAGTAAATTATTTGAAAATGAATGTACAGTCATGGAAAGCAGGTAACGTATCTGATAAAACTTTAACTCGGCACTCAAACATTTGTAATAACGCGAAAATGTCGACGGAAAATAATATTTGAACCTGGAAACTCGTGTGGAATCAGTGAGTTCACACCGCATTCATTATGCTCGCGTTTGATTCGTGACACACTGGCGTGTTGTTCGTGTAACATTGTATTCGTTTAATATTACATAAATATAAAAGTTTGCGAGGGTGAATAGGTGTTTGTTTAATTTTTCACCCAAAACTACCAAATGGATTTTGATGATTTCAATTGTCAAAGGGCAACAAACAGAGACGAACCATCTATAGTTGCCGTTGCTTATGGACAGTTTCATACTAGGCGCATCACTATTGTGTTGCCGAACTTGAGGAACGTGTTTCAATCTCTTTTTGAAGTGCTCCATGTCATAGCCATGGCGGACACCGTACCAGATAACCTATTCTACAACGCTAAATTACGCATAATTAAGCTTTTAGAGAATCTTATAGCTGTCGCCATTCTGATAGACTTTAAGGTATTTGGATGAGCATTCAGCTAGCTAGCCACGTTTGGTACGGTAATGAGGGTCCCATATAAAAAAGTTCTTTAGAACACTTTCCGTTGTATATGCGGTAAAGCTGGAAAAAGCATGTCATGTCTAACTGTCAAAGCTCCCACTTTACCCTTTATAGCTTCAAGCCATCTTTGTGTAAGGTAAAACAAAAGGTTACTAGCTAAACGACCGTGGCGAAAACCATACTGGCGATCGCTGATAAGCTGGTGACCCTCAATATACTTACAACAGAATAACACATTGACGATAATTTGCAAATAAATTGTTTAAATTGCCTAAAATATAACGATAAATGCTAATTAAAAAAATCCTGCTACTTAACAGCTGTCTCAGCTGCATAATCCGTTATGTTATGTTTTATATATTATGTTATGTGTAGTGAGCTTGTTTTCCTTAGTCTAGACAAAGTTCGAGACAGCATATAGCTTTTTTATGTAGTTTAAATTTATAGATATAATTTTAAATGTGAATGAAACAAAAGATGTACACATGTAGTGACCTACCTTAATCAATCATGCTTATTAATATCTTTGATTAACAGTATAGTTTTTATCTGCTTGCTCTCTTTCAAATGTTTATTTTCCACTACTTGAGAGTCAGCCCTCCTGTTGGTTTAGCATGTTATTTAAAGCATCAGGTTAGGTTTTGGTCAAACGTTAAACTCTATAAAGTATAAAAACATATGTGGTGACAAGTCGTCGTGATCTAGTGGCTTGCCCGGTGAAATGTCATTCCGATGTCCGCAGGTTCGAATTCCGGCATGCACCCACGTATTTTTCGGAATACGACTACATTTACCAATTCAAATTGGTAACACTATCGCCTGAAAGTGAAGGAAAACATCGTCAGGAAACCTGAAATTGATAAATGTTATTAAAGTACTATTGTATGTGGGATAATAATCATGGAATTGTAGATTTCTCAGAGTTTGAAATCGCCAATACGTCGTGGTTTGACGTGGTGATTATGAACATATTTTCCTACTAGATGAGGCCATCCCTACAGTGGGTCTTTTACAGGCTGACAATAATGATGAAATATACATATAAATATGTAGTTCTCCTGAATAAACAAAGCGTGCTCGTTGTATTATTTAAAGTTAGCCATGCTTGGGTACAGTGTGTATGATAGTTAGCAGGTCGCCCCGTCGCTGTATTTCAAAGTAATGTGCTCGGCGCGTTTGGTCGTTTGCACACGGTTTCATTTCGAAATGACGTTTGCACAAAAGATTTCTCATGTCGTCGGCCATATCTAAAATTAATTATTCCTAGCACGATTTTAATTGTGGAATTCTTGGAATTCACGATGTCTCTGTAACATAAGAGTCTATGTACATAGAGACTTTTCTAAGATATAGGTATCTATGTCTGTTATATTAGATTCGTTTTGTAGGTGGTAGAGTCACGCTGAAGTTATTACTAGTGGCGGCATGAATGGGTCTGCTCGCCCGGGGTACTACCACCTGACCCACAGAAAACCAACGTGATGTAATAGTGCTTGTATTGTTGCGTTTAGTTCAGTCAGTGAGAGCGCCGGATTGTTTTTTAATTATTTTTATTTTGTGCCTGCAAACAACCCTATTTCCTATTCAATCATTCTGAGGCTTACTTTATTCATCTTGGGTTACTTTCAATATATCTATGATTATCAAAGTAAATGTATTACTGTCTTAAAGTGCTATAAGAATTTAAAAAGCAAATTTAATAATATATGCCTGCCACAAAAGATTGCAACAAGCGTGAAGAGTAACGTTCACTTGATACCAGATACAATGTTAGAATTGAAGGCCACATTACAAAGAGATTAAACTGCATAGAGTTCCCATTGGTAAGATTCTGTAAAACTGTTCTTTCTTAAGTCTAAATAAATACAAAAAAGTAAAGCCGTTCACAGTCGTATTCATTCATCATTATCATCAGCCTGTAAGAAACCCACTGCAGGGTCATAGGCCTCTGCCCGAAGGAAGGTATGGGCATAATCCCCCAACGCTAGCTCACGACGTATTGGCGATTTACAAATTCTCAGAAATCCACACGTCTATGTTTCCCCACATACAAGAACACTTCATAGGTTCAGGTTTCCTCACGATGTTTTCCTTCACCATCAGCCGATAGTGTTACCAATTTAAACTAGTAAATGTACGGGAATTCCGAAAAATGCCGGGTTTCGAAACTGCGGACATCAAATTGTTATTCCATTGATCAAACTACTTGACCATTACGGCTTTTTATCTTGTTAATTATTTTTATTAATTGACCAAGACAAATTAGACATACTTTGAGGGACAGTTGACAATTGGCAACTGATTGAAGTTTACGATTTTATCTTCTAAGGATCGTTGTGTATTGAAGTTTTAATATCTTCGAAACACCTCAAGGTTTCAATATAAATTTATTATAATCAATCTTAGTCTGACATCGGATATTAACGATAAATAGGCTTTATTAAATACATTTCAAGGGCTTCTGCTCAAAGAGATAAATGTAAACACTGGCTTTGTTCTTCTTTCTACTTTGACAGTGATTTGTAGGTTATTATTGCAAGTGTATAATATCAAATCAATATCACAAGTTATGTGATGACTTCATTTTTCCAACAAAAGTTCTAATAAGGGAATTTTTGTTCTTGCTATTATTTGTAATTCCTATCATATGTTACGTAAGATCCCACCAATATTGCACAACATAGGAATAAATAACGAAAAAATTATCGAAATATGTAAAAATTCAGTGTCGTGATGTTTGTCCACGATAACTCCGAAACTACTCAAAACTCCGAAACTACTCAACCGCTCTAAAATTGGCATTTATGTATAACTAGAGGTACCCACGACTTTGTCATTAAACAGTCATTAATAAAGTCATCTGAATATAATATATTCAAATAATAATAATAATAATTGACTCTTGGTATATTGCGTGGTATTGAAACAAAAGTTATCCGTACTTTCGACTCGTACGTATAATCCGAATAGTAAAATTATAAGAAAAACCTGCGCTAAAAACAAACTATAGAAAGAATAACAAAGTAAGATTATTTTTCAGAAAATTTAACATTAAGGGCTTAGTCGTTCAGTATCAGTATCAGAATCGAAAACTCATTGAGAGCAATTATATTTATTGCGTACCATAATTGTATTCCAAAAATAATAGTGGAAATCGTATAATAAATTCTCCTATTGTCCTAATCTAATTTAATAATGTTTACACACCGAGGCCAAATTACTGAAAGTTTTAAATGAAAATATAAAAGACAAACATACAAATAGCTTCGTACGGGTTAATAATATCTATGTTTGACTTTTAATGCTTCGGAATATTTAAAACTATTAATATATATTTTAATAACATTCCAATTTAACAACAGGTACTCTGAACACTTACACTAACTTAAAAACTGTAAATAAAATACTATTACACATATAATGAATAAATTGAATTTTAGCCATAGTTGAGTGCGAAACTAATTCCATGTATTGTTATAATTGTTATGTTATTTTTTTATCTACAGTACTTTTTTCCTCCACAATACCGCTATTTTGCTGTAAAGAAATACCTTGTGGCATTAAGCTCTCCAGTGCATGAAGTAAATAGTGTAGTAAAGAAAGTATTAATTCGTTCAAAACGTAACCAGTAGAATCATGCCAAATTTATGAAATTTAATTCGAAATATACCAGAAAACACCGAAATAGATTTATTATTATCTATAGTCCTCTGTGTAATGTCCCTAGGACATTAAACCAATACAACGATAAATTTAGCGCCACCTTTTGTTGTGAAAAATCACATTTTTGTTATTATGTTTAAATAAAAATTAAAACAAAATAATTCGGATTACTTATATTTCACTTCGATTCATTCCATAATATATCTGTAATATAAATATATATATAGTTGTCACCTGATTTTAAGTGATAAGGGGAGTCGCAAGTGCGTTAAAAACCTGTGTTAGGGGCGACGGGGAGGGGTGGCGATAGGGTCTCCGGCGCTCTCACTGACCTAAGGGAACGCAACAATGCAAGCACTGTTACTTCACGTGGGTGTTCCTGTGGGATGGGTGGTAGTACCCCGGGTGAGCCGATCCACTCATGCTGAAACCAGTAATAGCTTCAGCGTGGCTCTACCACCTACGTTAATATAGTAATGTATACATATAAGATGATAATCATACATTTTATGTACTATCTTGTATGTTTGTACAAAAGACAATTTTAGATGCAAAAATCTCCGTACAAAACATGAATCAACTGAGAGAGATACACATCACATAAGATAGTGAAGAGATGGACATTGAGCTACAATTTTATTGCATTACATGATAATACTGTAATGATTTAGTTCTGTAATGATTTTATTCATCAGGACATCCGTTCAATGTCGGGGCAGGCAGCTAGTAAAAAATAAAACCCACTACATAACACATTAAGATGAAGTTAAAAACTCGTTAGCTTCGTGTCATAATTCACGTTAACATAGGGTCATTCCTTTTTTTATTAATTAAGTCACTGGATACATGCTTATTTTATTTTCGACAA
Organism: Antheraea pernyi; assembly: GCA_015888305.1. Lineage (NCBI taxonomy): Eukaryota > Metazoa > Arthropoda > Insecta > Lepidoptera > Saturniidae > Antheraea > Antheraea pernyi. The sequence goes on from MU158865.1 coordinate 452,105, forward strand.
CCAGTCTTCTAGTTAATTGCTGCCATTGTCGAGTAGGTAATAGTTTTACAAGAGTCTTGTGACAATTTCAATATTCTATCAAGATGGTGACACCCTTCTTAGAACTTTCCAGGAAGTTTTGGTGGCATCTCAGAATTCATGCTCCGTGGTATTATTTCCCATATAATGCAGTTATGCACAATAACAGAACTATATTACGTAAAATGTCACCAATTTGACTAAATATGGACAAATAGCACAATATTATGTTTTAAATATAAAAACACTACATGACACATTAAGATCCCGCCAAAATCTCCGGATACATGCTTTTTAAAACGTACTATTTTTATAATTGTCAAACATTTTTCCAACAAGATGGTGGCTTCGTGGATAATACTTTCTAAGGAGTTCTTAATGCAAGTCAAAATGTATGTTCCTAGAAATGATTTACAGTCCGCTTCAGTTGTCAAGAAAAACAAATTATATGCACACGTAACATGCCACCAATTCTATTGGTATTATAAACGAGACAAATTGTAAGGATGGATGGATATTTGTTACACTTACACGTATAACCTATTAAACGTATTTTGATAAAAGTTCACATTAATATAGATTATGTATTAAGATAATACATAGGCTATAATTCATGCTGACATTATTTAAATCCAGCAAAATCATTATTATTACATAGTATAAAATAAAGTCCCCTACCGCGTCTGTCTGTCTGTTCACGGTAAACTCAAAAACTACTGAACGGATTTTCATGCGGTTTTCACCAGTGGTTAAAGAGATTCATGAGGAACGTTTTGGTATATCATTTGTCAAGGATTTATTTTTAATCAGGGCGGGACAACGTATGACGTGTCCGCTAGTATAACTATAAACAACAAGTATTAAAAAAAATCTGCCATCTAAGTGTTAAACCGCTACAGTTGTACAAAGATAATGTATTGTATCATCAAATTCTTGATCGTGAAGGTACTAGTATTATATCATATTTAATTTATTATTATTGAACTAATGTAGATTTAATATATCGCTCGTAAACTACTGTTTTCTAGGATGAAAAGTACTTTATGACCTTTCTGAACTCATGGCAACGTATATACAACATTTTGAGTAGTAAAGTATGAAAGCCTAACAAACATAGAAAATTACATTTGCATTTATAATATCAGTTAGGATTGTGTCATCAAACGCTGCAGATGTCTGCTATATTATATAAGCATAGAGTCAAAAACATAAATTTATCGAATAAGTTCAAGATCCTGCCAAAAACTCCTCCACCGCGATTATTCTTACAAGTGTTGTCGATTCCGCTGATATAGATCTGGGATGAAAGTGTCGCACGGGATTTGAACCGGCGACCGCTATCTTTCACTCTATCCCTTGATATACGACGTTCTTTGAGAGATGATGACACTAGACCGCTACGAAAAATGGAACTTGAATTATATCATTTCACATGTTACCTACTTTACTTTTTGAAGCGATGACGTTTAGAATTCTACAATGAGCCTGAACTTTCCATGATGAAGAACACTTTAACGAAAGCATAGCATGGCAGCGTATTTTAATGCCCACTTTTTATACTCTGTAGGTTCTATCGTAAACACACTAAGCCTAAAGGGGGCTAGCTCACAAATGCAACTATCGGAACACATCAACAGGTGCTTTGCGGCAGATTTTTAACTTGGTAGTTAGCCAAGGGAATTTAGACAAAACCCTAACACCATGCTATGGTTTTATTGCAATATTTTTCTTCACCGGAAGCTCCGACTCAGTTGCAAGGATTCGAATATACGTACGTATTTGAGAACAAGTCCGCCCTGGGTCTAGTGTGTTGCCATCTTAGACTTATTATCATGTAACATTAGATGGTTATTATGATCGAATGCTAAATAACGCTTGATAAATTACATGTGATTATTTTATATTTTAATTTAGTACCATAAAATATGAAAATATCGTTTTTTGAGACTATTGAACGAGGAGTATGACTACTCGATGCCCAGGTTTATAGATTAGCTTCTATTTTTGGGATTTCGATTGACCTTTTTCTATTTTTTTAATGCCCAAGAAAGTGCGCGGAAATTTGCTACTTTATTTTATTTGTGGTTACAGTAGTTATATCTCTTTAGTATGACCACCCGTGACGTGTTATGTGTGTCTGTGTTATTTGTTTGTTCGTTTTAAATTTTGAATTAACATTAATATGACCGACTAAATGTCCGTTTATCATTCATATTAGGCTCCCATCGAAAATCAGCGCTGCAGTACTACTTATTGTATTGCAGATTTTTGCTGAATGGGTTCGCCAATTGTTGGGCATCTATTTTTCATTTTTAAAATGTATTTTTTTTTCTGTCTAATTAGTTTGTGTTCCAACAATAAAGTATTTCTTTCTTTCTTTCTCTTTCTATTTTTTATCAGTTTTAAATTACCCTGTTGAAAATTTTATCTTCCGAGCTTAGACCCTATAGAAAACGTAATGATATTTAGTTCAGATAACTATCTAAAATATCTATTAGTGAAAGTCTGTTAAAAATTAGTTCAGCTGACTTCTGAATCAGTCTAACTAATCTCTGGTTAGTTTTATTTAATCGTATGGCTGAAATGGAGTAATCCGTTCTATTTTATTATAATTAGAGATTGAATTCTCTCAGCCATTTTAGGGCGTCGTCAGTCAGAATGATCAGGTCATCTAGAGAACCATTATATTTTCTTAGTGGGCATTGTTGTATGATGTGTGCTAAGGATTGGATATCCGCACCGCAGTCACAGCGTGGCGAGTCAATCCATCCACACCGGTATTTAAACTGTGCACACCGCCCGTGTTCAGTACGCGATCTGTTTAGTTTGCACCAGTCACCTCGGGGCAGAAGGTTAGGTGCTGACAAATAAAAGGTATATATAGGTAAAGGTATAAAATTTGTATATATCGTACTAATCTATAAAAAAAAATTGCCGAATGTTGTAAGCGCATCGCTTCAAAACAGCTGCTACTATCTGTTTATTTTGTTGTCATGTCTGTAAACGTCATGTACTTGTATAAAATAAAATTTACAGAGATCATACAGATGAGTAATAAATTTGGGTAAAAAATCTAAATTAAAGTTGTCTTAGCGGCCGGCCGATCTCAACGACTCGTATTCGTTTTAACATTTCTTTTAGAATGACCTAATAATTTATTTATACACTTCTGAACAGTTAAATTGTAAACTTTAGTTCAATTCTTGTATACCCACCCACCGTTAAACAACAATAAGTCACTTCACGAATGTCATTTTATAATAGAATAATGAAATTATTTTTAACGATGCCTCTACGGAAACGGCAGTTAATAGCAAAACAGTCATTAAGGGCAATTTAATTATACCTGTTTTATCTAAACATCATCATTTATACATGCAGTAGTAATAAACGTTTCCATAACTACCGTTTTGCTATAGGACAAGTTCTAATCTTTCAATGAAATTAAAGTTGAAAGAGAGTATTTTTATATTCATTTAATAGCATATTAGTACTAACTGTTAGTAGCTATTCCGATTTGAGAAAATCCTTTGGTTTTAAATAGCTCATTTATCGAGGAAGGCTATAGGCTATATATCATCACGCTAAGACCAATAAAAGCAGAGCACCAATGAAGAATGTTTCAAAATCGGGCACTTATTTCCTTTTGAGAGATTTCGTTAGTTGTAACCTAATAATATTCGTTCAATAGGACAGGCGAAGGAATTAATCCATACTGCCAATTCTGAAGTTGTCAATATAGGTATTTCTTATTATATATCCTTTAATAAATTTTCTTCCATGTCCAAGTTACAATAAAGGCATAAGCGCCAAATCTTCTATATAATATGTCGTACATTATTTTATCCATCATTATTATCTTCTTAGTCTTCATAATCATAAAACAAAATTGTTCAAATAAAGATTTCCTTAACGTTAGTATTATATACGTTGCCATGGTAACGTGGTAAGTTTCTATCAAGTTGTTATTTTAATTGTACATACACAAACTTTATTTTTATAATACGTAATAAAGAAAAAAATAAAAAAATAGAAATAAAAGTAGTATAAACTTTTAATACGAAAACAAAATAAACTTTGAAAATGTTAGCGTTGATACTTACCACATAACTTCAGAATTGGCAGTATGGATTAATTCCTTCGCCTAGGCTATTTTCAAAATGATTGGACCTATTTTCACGGGGTATTCACTGGTAGATAGCAGACCTCATAAAAAGTAATTTAGATTATTTATTCACCTTCGGCTGCAGTGGAATATCCGTAATGCTTGAACTAATTTTCACGAAACTTTCACTGGCAGGCAGATAACTCACCTTATAAGAAGCAACTTAGACTATTTTATTTTGTTACTCAAGACTTCGTCCGCAATATCTTATTATCTCCTAATTGGTTGGACCGACTTTCACGGGGCTTTTACGGGCAGATAACTAGCGGGCTCGGAAGACGATGTCCCGCCCCGATAATAAAATAAAAAGCTTGACAAATTATACCTAAACCTTCCCCATGAATCATCATTCTATCTGAAAATGGCATGAAAATGGTCGTTTTCCACTTTATTGCGAACAGATAAACTGACAGAGGACTTTTTTTTTAACCGTCTTCAAAAAAGGAGGATGTTACTATGATCGGTTGTATGTATTTTTTTATGTATGTTAACCGATATTTTCGTCAATTGTGAAGCGATTTTAATGATTCTTTTTTTTAAAATTGGTACACTATGTAATGAATAAGTGCTACCTGTGCATTCGTCCGTGTGAAGTTGGTCAAAAATATGTTACAATCGCGTGAGACGTGTACCTTACTGAACTCCAAGAATAAATATACATAATTGAAATTCATATATCTGTATGTAATATGAATTATATCATCTTTTTAGTCAATTTGGCGGCTATATTGTTTTATTTACCGCGTTTGCTTCTACATAACTCAGTGATTATAGCAACGTATAAGAATAACTTAAGTATATCGACAATACGGGCATATTATATCTATAGTATATTATGAATTTTCATGTAATCATTACATAGTATAAAACAAAGTCCCCTACCGCGTCTGTCTGTCTGTTTGCGATAAACTCAAAAAATATTGAATGGCTTTTCGTACGGTTTTCACCAGTAGGTGATTCATGAAGAACATTTTGGTATATAATTTGTTACAGATTTTATAATAATCAGGGCGGTACAACGTCTGCCGGGCCCGCTAGTCTTTATATATAGAATTCTTCTGTACGTGTGTGTGTCACTGAACTCCTCCTAAACGGTTGGACCTATTTTGAAATTTTGTGTGTGTATTCCAAGGTAACTCGACGTCAATGTAACGGAGGCCCGTTACGGCAATATGGCGTCACGCTTCTGTACCATCTGGTTTATAAATATTTTTGAATTTGTCAATTATATAATTTTCATTACCCTTATCCCACCTAAGTAGCGTTGGCACAACATGTTTTCTTTTTCCACTCTCTCCTGTCAAATGTCATCTCAGTATTCACACCTTTAACGCACATATCATTTGTCAATAATAAAAATTGCCAATAAAAAAATCGAATAATAATAAAAATCATACAATAGAATTATGTACATATGGGCGCCCGACCGTGCTGCCATCTGGTTTCAATGTCAGTAACAAATTAAATCAAAGCTTCATTGTCTGTAGTGCCATCTATTAGCTAATTCGGAACTTAAATAACAAGTTTTACTCCAATATATATATATATATATATATAAGGTTTGTATATATGTTTCTATATAAATTTCTTCTGTACACGTGTATGTCACTGAACTCCTCCTAAACGGGTGGACCGGCGCTGCGGTTGAATTTTAGATTTTTTTATTATTATCAAGGCAGGAATACGTTTGCCCGGCCCGCTAGTCATATATAAATTAATTCTTATTTAACCAATATAAATATATAACGTTGGAGATCGCAATAATCTTATAAATCTAAAGGTGTGCCTGTGACTCCGTCCGCCTGGAATCTAATGTAAAAAAAAAACAGTGACTAATAAAATCATCTGAATTTATGAATTTACTTATCTACTTTTCTCTCGTACTTAAGTCATGTCTTTAAAATTACAATTAATTTTCTTATCAACCACCTCCGGTGCTGCTGCATCACATTCAAGAGACGAGACTACAACACGACCGGAACATTGATATTAGCGCCACCATATTATAAATATACATTGACACTAGCGCCATCATATTAGGTATACACATTAATACTAGCGCCACCATATTAAACATAAATAATAATAAGTATTATTATATAGATTTTAATAAGACGTAAATAAGAATTGATGTCATTATATAGAATTGAATCATTAGTTTGATCATTATGAATAAATAGTATATTCTTTGACTTAATAGTTCGGCCTATGAAATGCAAGATGTCGTTGATCTACATGTCGAAACAGATTAATAAACACATTAGAGATACATAAATAAGGATAATTATATAAAATTGTTGTATAGCTTAAATAACATTAATTTGTTCATACTTTATTATTTTTGTGTTACTTAAATTATTTTGGGGAATTATATGTAAATGTAAATAGTAATCAGTTTGACTCGCATAGATCGGCCTTTAAAAGGCAAGATGTCTGTGATATCTACGCATTATTATGTACAAAGCATTGTAAGGCGAAGCTCTGCCCAAATAAATAGTGATAGTATCTACGAAGTGTTTATAGACAGTTCCGTCGTCTATACGTACAAGGACGTGTTTAAGTGAGTGCCACGATATCGCTGTTCTACGTGACAATGCGTTCCACTGCCGCCGTCGCGCCTCGGCCGGCGCCGCGCTCGAGACCCAACAAAAAAGGCCCTTTTCAGGGCCAAATAACAGAATGCCTCTCGTCGACGACGCAAGCTACGCCTACGGACCTGACCACCTCTAATACGATGACCATCACTTCCTACTCCGGACTCCGCACTACCGAGCCTGCTTCTCGCGCCCAGCCCTCGGAGGTGAGACGGAGGTCGCCCGGCAGGGCGTCCACATCGACGGCTGTGTACGAGAGTGATATAACCACTATTGCCGAGCTACTTTCAGCTCGGACACTGTCCGTGGGGATGAGTCGCTGGATGACGCTGTACCTGTTTCTCCGGGATGCCGAGAACGAGAAGAAGAAGCCTTCATCTGAAGACGCCGCTACGCTAGAACGCGCTGCCAAAGGAACTTTGAAGCCCCGAAAATTCCTGATAGTCAAATCAAGCCGATCGGAAGCGCGCTGCGCCAAAAACGCAGCGACTCTACTCCCGGCCCGCTCGCGACGCCCGAAAAAAAGACCCGAAGAGAATCAAGCCACAAGTCCCGCCAACAACCACGCCGCGCGGTAAACCAGGGGCGCAGACTGTCGCACCCACGTCAGCGCCCGCTAAATCGCGAGGGGCTGCCCGCGAGCAGCCCGCCCCCCCGTATCGCATACGGAGCCCGCGAAGACTATAGGCCAAGACCACTGATCGAGCAGTGGCGCCATCCGCGCATGTGCAGACGACATATGCCGCAATCGCTAAACAAGACGCAAGACCACAAGATGGTATAGCTGACACACGGAACCCCGATTGTAAACAACACTATCCACCGATAGTTGTTGAGATGAATGAGCCGAGCATCTCAAGCGGATCGCCGAGATGCTGGGACACAACCCCACCGAGTGCGCCTACGGGCATGGACTGAGGTTCTTCCCAAGCGACAGTTCAGATTACCAAACCATATGCGATTACCTCAAGAGCCAAGAAGAGGTGAGATGGTTTACATACTCGCCTCCGACGCGCCAAAACCTAAAGGTCGCAATACGCGGCCTGCCTAGAGGGACAGACCCGAGAACCCTGCTCGACGCCCTCGGAATGAAGGGCTTCGAAGCGGACTACGCAAGACAGATAGACGGACGCAATGGCAGAAACGGGTGCATCTTCCACGTCAGTCTCACCAGAACACACGGGCTCACGCCCGCAATATACGCAGTCGACTCACTGCTGCTGATGCCCATTGATATAGAGGCTTGGAAAGGGGAACGCCGGTTGGCAGAGTGTTACAGGTGCCAACAATTCAGGCACTCGTCTCAACTGTGCCACAAGAACATCATTGCGTGCGCTGCGGGGGACCGCACTTCGCACGCAACTGTGACCGTCCCAAAGATATGCCGGCGTCCTGCGTGAACTGCGGAGGCGCCCACACCGCCAACAACAAAAAGAGTTGCCCCGTTTTCAAGCGGGAAATAAGACACCGCCGCGCCGGCACCGTAGCCCGGTGCAATGACTTCTTGCGGGGCGCGCGTGCGAAGAACCTCCGATGGCGAAGTGTTTATTGCCATTCCTGACTGCGTTGACTCTGTACGTGATTAAAGTAACACTTTTGATAGAGATAACCGATTTTAATGAAACACAGATTAAATATTACTCTATTACTATACGCTCTACGCTTTATGATTTTTTACATATACTCTACGCTTTATGATTTTTTTGGCTCCCGCTTCCTGCACCCGCAATGGCAGTGGAGTGTCCCTCGTAGTGGGAGGAAGTCCTCGCCGGGGCCGTCTCGCGCCTCGAGCGGTCTCTCCAGACGTCGTTCGGCAATATGCTGAACGCGCGTCTGGAGGGCCTGGAGAATCGCCTCCTCCCAGAGGTGCCCGTCCGCCCCCCGTTGGCAGGGGATAGAAAGAAGGGTGGAGCGGTGGCTCCACCGGCAAGGCCGGTGAGACCGGCACCCGGGGCTCAGAACCCGGTTACCCCTCTGGGGATGGACTGGGCCGGATTGCCAGCTCCTTCCGGACCTGCGGCGCCGGCTCCTGTGGCGGCGGCTTCCGGCCCCAGCTGGGCCGTGGTAGCCCGCAAAAAGAAGGCTGCCAAGGCTCCGGCGAAGGCCCCGACGGCCCAAGTGGCCCCACCAAAACCGGCGGGGCCGAAATTGCCGTCCGTCCCGCAGTCAGCTGCAGTCATTCTGACGCTGCAGAATGACGCAGCCAACAAGGGCCTAGGGTACAGGGAGGTCCTTGTGAAGGCGCGGGAAGCCGTGGCCCTGCCGGACATAGGAATCCATGATGTCCGGATCCGGCATACGGCCACGGGAGGCCGAAAAGTTGAGCTCCCGGGCCAGAGTAAGGAGAAAGCCGCCGAACTGGCTCGGGAGCTAAAGGTCGCATTGGCCGGAATCGCCACGGTCGTCATTCCGACCAAAAAGGCGGACATCCGGATCGTCGGGCTGGACGATTCGGTCGTGGCGGCGAAGGCCAACTGCCGGCCAGAAGAGATTAAGACCGGGGAGATTAGGAGGAACTGGGGGGGCCTAGGGGCGGTCCACATGACGCTCCCCGCGGCGGCGGCCAGGGAGCTTGTCCAGGCCGGCAAGCTCCTGGTCGGGTGGAGCGTCGTCCGCGTCCACCTGCTGGACGAGAAGCCCATGCGGTGCTACAAGTGCATGGGCTTGGGGCACACCCGCCCTATGTGCCCCTCCTCGTCTAGCAGGGGGGACGGCTGCTACCGCTGCGGTGCGGCGGGCCACAAAACGGCCGAATGTAAGGCGGAGGTGGCCCGCTGCGCCATATGCGCGGACGCGGGGAGGCCCTCGGGGCACGTGATGGGGAGCCGCATTTGCAGGCCCCCCACCACCAAGGGTAGGGACCTCCCCGTAGTGGGAGCAGTTCCCAAGGTGGTGGCCGCCAGGCGGGAGGAAATTGATATGGACCAGTAATGGATAGGTCCATATGCAATTTCCTCCAGGCGAACCTCAACCACTCCGCCGCTGCACAGGACTTATTCGTGCAGTCAGTGGCGGAGTGGTGTATCGGGCTCGCGGTCGCCACGGAGCCTTACTTCGTTCCCTCCCAGCCGCAATGGGCTGGAGATCGGAACGGTTCCGTGGCGATCGTGGCGGGTCAGGGTTCGTCCCTGGCGGCGAGGGAAAGCGGGGCCGGGTTCGTGACGGCCGTCTGGGGAGAGTACGCCATTGTGGGGGCGTACTTCTCCCCTAACAAGCCCCTGAGGGAGTTCGAGGCGTATCTCGGCTCCCTGCAGGGAGCTGTCAGACGGCTGTCGCCGCTCCCCGTGGTCCTCATGGGAGACTTGAATGCTAAGTCGAGGACCTGGGGAGCGGCAGTCACGGACCCGAGGGGCATGGCCGTTGAGGAGTGGGCAGCCGAGTTAGGGCTGTCCCTCCTCAACCAGGGGAGCGTCCACACGTGCGTGCGATGGAACGGAGGGTCGGTGATAGACGTTTCGTTCGCCGCCCTGACCGTCGCGCGCCGTGTCCGGGGGTGGAGGGTGCTTGAGGAGGTGGAGACCTTATCGGACCACCGATATATCAGGTTCGAGGTCTCCACCTCCCAAGCCGGAATTGGCACCCGCCCCCGGAGGGGCGCGAAGTTCCCCTGTTGGGCGATGAGCCGCCTCAACCGCGAATTAGCGGAAGAGGCGGCCATCGTCCAGGCGTGGGCCATGCCTCCCCCCACAGGGGCTGATGTCGACGCGTCCGCAGCCCGCCTCCGTGGAGCCCTCACGGAGGTCTGCGACGCGTCGATGCCGCGGAGCGTACACCGCCCAGACAAACGGGCGGTGTACTGGTGGTCGCCGGAGATCGCCGATCTCCGAGCGGCCTGCTCAGCGGCCCGGCGGCTGTTCGGACGCAGCCGCCGACGCCGACACCGGGACCCGGAGGCGGAGGCCCGGTTGTATGGCAGCTACAGGGAGTGTAGGAAGACCCTGCAGGCTGCCATCAGCCGGGCGAAAGAAGCAGCATGGGAGGAGCTGCTCCAAACACTGGAGGGGGATCCTTGGGGGCGCCCGTACAGGATCGTGCGCAAGAAGTTGCGATCCTGGGCGCCTCCGGCGACGGAGACCCTCCCACCGGAGGTGGTAGCGAGGGTCGTGGGAGAATTATTCCCCGACCCTCCGATGCTACCGGCTCCTTCCATGCCTCCGCCTCGGGGGGTAGTCGAGGAGGTGCTCGACGGGCCTCCCCCTCCGATAACGGAGGAGGAAATGGGGAGGGCCGTGGAACGCCTCCTCAACCGGCGAAGAGCGCCCGGCCCTGATGGGGTCCCGGGTCGGGTGCTCGGCCTTGCCTTGGGCCACCTAGGGGGGTGGCTTCGGGAGCTGTTCGACCGGTGTCTTACGGTCGGACAATTCCCGAAGCCTTGGAAGCTTGGGCGGCTTTGCCTCATAGAAAAGGCGGGCCGCCCCCTGGATTGCGCGTCCGCGTATCGGCCCCTCGTCCTGCTGGACGACGCCGGGAAGGTGTTGGAGAGGGTTATCTCCTCCCGGGTCGTCCAGCACCTAGAGGAAGTTGGGCCGAATCTGGCGGACGCGCAGTATGGCTTCCGGACAGGGCGTTCCACTGTGGACGCCCTGTGCCTCCTCAAGTCGCTGTCTGCTGAGGCGACCTCCCAGGGGGAGAGGGTCTTGGCGGTGTCACTCGACATCGCTAACGCCTTCAACACCCTGCCGCATGGGGTCATACGGGAGGCGCTTCGATATTTCGGAGTGCCCCCGTACCTGCGGCGGGTGCTGGAGGCGTACCTCGAGGGTAGGGAGGTCGCCTATGTGGACGGCGACGGGTGGATGGTCCGGCGGGCGACAGGGCGGGGGGTTCCACAGGGGTCGGCCCTGGGGCCACTCCTGTGGAACATGGGCTACGACTGGGTGCTCCGCGGCGTGCTCCCATATGGAGCACGCCTCATCTGTTACGCGGACGACACCCTAGTCGTAGCCCGGGGGGGAGACTGGAGGGAGGTGGAGCGCCTGGCTACGATGGCCACAACCCTCGTGGTCAGGCGCATAAGGAGGTTGGGCCTCAGGGTGGCCCTCGAGAAGACCGAGGCCCTACTCTTTCATGGGCCTCGGCGAGGGCCACCACCTGGGGCCCACATAGTGGTGGAGGGCGCCCAGATCAGGGTGGGGACCCGGATGAAATATCTGGGCCTCACCCTGGACGGGCGCTGGCGGTTCGGGCCCCATTTTGCGGGGCTCGGACCGCGAATTGGTGGGGCGGCTGCGGCACTCGGCCGGCTACTCCCCAACGTAGGGGGACCGGGTGCCGGGTGCCGCAGACTCTATATGGGAGTCGTGCGAGCGATGGCCGCCTACGGGGCTCCGGTCTGGGCCGACGCCCTCGGTGCCGTCAACGTGCGTGCGCTGCGAAGTGCGCAGCGCACGGTGGCACTGAGGGCGATCCGGGCGTACCGGACGGTGTCCTCGGCGGCGGCCTGTGTGCTCGCCGGCTCCCTGCCCTGGGAGCTGGAGGCAGGAGTTCTCGCCGCCGTGTACGAGTTCACGGCGGCGAGGAAACGAAGGGGGGAGCCCCCGGCTCCCAGGGAGGTAGAGGCGGAGAGACGGCGTCAAAGAGAGGACGCCGTCGTAAGGTGGCAGCAGGACCTGGCGGACGAGCGTTTCGGGCGATTCACTGTGGACGCCGTCCGCCCGGTCCTGCGGGCGTGGAAGGAGAGGGAGTGGGGCTCCCTGACGTTTAGGCTGGTGCAGGTACTCACCGGACACGGTTGTTTCGGGTGGTACCTGCACCGGATCGCACGCAGGGAGCCGACCGCCGCCTGCCACGAGTGCGGCGCAGCCGAAGATACCGCGCAGCACACTCTGTCTGAGTGTGCTGCGTGGGGGGAGCAGCGCCGCCTTCTGGCGGCGGCGGTAGGACCGGACTTATCGCTGCCGAGCGTGGTTTCGGCCATGCTCGGCAGCGAACAGGCGTGGCGAGCGATGCCGCCTTCTGGCGGCGGCGGTAGGACCGGACTTATCGCTGCCGAGCGTGGTTTCGGCCATGCTCGGCAGCGAACAGGCGTGGCGAGCGATGGCCTCCTTCTGCGAGGAGGTCATCTCGCAGAAGGAGGAGGCGGAGAGGGCCCGCGAGGCAGACCCTCAAAGTGGCCGTCTCCGCCAAAGGAGGACAGGCAGGAAGAGAAGGCGCTTCGCCCAACTCCTCCTGCCACCGTAGCCGGACCTGAGGGGATGGGCCGGGGGGCCCATCTCCTCATTGCACGGGTTCGGCGGACGAGGGGGGGCAGCTGGTGTGTACCCGGTCTGTCCCTCTATAGGTAGGAGCCCGGCGGTCACCTTCCGCCGGGCGGACCGTGGGGGCGGCTCTACAAGGTTGATTAGCTTGTTCGATCCCTTGCCGCCCCCACAAAACGGTCTGTCGGTACACCGTGGGGTTTTAGTCCGTGCGACTCGGACATAACCCACCCTCTCCCCCGGGAGGGTGGCGTATCCATAAGGGATTTCCCCACGTTAAAAAAAAAGAAAAAAAAGGTTTTATCGTTCGTGAATGCAGTACTTTCGCAGTGATGCGGGATCAAACAAACAGACTGACAAACATTTCTAATAATGATTGACATGTATTTTATTACTTATTCCAAGACACGTGCAGCAATGTTTTTCACAAAAATCTAAAAAATACTGGCACGTTAGATCTATATTATTATTATAGGTAGGTATAGATTAGCGATCAGTACTTTTAGCTGACGGGTGTAATAGAATTTGGAAGGATTTTTTTCTAGATCTTTAACGGTCCCTTTTTGTGCTAATAATATACTTTTACGAGTTCCGTTGGATTCAGATCAAGTAGGCGTGTTTTATTGCAAAACCAGACATTGCGAAGTGTTCAGTTAAGAGTTTTTTCGTTTAGGGTTAATATGTTTTATTTGTAAGATTTAGATACTTACATCCTATTGATTTGTCAGGGAATTTTTCTTGTTTAGGTTGTAGTTCGTATGTAGTTTTGTATGAAGAAATGATGGCTTCATTGATAGCGTGTGATATGTTCGAAACCTTGCAACGGAGTTGGAGCGCGCGGTGAATGTAAACGAAGGTAAAGGTTGTGATGGCACCACAGCATGGTGACATGGTTTTTTCTAAGTCCGTCTAGCTAGCTATCACCTTTAAGTTGAAAATTTGTTGGTGTGTTCCGGTAACAACACTCGAGAGCCAGGTTTGGCATGTTTACTTACTTTAGTTCTGTGAACGTTTGTCTACTATAAAATTACATAATTTGTTGAACCATTTAAAATTAAATCAAAAATACTTTATTCTATTAAGGCCCTAAGATGGCGCTTTTATATTTATTTTCATACACTTAACTAACTAATCCTATACGCCATTGTGATCTAATATGGTCCTTCTAACCGATATACACCTCGGGCGGAATGCACTCTTCTTTTCTCGTTCATTTAAAAGAAGTTTTTTCCTTTCTCGGTATAATAATTTTCTTACTAGATTGTTCGAGAAAAGAAGCGAGCGACCCGAAGACCTTAAGTAAATATTGGAAACATTTTGGGAAAATTGTTTAACAGCAAAATAGACCGGTGTCTATCCCTTGTAAATCTCCCAGCGGTCGGTCCTGGAGTCGAACCGGCTATAAATACATCAGCTGACAATTACGCGTTGAGCTATAGAACCGTCATGAAGAGACGTGAATAATCATGTAATCTATGAAAATGTTATGTTATATTTTGTTTGTAAATAAGATATATTATGTTATAAATATAATATTTTAAAGGAACACATATTTACCAGCGTTAAGTGAATTAAAATAATTGGTAGGAGAAAAATCTTATGGGACGCGTCACCGATGATTTCGACATGCTCGTGAAGAATTGCGCTTGCGCCAGACTAGCAACGCGTAGTCTAGCGGCCTGTGTACATGTAGGCAATATTGATATTTCGTATTGAGTTTGTGCAGCCCATTATACCTTTGGATCAATTAATAAAACATATAATTATTGCTCTGACTGCCAATAGATGTGAACATTAAACTAATGGTAATAATTTCAATTTACAAATTATGAAATCAAAATAAATCATACAATATCACAGAAATAAAACTATAAAGAGACAGTTACCCAATTGTTTCGAGTTTTCACTTCTGTCAGCAGTCCTTATGAGCGTCTCGCCTTTTTAAAACGTATGGTGATTCGATGATGTTTACCTAAATACACACTTGTAATTAAACGATAATGTCACCTAAGATGTAACAAGCTAAATCTAGATGAGGAATTGCCTTTCAAGTGCAACTGCCGAAAGACAAATACAGGTGCTTGGCGACAGACTTTCCACTCGAGGATGATAGCCAACCAGGCAAGCTGTAGAAAAAACCATAACGCTATACACTCATTACAATGTCTGTTTTCACAAATTCGCAAACTTTTTACAAATACTTTTCTTTGCAGAAGGCGTCTTAAGATTTTAATTTCTTCTCAAAATTACGGAAACGTTTCTTTTTATGACAATAACTAGATACATAAACGGTTCTTTATTTCTCAATATATTAACATACTAATAGATAACACACTAAGGTTTCTCAAGATTAATTCCAATTGATTATTTCAAAATATAATCTTCTATTTGCTTACGATTCCCGTCTAACAAATGACCAACAATACACATCTACTAGATACAATGGTCTGTGCTTACACCGTATTAAAATTCCATTTACTTTTGTGTTCAAATTACACCGGATTTATTTTGAAACCTTAGCTTCAATATTTTATAAAGGTAACCGGAAAATATTGGATAACTTTGACCTGACTTTTTAGGTGATTGGATCGAAATAAAAGGTCTCTCCGTTGTAAATTTTTCTCTGTTACGAATATTTACGGAGTGTTAGAACTCGTAGAGCGTGAAACAGAAACACTACACATTGATAATAAATCAGTTGTAACAAATTACCTATTAATGAACAAGTTTTAAAATTATTAGAGAAAATCGGTAAAAATAAATTTAGACCTTATCAAAACATATAAATTAAATTTTTGATGCATTATGAAAACTTGCTCATCCCTAGGGATTATGATAAATGGACAATCAATAATTGGTACCTTATTCAATAAAACAAGCAAGATAAAAATTAATTTTTAAAAAGTGAAAAAACCTATGTTACATGAATGACAAAAGTATCGTCATTTAGGCACGGATTTTTTTTCTGAAATGTTTACAGGCTATAAAGTAACGATTTATGGTATACAATACTCAGGTCAAAAAAGCCAACTAGGTAAATAATGAACACGTTAATTAATATGTGTATTAAACAGTTTCTGCACTGCTATATGACGAACTTTGTTAATTCTTTCTATTGAATGTTATAATAAATTAACTTGAAGATAAGTTATTTATCTTATATATATACTGTATTTATCTTATACGTGAAGCCAAAACTTTGTACCCCTTTTTAAGCGAATTGCGCGAACGGATGAACGTGAAATTTGGCATAGTTAAAGTTTATAAGTAGGAGAAATGGAGAAAGCTATTTTTTGTATATAAAATGAATTAGAAATACATTAAATTAATTAAAATATGCATTACTCATACTACTGCTTGAATTTTACACAACATATACACATATGTAAATGACAGATTTATTGACATCCGTTATTTTAGTTTTACGTTCCAATTACCTTTTCAATATTTTTAACATTACAGACGTTGCATACCTTAAAATCAACTGGTCAAATTGTACGTTAATGTTATAATAATATTTTATGTAAATTCATAATATACATTAATACTTAATTGATAAATAATTTATTTCCAGTAAACTTATGGAACCACTGAAATAATAATAATTCTCTTTGTTTATATTGAATGTCAAAATTTGTAGGTGACAGGACTGCTTTCACTTCATGTCACTTTGCATCATGTTCTCATAGGAGTAAAGCAATATTTTTAAAGTCAATGTAAATATTTTAATGTTTAGTATTTCTTTATGATAAATTCACTTCAAACGATGATTCAATAAAAAATGAGCGAAAAAATACTTTGTAAAATCAAAAAAAGAAAATTTGTTTGACCATGAAAGTAATCCATGCCTTAGATCTCCGCGGTTACAATGATGCAGTTCAACTTGATGTAGCAATTATATTTAGTACAGTTGATGATGAATTATGAACAAAAATGAATTCATTATGAAAAGATAATGGTAGTATTAAAACAACTTTGTTTTGGATTCATCATTTGATTCTATTGTGTATCCATTACTTTTCCAAATGATGATACTGGGCACATCACTATTCCTCATAATGTACAGACTATATTTAATTCAATATCACCCATCACCTATGGTGTCGTGTAAAATTTGAGAGTTGTGTCATGAGTTACGATAAATTTCTTTATTTTCGTAAAGTTATGTTTACTTAGAATTTGAGAGCCTTACCACCTTATGTAAACGCTTGTTTTTTGTTTCATATTTATAATTAATTTCAATTTTAATTTAGACATCGATTTTTTTCTTATGTTTATATAATTTAAAAAAAAAGAGGCAAATAACTGAGTAGGCATGATGAAAGCCTTTGATTATATAGGTTATTATACCCTTTGATAAATGAACCCTAATAAAGTTCAAACTTTAAAAAATCAATGAACTATGGTCGAATGTCTACCACTGGGCGCCCACTAGTTTTTGTAATTTGACATAGTATTTATTCCTGGACTGATTATATTTATTATTAAAATAATAAGAAAACAATTAGACGTTTAAGATAGATAGAAATAAGCATAGCCCTTGTCAATCTTTTTGGTCGCACCGAATATGGGTGAAGTTCGGGCTTGCACGTCATATAGTCGAGAGTTTATTCCAAAACAATGCGAAAATATTGATGTGGGAATCTAAAATTGGTATTTATTTATCCTTTAAGTTTTCTCGATGTTATATAAAAGATAATATGTCTTTATACCTAAATTTGTATTTTACGCAACGCTATTCAGAGCGGTGCATAAGTTTCACGTGGACTGTAGATAGGGAAAATATAATAAAGCAACCATTATTGATTTTGTAAATTTCATCATTTTATTTCGTGCGTTTGTTGAAGATTCCATCGTATTTCCTATTATTTTTTTCGATAACTTAATTGATATAAACAACATGTATTTATTTACATTATTTTATTAGAAACCTATATTAATATTCAATAATTTTGTTACTTACAATGCTAATATCAACTCTCATCCTAACTAATATTATAAATGCGAATGCGAAAATTGACTTCACTTAGTTCTCTGTTTTTTTTTTTTTAGTTTTTTTTTGCTATCCAATCTTCTAGTAGATTAGTTGATTATTAATGCCATTGTCGAGGCACTAAAGACTCCCCCGATCCCCCGAGCTGTGTTCTGTGCCGCGGCGTGGGTCATACCGCGAATTATCGCGGATGTCCCCGTGCCCCGCGCACAAAGCGCCCTCGCTACCCCAGGCAGGCGTCGCCGTCTAAGGCGGCCGCCGCTCCCGCCCGCCCCCGACCCCCGCCTTTCATGTCCCGAGAGGCCTTCCCGAGCCTGCCGAGCACGTCTCGTGCACCGGCAGCGTCCGCACCCGCGACTAGCGCGCCCCCCCGCCCCTACCGGGCCCCTCAGGCTCCGTGGGCTCCTAAGCCCGTGTCCCAGCCCATTCCCAGACCTCCGGCGGCTAATCCTTCACAGGATCACCCCGCCTATTCCTTCTCCCTATCGAGTATTGACTACACAGGTCAACTACTCATCTTCCACGAGATCTCGGAGATCTCGGCATACGAAGAAACCGCCCGAAATCCTCTTCTAGGATCCGTCACTGCAATACATAGGTTTCCAGCCATCGCGGCTACATTACAACGGCTCGCGCGCGCAGCTGTTCAAAATAAATAACTCATATAAGATAGAGTAAATCGCGTATGTAAATCGGTTGTGTGCCTTAAGCGCCAACCTTAGTAGTCCGGTGAAGCTGTGAAGATCCTGCCGGGTCAATAGCGTAGTCAGTTCGAGAAAAAAAAAAGGCCATTGTGGAGTGAGTTATACGCAAGCTTCTTGCGATAATTTCCATAAACCAATCAGGTGACGGCCCGCTTCTTAAAGCTTTCCAGGTAGTTTTTGTGGCAAGTCGGAATCCATGCTCCGTGGTCTTTTTTTCCATACACTTCACTTGATCACAAAAACTGAACTATATTACTTTAAACACCACCAATATTATAAAAATATAGAATCAAATAACACAAGATCGTGGATAAAATATAAAATTCACTACATTACATTCCAAAATCCCGCCAAAAACTCTCACTGCTTTTTATTTGGGAATTTAACCTATTCATTCAAAGTTATTCTACAATGTACAACAAGAAAAAGTGGTACAAACACGTATACGTATACACTATGATATCACTTTGGAAACTTAAGTTATTTCACAAAGAGAAATGGCATGAAAAACGAAAGGAAATAGATCGAAGTACATCCCTTCCAAGCGATTGGATTCTGATTTGTTTTGTGCGCTTTTGCTTAGCGCAACGCTTCCTAACCGTCGCCATTTTGTTTCCATCACAAGTTTTTGTCATACATGGTTTTGTAATCGTTAGGGGGAACGATATACACCAAGGAATTATCTAAATTTCACATAATTGTACTGATTTAAATAGAGTATCACAGTAGAGAAAAATGGCGTGAGAAAACTTAAGCCTGAGAAACGTTCTTAGTGTCACAGTATGTTGGAAAAATATAGAACTTTGGAATTCTCAGCATTTTAAATCGTCAGTACGTTATGGGTTAGCATAGTAATTATGCTTGCACTTTTTCTTTTCTAAAAGCCTTAGCTTTTTGACTAAAATACTTTACTCTTTAAGAAAAACATTGTTATTACTGATTTTTTCCTTTTAAAGAGTTATTACGATTATTAATATGGCGACTATGATTATGAGTTAATACCGTAAATAAAAAAAATATTTAACGTGTCAACATACTTTCCACACTTTCCACGTATCATAAGACCCTGAAATTAAAAATTCAACCACCCTCGACAAGTTAAAACGCGTTAGTAGTTAAAAATTTAACAATCGCCTTTGTATTACACTTTTACAAAGGGAAATGTGTGGCCGACAAATGTACTTCGGTTTGCTGGATATGGTACTAATTATAGAACTCAATTCGTAGACATGTTATTAAATAGGATGAAAACGTGTAAATTGAATTTTATAAAAAAGAAAAGATATTCACATGTTTTCCATTATTTACAAAACTGTTACACCATCGTACCACAGAGTAACAGCCAAGTTGCGATATAATTCACTTTACTTGTAGCCCTTGCGACACATCGACCACCTGCAGCATCACGCGACATGAGGTGACAAGTACGGGGAATTGGACTCTCGTCACTACCCTAGGATTGCGAGTCTCACCTCGTACATTGAATCGGAGTTGACGGCACTATTCGTTCAGACTTCGAGCGGTAGTCACATCTCTTAGGTAGGTTCTAGATTATGTTGGACTCTCGGTTCAGACTTCCAACGGTAGTGACGTCTCTTAGGTTTAGTTACGGTGCTATTAGTTCATACCTCGAACAATAGTTCCCTTTTAGTGTTAAAGTTAATATAAGTAAAAATGTATTCTTTTGATATTAAATATTTCTTATTAAAAATGCATTTTTTTCAATCTCGCGGACGCGCTCCACACAATTTAACCTTCTAATAGTTTATAAAATATTTACTATACTTATTACCTATACACGCTTTATTATAGGATACGACTGTGTATTGTGTAGAAACACTTTCGCCTAATATAACCATATAAACTAAGTATTATACCAATTAATGTATATTCATGATACGCGTATATTCCTTTATACAAAGTTTCACGTAATTAATTGTTATTAATAACTGCGTAACCAAAATCGTAACGATAATATATATTTTAGTTTTACCAAAATTTTTGTCATTGATTTTCGATTGAAGAAGGCGTCTGATCGCGTAAATCCATAATTGAATATTATAATGGACGTTACTTTGCACTTCCGCCTGGAATTCATCGACCGCTATCACAACTCACTGTAACATAAAACGTTTGATATATCTGCGTATCATCATTATTTATGTATTATGAAGAGATTAAACAGATCGAGTTTCTCGCCGGTTCTTCTCGATGACTGGGTTGTTTTCCGAACCGGTGGGTAGCTTTGACGTTCATGAGAGACTTCTCAGGGTCTAAATAGAATAAATTATTTATGTGTTGATTTTGATGAAATAACAAAATGTGTTTGGGGCGTTTGTATCCTTGAAATTCAAGGGAAAAGTATATAAAACTATTATAAGACTTATCGTGCTGTATTGATCCGAGTGCTGGGTAACGAAAGAGAAGGATGAGAGAAGATTACAAGTGGCAGAGACGCGAATGTTAAGATAGATGAGTGGTGTATCTAGAATGGAAAAGATTAAAAATGTGTATATCAGAAGTATGAAAATAGTGACGGAGAACTTTCAGAGTAATAAGTTAGCATTGTACGGGCATGTCATGAGCAGAGATGAGAGACATGTAACTAGAAAAGTCTTGAGTATAAAGGTGCACGGTTATAGGAATTAAGGAAGACCAAAAACGCATGGATGGATTGTGTGAAGAATTATATGTGTATAAAAGGTGTGGTTTAATGGAATTTGACAGAGATGAGTGGAAAATGAAAACATGTTGTGCCCCAGTTAGGGAGGATAAAGAGAGGTGATGAGACAGTTCCCACAGGCGAGGCCGGCGAGACCGGCACCTGGGCCCCAGGCCCCGGTTACCCCTCTGGGGATTAACTGGGCCGAACTACCGGCTCCTTCGGCGCCGGCTTCCGGCTCCAGCTGGGCCGTTGTAGCCCGGAAGAAGAAGGCCACCAAGGCTCCGGTGAAAGCCGCCGCCCCGACGGCTCCAGCGGCCCCACCAAAACCGGCGGGGCCTAAATTGCCATCTGTCCCACAGTCGGCTGCGGTCATACTGACCTTAGATGCCGCAGCCGCCAAAGGCGTCGGCTACAGAGAGGTACTCGTAATGGCGCGCGAGCAGGTGGCCCGCCGACATGGGCATAGTGGATGTGCGGGTGAGGCATACCGCCACGGGGGCCCGGAAGATCGAGCTCCCGGGTCAGAGTAAGGAGAAGGCCGCCGAACTGGCCCGGGAGCTGAAGGTTGCATTGGCCGGAATCGCCACGGTCGTCATTCCGACCAAAAAGGCGGACATCCGGATCGTCGGGTTGGACGATTCGGTGTCCCCACTCGAGGTCGTGACGGTCGTGGCGGCAAAGGCGAATTGCAGGGTGGACGACATCAAGGTCGGGGAAATTAGGAGGAATTGGGGGGGCCTTGGTGCGGTCCATATGACGCTCCCCGCGGTGGCGGCCAGGGAGCTTGTCCAGGCCGGCAAGCTCCTGGTCGGGTGGAGCGTCGTCCGCGTCCAGCTGCTGGACGAGAAGCCCATGCGGTGTTATAAGTGCATGGGCTTGGGGCACACCCGCCCCATGTGCCCCTCCTCGTCCAGCAGAGGGGACGGGTGTTACCGGTGCGGCGCGGCGGGCCACAAAACGGCCGAGTGCAAAGCGGAGGTGGCGCGCTGCGCCATATGTGCCGACGCGGGGAGGCCCTCAGGGCACGTGATGGGGGGCCGAAATTGCAGGCCCCCCACCACCAAGGGTAGGGACCTCCCGGTAGTGGGAATAGTTCCCAAGGTGGTGGCCGCCAGGCGGGAGGAAATTGATATGGACCAATAATGCATAGGTCCATATGCAATTTCCTCCAGGCGAACCTCAACCACTGCGCCGCTGCACAGGACTTACTCGTGCAGTCAGTGGCGGAGTGGTGTATCGGGCTCGCGGTCGCTACGGAGCCTTACTTCGTACCCTCCCAGCCGCAATGGGCTGGGGATCGGAACGGTTCCGTGGCGATCGTGGCGGGTCGGGGTTCGTCCCTGGCGGCGAGGGAAAGCGGGGCCGGGTTCGTGACGGCCGTCTGGGGAGAGTACGCCATTGTGGGGGCGTACTTCTCCCCTAACAAGCCCCTGAGGGAGTTCGAGGCGTATCTCGGCTCCCTGCAGGGAGCTGTCAGACGGCTGTCGCCGCTCCCCGTGGTCCTCATGGGGGACTTGAATGCTAAGTCGAGGACCTGGGGAGCGGCAGTCACGGACCTGCGGGGCATGGCCGTCGAGGAGTGGGCAGCTGAGTTAGGGCTGTCCCTCCTCAACCAGGGGAGCGTCCCCACGTGCGTGCGATGGAACGGGACGTCGGTGGTGGACGTCTCGTTCGCCACCCCGTCCGTCGCACGCCGTGTCCGGGGGTGGAGGGTGCTTGAGGAGGAGGAGACCTTATCGGACCACCGATATATCAGGTTCGAGGTCTCCTCCTCCCAAGCCGGAATTGGCACCCGCCCCCGGAGGGGCGCGAAGTTCCCCTGCTGGGCGATGAGCCGCCTCAACCGAGAATTAGCGGAAGAGGCGGCCATCGTCCAGGCGTGGGCCATGCCCCCTCCCACAGGGGCTGACGTCGACGCGTCCGCAGCCCGCCTCCGTGGAGCCCTCACGGAGGTCTGCGACGCGTCGATGCCGCGGAGCGTACACCGCCCAGACAAACGGGCGGTGTACTGGTGGTCGCCGGAGATCGCCGATCTCCGGGCGGCCTGCTCCGCGGCCCGGCGGCTGTTCGGGCGCAGCCGCCGACGCCGGCACCGGGACCCGGAGGTGGAGGCCCGGCTGTATGGCAGCTACAGGGAGTGCAGGAAGACCCTGCAGGCTGCCATCAGCCGGGCGAAAGAAGCAGCATGGGAGGAGCTGCTCCAGACGCTGGAGGGGGATCCATGGGGGCGCCCGTACAGGATCGTGCGCAAGAAGCTGCGATCCTGGGCGCCCCCGGCGACGGAGACCCTCCGGCCGGAGGTGGTTGCGAGGGTCGTGGGAGAATTATTCCCCGACCCTCCGATGCTACCGGCTCCTCCCATGCCTCCGCCTCGGGAGGCAGTCGAGGAGGTGCTCGACGGGCCGCCCCCTCCGATAACGGAGGAGGAGATGGGGAGGGCGGTCGAGCGCCTCCTCAACCGGCGTAGAGCGCCCGGCCCTGATGGGGTCCCGGGTCGGGTGCTCGGCCTCGCCTTGGGCCAATTAGGGGGGTGGCTTCGGGAGCTGTTCGACCGGTGTCTTTCGGTCGGGCAGTTCCCGAAGCCCTGGAAGCTTGGGCGGCTCTGCCTTATGGAAAAGGCAGGCCGCCCTCCGGACTGCGCGTCCGCGTATCGGCCCCTCGTCCTGCTGGACGACGCCGGGAAGGTGCTGGAGAGGATTATCTCCTCCCGGGTCGTCCAGCACCTAGAGGGCGTAGGGCCTAATCTGGCGGACGCGCAGTATGGCTTCCGGGCAGGGCGTTCCACGGTGGACGCCCTGTGCCTCCTGAAGTCGCTGTCGGCAGAGGCGACCTCCCAGGGGGAGAGGGTTTTGGCGGTGTCCCTTGACATCGCCAACGCCTTCAACACCCTGCCGCATGGGGTCATACGGGAGGCGCTCCGATATTTCGGAGTGCCCCCCTACCTGCGGCGGGTGCTGGAGGCGTACCTCGAAGATAGGGAGGTCGCCTACGTAGACGGCGACGGGCGTATGGTGCGGCGGGCCACAAGGCGAGGGGTTCCACAGGGGTCGGCCTTGGGGCCGCTCCTGTGGAACATGGGCTACGACTGGGTGCTCCGCGGCGTGCTCCCATACGGAGCACGCCTCATCTGTTACGCGGACGACACCCTAGTCGTAGCCCGGGGGAGGGAATGGAAGGAAGTGGAGCGCCTGGCCACGATGGCCACAACCCTCGTGGTCGGGCGCATAAGGAGGTTGGGCCTCAGGGTGGCCCTCGAGAAGACCGAGGCCCTACTCTTTCATGGGCCTCGGCGGGGGCCACCTCCTGGGGCTCACATTGTGGTGGAGGGAGCCCGGATCAGGGTGGGGACCCAGATGAAATATCTGGGCCTCACCCTGGACGGGCGCTGGCGGTTCGAGCCCCACTTTGCGGGGCTCGGACCGCGAATTTCTGGGGCGGCGGCGGCACTCGGCCGGTTACTCCCCAACGTGGGGGGGCCGGGCGCCGGGTGCCGCCGACTCTACATGGGAGTCGTGCGGGCGATGGCCGCCTACGGGGCACCAGTCTGGGCTGATGCCCTCGGTGCCGCCAACGTGCGTGCGCTCCGCAATGCGCAGCGCACGGTGGCACTGAGGGCAATCCGGGCGTACCGGACGGTGTCCTCGGCGGCGGCCTTCACGCTCGCCGGCTCCCTGCCCTGGGAGCTGGAGGCAGGAGTTCTCGCCGCCGTGTACGAGTTCACGGCGGCGAGGAAACGAAGGGGGGAGCCTCCGGCTCCCAGGGAGGTAGAGGCGGAGAGACGGCGTCTCAGGGGGGACGCCGTCGAAAGGTGGCAGCAGGACCTGGCGGACGAGCGATTCGGGCGGTTCACAGTGGACGCCGTCCGCCCGGTCCTGCGGGAGTGGACTGCCAGGGAGTGGGGCTCCCTGACGTTCCGACTGGTGCAGGTACTCACCGGACACGGTTGTTTCGGGTGGTACCTGCACCGGATCGCACGCAGGGAGCCGACGGCCGCCTGCCGCGAGTGCGGCGCTGAGGAAGATACCGCGCAGCACACGCTCTCTGAGTGTGCTGCGTGGGGGGAGCAGCGCCGCATCCTGGCGGCGGCCGTGGGAACGGACTTATCGCTGCCGTGCGTGGTTTCGGCCATGCTCGGCAGCGAACAGGCTTGGCGAGCGATGGCCTCCTTCTGCGAGGAGGTCATCTCGCAGAAGGAGGAGGCGGAGAGGGCCCGCGAGGCAGACCCTCAAAGTGGCCGTCTCCGCCAAAGGAGGACAGGCAGGAGGAGAAGGCGCTTCGCCCAACTCCTCCTGCCACCGTAGCCGGACCTGAGGGGATGGGCCGGGGGGCCCATCTCCTCATTGCACGGGTCCGGCGGACGAGGGGGGGCAGCCGGTGTGTACCCGGTCTGTCCCTCTATAGGTAGGAGCCCGGCGGTCACCTTCCGCCGGGCGGAAATGCTGTTGGATGCAGAAAAAGGTACATTTAACCATGTTATTGCAATTTAGTCGCCTAACGAACATGTTTTACCTATAAGAATAGTTTTAATTCTGTGAAAATTTACTAATAGAGAGATAGAAAAGTGAATATTTCATATCTAGTTGCCAGGTTTATGTCTACAGTTTATGTAATACGTATTGTAATTTCCAGTCGACACGCCACCGACAACGGAATTCGAAAACTTTCCCTTTGTCAGACATTCTACTGGTTTCTCATAATGTAATATTTACTTATTATAATATAATTATTTTAAAACTGGAATTTGTGTTTGAGAAACATTTATTTCGTGGTTTGTGGAGTTTACCTTTCTGTGTCTATTGAATTAAAAATGATTATTAGTACTAGATGTGGCACACGGTTTCGTTTATGTTTAATTTGAATTTATTCTCAACGTTGTTAAGTGAGTTAAGTGAGTAATCCTAGTTTTAACTAATGTTTGAATGTGAGTCTGTTTGTTTGTTACCATTCACGGGGTAATCGATTGATTACTACAAAATGTTGCATACGTATTATTCAGGAATACAGAAAAAGGTTATTGGGTATTTTTCATACAGAAACAAGCTAGTTGAAATTATTTCCATAGCAAAGGATATAAACGGTGTAACAGAATCAAACAAGATAGTATTCTAATACTTTTTCTGTTTGATTCTAAAACGTTAACCGCTAGAACTTAGACCAATTTTAATAGGATTTTCAAAAGTCATTAAGCATGGCGTAGCTTTATTTCATCAAAATCGCTTCACATAAAGAGAAAATTTTTAGTGTCAGTTAGTTTTTGCATAGCCAACTCTGCTTGGCTCTTTCCCATGTAATGAAGTGAACCAGTTATTTTTATACATATACATATTTAAACCCCAAAACCTTTTGACCGATGTTTAGGACAATTGGGTAGTAACTATTTTTTGGGTATTAACTCTAAATATTTTTTCCCATAGAGAATATTTTGATGCTATTAATTTTACAATAAATTGTCACTTGTATATTGTAATTTAATGCGGAAGAAGTCACGGTCGATTTCTAGTATTATATTATTTTGTCGTTATCTTGTTTATGTTTGCATTTTATGTGTATGATATAGCAAATATGTACAAAATCATCAATACGCTATACAGTTTAGGTCTTAAGAAGGCGAAAATAAACGTCAAAACTACCACCGAATCGGACAATCAACCCAGTCATCGAGAGAATCCAGCAAGAAACTCGATCTTGTTTATCGATTTTACACGTTACAATTGTTTTTAGTGGATATTAACGGGTTACAATTGTTTTTAGTGGATGCACAGAGACGTGTCAATTTCAGGCATCACATATAGATCGACTCTATAATAGCCTTTTGACACTAAAACCCGTTTGACATGGCATTTAAACTTACAGTCTAAATCGGTAATATGCTTTGGGACTTTGAAACCTAACACTATTACCGATTTTACTGAATTTGAAACATCTGATGACGACAAGCCTGACACAGTTTCTAGTATTTAGATCATGCCTGTCTTTTACGAAATCCAGCTTTTTAACGTTTTTGCCGTTTTACTATTCACAAATGTTTAGTTTCAGGCGTGTGTGTATTTTATTCCGGCTAATTTGCATATTTGTTAAATCCATTACGATACAGACCACAATCCCTAGAGTGGGGATGACCTTGAATAGTACATATAAAGAACATTTAAATGGCAATTAGGATATAAATTGTTATAAAATTAGAAGTCACAACAAGCGATGCCGAATTCAACCGAGCAAAAGTTATGATAGAAAACAACGCAAAACAAATTAAACGCCCCTTCGCATATGTAATAAATATTCGAACAGTACGTAGGTGTGTGATAGTATCCTTTGTCACGCTATACGTTGGCACTAAACTGCACGGTGTCACGAAAACCCACTATACGTCCACATATACTTTTACCCGTGACTTTTTGATTCATTCTTTAATACAGAGAGAAATAAGTTAATAGCTCATAGAGGAAAAATCATACAATATTTAAGATGCTGATTTGTACTTAGAGGAAGCCATCTTTTACTTGTTAAGTGAAACCCCCTCTGAGTTAATGTTGTTTATTCTCTTTACAGAAAAGTATAGTGAGAAAAAAAGATATTGAATGCAAAAATGTACGTTGCTTACAAAACTTATTTGTAAACACTATTATCTGTTTATTTTCCCTCTGCATACGCACCACATCGTTAACCCTATTTCTCCAAAACAAGAAATAAAATAAACAATATAATTCTTAAAAAAAAATAATTTCTTAAAATTGTAATAACTTTATAGTAAATGAAAGTATCCTGATATTTCTTATGTTAAATAAGTACAAAGTGTCTATGTAATAAAACTAAAAATAAATTGATTTAAATCTGTGCTGGAGTTTTTGTGTCGTGCTCGCACGAAGGCAGAACTGCATCATTTTATTTATGTATAGAAAATATAAATAAAAGCATATTAAATATATTTTTGAAATATTATATGATCTGGGAGTCGACGTAACTGTCGTTGTTTTGTTGTGTAATCCGGAGAGTTTACGATAAGAACACAGTCTATCAAATAAACAATTAAAGAAATCCAAGAAATTCAACGTTTCGTGCTTGTAGCACTAACACATCTACGTAATTGTGGTGTTGAAGCCAATTTGTGTAGATTTCTGATTGCCATTTTTTTACATTAGAGGTTTTAGTGTAATCACATCTAATGTTAAATGACAATATGCTTTATAATGTTAAATACGCTAAGGGGACGACTGGCTCTCATATGCAGCAATGGGGGCATAACGATAGGTGCTTAGCTTAAGATTTACAACTTGAGGGTATTACCTAACAAAGCCAACTTAGAAAAGGCCCTGCTACCTTTCAAATACGCAATTATGGCGCTTACAAGATTCTATATAACATATGTCCAAACGTATTTTTACTTGAACGAGACATTGTAGTTCACTTCTATATACAATATGCATTTTCATTTCCAAGCCGCTATAAAAAATAACATCGCGTCCTTATTTAAAAAAACAAGTGACCTGAAAAGAACGTGTTTATACACAAAACCGCTTCAGTAAATACAAAATCTAGACCCAAATTCAGGTTGAACTCGACCTGACAAGGGATTAAAACAAGATCCCCGGAAAACGGTTTAAAATTCATACTAAATTAGAAACTACACAACTCCGGGGTTTACGTGAGCTGGGTTTGAACATTTTTGACCGCTGCGTATTAAATGTATGTATACATAACTAATTGTGGTCCGCGGCTTCTACCGTGTCTATCTATACTTCTATACTATTATTATAACGCTGAAGATTTGGTTTGCTTGAACGCAGTAATCTCAGGTCCGATTTGAAAAATTATTTCAGTATTAGATAGCTCACATATCGAGAAAGGCTAAGCTATATCATCACGCTAGCTATATCATAGAAGAGAGAGCTTCCGCTGCGTGTTAGCGTTAGCCCAAAATAACTAACCTTATAATTAATTAAGCTAAATTCTGCTTGAAGCACTACTGCTGCAGAACAATTTCTATTTACAAAGACTACTCCGTGACTCAGCCGTGCGGCCTAATATATACATTCACAATTCGGCTTATCTCGGTAATTCTCGGCTTTCATTGAGTCGTTTTGTTACATAAAACTGGTCGTTGTCATTAATTATTCTGCCGTATTTCGTACGAACTTCTATTTTAAACAATTGTCTGCTTTATTATGTTAATTGAATATTGCAACATAATAGTAATTCTGTATCAAATTGACTTACTTCATAAATTGTTTATTATATTACCGAATATAATAAAAATACTAAAACTTGGCCAAAGAAGACATGTATAATTAAAAAAATAATCATATAAATTCGTTTAATTGTTTTCGACTTATAGTTTTACGTATAAACAGATGCATTATATGCATATTTGTAAGAAATATAATATAAAAATAATAAGGACAAGGGAGGAAACTATATAAGTTTTGCACTATGATTTATCACATCACGACATATTATAGAACTAAGACTTCCGACCGCGGCTGTCTGTCTATCCGTCTGCTCGCGATAACCTCAAAAAGTACTGAGCGGATTTTCATGCGGTTTACATTAACAGATAGAGCAATTCACGGGGAAGGTTTACGTATATTATCAAGTTTTTTTTTAAATTGGTTTTGCAAATATGACGATAAATGTGTAAATGGCGGAAAAAGTCAAGCCGCCTGGGAGCATCGTCGAAAACGCTGCGTAATCTCTTGTGGGTTATAATAAAACAATTGGAATAATAAAGGACGCCGACGAAGTAAGTTAAAACGAAACTTTCAGATATATTGTAACAATCAAATATTTTTACTTATATCGGTGATATAATAAGAAACAATGAAACACGGAAAACTTAGGCTGTCTGCTTGAATAAGGCATATTAAGACTATAAACTTATTTCTTATAGAACTTTCGTTGAGGCTCATCATAGGTGAAAAACATTCTGACGAGCAACCTGAAGAAATAGATTATATTCAAGTATATAAAACTTATGTTGTTTACCTTATAAGTAGGTTAGTAAGAAGCGTATGCTATTGAAATAAGTCTTGTTAATTATTCGCCATCTCTGTCTCAAATATAATATCGAAGCAATTAGTACTAATTTTATTGACAAAGTGACTGCACTCTAGTTGATAGTAAGAACAATGCAATCACAAAATAACGTCGACCATCAAGAGACCTACAAACCATCAGCAGTAACCATCGTTATCCGCTGAAGTTTCACTTCTATCCTGTGTTATTACGCATACACACTTTTTTCTTTCCCAAATCCCCTATATCCTTGAGTATAGTGCGAAACCTTGATTTCTTCTTGAATTATTATAAAAAAGTTATATTAATAAATAATTCGTTATGAACAGAGAATGCCTAACCATATTAATACCACAAAACGGATCAAGATGTCGAGTGAATTAGGTTCAAAAAACCAAGCCACGATAGCTTGAAGCCAAGATTACTGAATCCGCCAGAGCTCTCTGTTTTCTTAATATTATAATAAAACCATAGTATGGTGGCAGAGTTTTATCTAGGCGCGCCTGGTTACCACCCACAGGTAGAAAATCAGTCACCAAGCATCTATGTGTGTGTTCCGATAGCCATACTTGAGACTCAGTCATATTTAACCTTAACATCTCAACCGATTCCTTATTTTTCCTTATTCATATAATTCTAATAAAGTAGACCGATAAAAGAAAATATATACCCTCGGAACGAAGCCCCGAATCGTTCAGCCATCGGTGATCGTTAAAATGACATAAGACACGCGAGTATATGACATAGTTGTGATAAATACTATACCACTAGCTAACGTCTCAGCCATATCTCGCACGGGATTTATAAAGGACGACTAATGTGACCATAAAAACGTAGTGTAGATTAAGGATTGGGACATCATCTTTCATGTCTCGCTAAATGATGATTCTGGGTATACACACATAATATTGCACGTGTTGTTTATGATATTTTTTCTCAATAAGTAACTTTTTGCTGGTTATAAAACCCGCCTTCACAAATGTTTGATGTGAAAACCTCGAAATGGTCGTGACGATTGCGCTTGCGTCAGACTAGCGACGTGTAGTATAGCGGCCTGTGTACACGTAATATTGATATTCTGTTCAGAAGTTGTACAGCCCTTCAAATATTTAATTAATCAATAATAAACTGTGTAAAAATGAATATAATTATTACTTGAAGTGCCAATAGATGTGAAAACTAGGCTAATGTTGATAATTTCAATTTACAAAGTGATTTTGAATTATTTGAATTATTCGGACGAAAAAATTAACATTCTTTATTATTCCATTGTCATGTGTTTTCACTTCTGTTGGCAGTCCTTATGACTAAAACTATTTAGAAAGGTAATTTGACTGGAGTAGTAATAGTATGGGAGTAAAATTTCTCTTTGGCAAGTCATGTTTTATCTACATAAACGTTTCATGTATTGTTTCGGCTGTTAAATTCATATTAATATTATTATTTTATACCAACCACATACTAATTACGTTTAAGAGATTGTTTGTTTTTTAACGCACTAATCTCTTTTGTAAACTATTCAGATTTGAGAAATTCTTTTTATTTTTCTATCTATTCAATTGGGAGGGTTATAAGCTTTCTAATATCACAGTGCGACCATTAAGAGCAGAGCAATTACCATAAAACAGCAAGAATGTGGTAATAGTGCGAGCGGACCGTGTAATACGAAAAATTAAGCACAAATGAACCCACAAAATAGACATAGTATGGAAATAAATGACTAAAGTATTTGGAATTATAATAGTGTTGATAGTCCTGTTCAAATCCTTAATAGTTTTTTTTGATGATAGCCACGTTTGCCTATGATGGTTTTTGGTCTGAAAGTACTTTGACGTTTCAGATGACTTATCGATGAGTTAAATGTATAAAGTATATTTGATTTTATACTCTAATACTAGTGGCCGATTAAATCTTGAACAATTAATAAGAAACAGTCTAAAAGTATATAAAATATTTCAAATTTTGTTCTGAAATTTACTCGCTTTGCAAGAGGACCGTAATTATAAACGCACGTGCGGGGAAAACATTTCAACTATAGCTTTTGAAAGGGTCACCGTAAAATAAATGTAAAGAGACATCGATACGTGTTTGTGGTTAATTTGCTCCTGAATGTCGAAATTATTGTTTGTTTTGTCCAGGTGTGAGTGGTTCGATGCCAATAAAAGCGGTTTTAGTAATTCCCAGTACAAATACTATTACAGCTTTAATATTTGTAGAGTTAACGGCGATTATAATCCATTAACAGTTGTCGCTATCACAGGGGACCTGAAAACCTCTCAACTACTGAAAATACAGATTGAACTTGAAATGTGGCGAATCAAAAGAGTCAATGTGTGGGGCTTATCATCGTGTAAATACCGGTACCACCCCGCTTGGTTACTGGATATGCATCGGCTTATATTGGAACGCGATAAACCTACACACAGCCACAGTCACAGCCATTATGGTCCTTGTGGTACAATCGGACACGTTTTCCAACCCAAATTTATTCATAAGCTCTCTTTTTTAATACGTTATAGGTAGCGATTAATCCCAATCTCATTTGATGTGAAATCACGATGTCACACAGTTTCATTGTCATCTTTTATAGCCACTTTTAAATTATAATCCACAATGTCCTGCGCCGGAGCGTACACGGCCCGATGGATAAACCTACTAATTACATCGTCAGTCACGTCGGTATATTAGACAAAGGTGTCGGTGTGTTTGGATATTGCCACCATAGCATGTGAAACGCTATCGTGGATTTGCATCCTTCTTCCCTATGTTTGCAGGAACACCACCGATTTGAAGGTCAATCACTGGGATTCATAGCTTGTTAGGACGTGATCACTTCTCGACTTAAATTCTTACAATTTTCCCGGTCTTTGGCGTCCTTTTGTGTAAGATCTTTCTCTTTCACAGTATCCAGACAGCGTATTTGGCTCTGCGGCGAGATATCGATTCTTGTACCGCGATCTATTACGTCACAGATCAAAAATTACTCAATAGCTTTATAGAAATAGGAATGTAAGAATCCTGTGGAATGTACGTAAAGGATTGCAACCGTTCTAAGGTTAGTGAATTTGGAAACTTCCCGAAGAGTTGTCGGAAGCGAGAGCACTTAGCGAGCGCGAATAACTCATGTAGTCAATTCTCTAAAAGGTTTGCCTTCGAAAAAATATACATCTTAGCCTTTGTTTCTGAATTTTGTCTTACCCGCGATATACCGAAATAGGATTTAATTTTTTACTAGTTATGCTCGGGGTTCCGATCGCGTAATTTCATGTTGAAAAAAACGTTGAGGCAGCCATAAGGGTTACCTACAGAAGTGAAAACTCAAAACGAAGGAATGAATAGATTGACGATTCTTTTTTGGATTTTTAAATTAATTATAGTCTGAACTATTTAAATTTCATAATTTGTATTTTGAAATTGTTAACATTATTCTGGTTTTCACATTTATTGGCACACGGAGCAATCATTATATTCAAGCAAGCAGCATAAGCGTAATACGCTCTGCCACAGTTACGAGCATGTCATAAAGCGAAATTATAAGTTTATCTCCTGCTTAATAAATACCGCATTGATGCACCTAAAGAAGTATTCACGTCAAAAATATTATACCACTCACTTGTTTTCTGTTTAAATATTTTGCAGAACCTTTGTATATGATATTTATTACCTTAATTATGTGACCAAATTGGATTTGGACCATTTATGTATAATTTGCTCCAACTTGAGCAATAGTATAATCAAATGGCCTCGATATTTTTTAAATACAAATTAAATCATAGTCAACGTTGATTACTGTTATTAATTGTAAGTTTTATCAGTCTCGAAAATATGTTTCTTTAAATTAATTTATTGACAGATAACTGTAGGACCAACTGCTATAGATATCTCATAGATGGTGCCACTTTTTAAATGTAAATTTGGAGATTTTATGTTTATTTGTACTTCACTTTATCTTCTAAATACTTGCTTAATTTAATTTTCAGTTCTTTACCCCGACAGTTTTTAGGCAGACTCATTACCCCATAGTACTAAATACTTTATCTTAATTTTAATGAAACATATAATAACTAAGTCGCAGCAATGCGTGGCCGAGTCAGCTAGTGATTTATAAAGAGGTAAACGAAGACAAATTAGCGGGCGAATACTAGTTCAATAACATGTGGGTCACCTGATTTTAAGTGATCACCACCGTCCATGGACACTAATAACACCAGAGTAGTCGCAAGTGCGTTGCCACCTTTTGGGGGGAAGGGAGAGGAAAGGAGAGAGGACAGGGAGGGGAGGTGGGCCTCCGGCGCTCTCACTGGCCGAACGAAACACAACAATGCAAGCACTGTTACTTCACGTCGGTTTTCTATGAGAGGGTGGTACTACCCCGGACGAACCGACCCATTCATGCTAAAAGCAGTAATAGTTTCAGCGCGGCTCTACCATTAAAGCAATACTACCATTAAAGTAATACTCGTATAATTTTTTTCTTTTAAAATCTATTAGTTTTACACTTTTTTAATTATTTTATGGGTTAGAATAACAATATACCTTCATCGTCTATAATAAGTAAATAAACCCAAAAGCTAAGATACGATTTAGAGTATACTTTATAAATAAAATGTAATAAACCTACAAAACTTATACGAGAATCTTAAAAAATTTCTGAGTAAAATAAGAGTGTCAAGGGAAACTTTGTTAAAACACTTCATTATTAGGGTACCGCAACTCATCATGAAAAAAAACCTCTTACAGGTATAGTCAGTCTTTCTCTATGCTTGCCTATCAAACCTTTTTTGGAAAACGACTTGAAATATAAATTTAAAATTAATATCAAATACTAACTCTGTAGTCTTGTGCTCCTATAAAAAATAGGTTAGTTTCTAGGTTAAAGCTATAAAGGGATTAGATTCTTTATACTAAAAGTTTGAATAGCGAAACCTATAGAATAGGGCACTTTAGTGTATTAAAAAAAAATAGCGCCTCATATTTATATGCTTCAAAGTTATAGTTGCTGTTTATTTGTATTATGCCAGTGCGCGGAACATTAAAGCTTTTCATTTACAAATGTTTGATTTTCTGAAGACGTTATATATTTGCAATCAAACATCAGATATTTTAAAAATAATACATGTCGAAGCATCAACAATAGGTAGTTGTAGGTGATAGTTCCATGCTGAAGCTGAAGACCAAAAATAATTGGTCTCGCCCGGGGTTGTGCCGCCCTCTCATAGAAAAATGGCGTGAAGTTCTTGCTTCAGTAACAGTTCAGTTCTTCTCGGTCAGTGAGAGCGCCGGAGTCTCACCTTCTTTAATAGGCCGGCAACGCAATTGCGACTCCCCTGGTGTTGCTGCTGTCTATGGACAGCGGTAATTGCTTACAATCAGGTGACCCGCCTGTTTGTGTGCCCCCTATTATATATAAAATAAAATGAGTGGGGTGCATACACGTCGACTGCTATATTAAAGTACCCAGTCAACAGTGGATATCCAATAGTAATCAAGTATTATTGGTATTGGGTATTGGCTTCCAGCCAATGAAGATTGAGTACGGGTCAGTAGTAGGTAATTAGTACTGAACATTAAGTCATTTGTATAATAACCTGATAAATACTATGATTTACATCACCATGGCGATATATAAATAACTAGCTTTTGGCTGTGGCTTAACCGTGCTATTGTTCATTTGATCTATCCTTCGGTCCTTCAATATTCTATACATATATCTGTATGCAAAATTTATTGTTTTTTTTTGTATTAGGACTATTATGTTAAATTTGTAATAGTACAGAACTCTCAGAGAACGAGTTCTACTAGCGCTTGACCGCGTTTTTCTTTGTGAACGTTTAAGATTTCGAAACTTCGAGAAGTCAATATCTTTTCATAGCCGTTTTATGACTGCGATTTCTTTCGCTGATTGCTAAACTGTTCGTCGTAGCTGAACGATATAACTGCAATTACCTCACGTTGAGTACAATAAGTGGCTCATATTGGAACTACTTCAAAATTTCACTTGACACTTTTTTACTTTAACACGTTAATTTGATTGATAATACTCTTCACGAAAATGACCTGAGAAGCCATTTTGTCTTAATGATATTATGATATAAATTGGCAATTATACTAAATAGTAATAATCAAGAAATAAAAAAAAAAATTGTAAGAAAAACATGGTACACATAGTATTCGTTTTTAGCAACTAACCGTCTAATAAATTATTACTGGAATTGTCGAGTAAGTAATGATTACAAGTTTCTTGCGATTTTATGTGGCAATTTAAAATCCATGCTCCGTGGCATTATTTCCAACCTTGACACCTTCGCTTGTGCACAATAATCAAACACCAACACACAAAAAACACCAACAATATTCGCTATTGTATTCGAGCTACGTTGTTGCCCAGTGACCCATCGCTACTAGTAGTTAGAGCTTTTATTAAACCGCACTTGTCAGAAGTGGTAGGGCTTCCCCCTAGGCACTGTAGGTCCCCTGTGAGGCATTGCACATCGCCCACAGCTCCCTTTGATCCGGACTCGGGATAGTCCGGTTAATTCATTAAGGCGCGCCCCCCTGCCCCTCTGGCAGGGAGGTTTTTCATGTCTTCCTCCGCCCCACTCCCCTCCTCAGGCCCCGGTATGGCCTCCGATAGAGAAGTTGGCCTCTTAGAGACCAAACTTATCAGCCTCCGTGGATTCATTTCCAACATATGTCCTCGTCTCGTAGACGATTATATATATCTCTATATATCTCGAGAGGCCTTTCCGAGCCTGCCAAGCACATCTCGTGCACCGGCAGCATCCGTACCCGCGACTAGAGCGCCCCCCGCCCCTACCGGGCCCCTAAGTCTTCGTGGGCTCCTAAGCCCGCGTCCCAGCCCATTCCCAGACCGCCAGTATTGACTACGCAGGTCAATTACTCATTTTCCACGAGATCTCGGAGATCTCGGCGTACGAAGAAACCGCCCGAAATCCTCTTCTAGGTTCCGTTACGGCAATTCATAGATATCCAGCCATCGCGGCTACACTACAACGGCTCGCTCGGACAGCCGTTCAAAATAAATAACTCATATAAGATAGAGTAAATCGCATATTTACGTCTATCTTCCCCTAAAACGACCGTTCAATAATAATAATTTTTGTTATGTCTATTTTTAGATTTCGGCGCCGTCGCCGCTAAATAAATTTAAATTCGATCTTATTAAATGCGTGTTGCGATTTATAGTTATCTTACATTAGATACTGTAAATAGATATTATTATCGCGATACAGTGACTCACCTACATCACTTGAACACACATATGAGATCATCTCTCTCACACACGTGCACATACATACACATGGTGGGAGGGTTTTGTTTTTTTCCCTCAACGAACTGAATCGAATAGTTTTAGTTCGTTTCATTCCGATATACACGTATTCATTTGTGAATCATGCAATTTCGATTGTATGGTTCACAAATGTATATATGTATGTATAGCTTAGAATAGTTAGCTAGGTCAGTCGCGACTTTTTCCAGGTAGCAGCCCAAGCCGAGGTGCGCGTGCGCCCTTGTGTATGTTACCTAAAAATGTAATGTAAAATGTGCCTTAAGCGCCAACCTTAGTAGTCCGGTGAAGCTGTGAAGACTCTGCCGGGTCAATAGCGTAATCTGTTCGAGAAAAAAAAAACCCAACAATATTAGAAAATATAGAGTCTAATAACACAAGACTATGAGTCATAATGAAAATTAAGTATTAAAAACTATCTCGTAGTTATATATGAAACTGTAACACAGAAGTTCATGTAAGCCAAACCCTGTTTTTTTTTCCTGAAGCTACAGACCTATATTTACAGTGATATATTGTGACTTAGCTCGTAGCTGTACAAATATGTCAACTAAAGATTGGACGAGATAATTATATAGTGGGCCTCCTGGCCAAGTTCACAAGCTGCCAGACAATATCTCGTCATTAGCAGTCTGGTGACATAAAAGACCAATTTTCAAAAACTTAGTGTCTTACTTCTACTCTTCTAATACCTCCGTGACAATACGATGTATATTCATATAAACTTAAATAATCCCGATTTTGGAAATGACCTGAATGATTTTAATACTAGATACAAATCAACCATCACATGTTATAGACGCCAGTAAAACGAATAAAAGATTTTTTAAGGTAACAGTCTTTGGTTCTATCAAAAGGTCCGAAAGCACGTTACTGATTAGTTCAAGCAACAAATCAAGTAGGTTTTATTTCTAAAGGTTATTTATTATACAGTGGGTTGTCATGTTGTTCAACGATAGTGGTATATGGAATTAAACTCCTCTCTGTACATTGGCTAAAAATGATTGTAACTACATTGAAATAATATAAGAATACTAGCGGTCCCGGCTGACGTTGTTCTGTGCCTATATAATAAAAACGTCCTAAGTCTACCGCACCCCCCTTCCGAGTCCAATTGTGAATCTAAACCATTTTTGAATATACCTGAACACTGATTTTTTTTTTAATTAAAATTTGTTCAACCGTTTAGGAGAAGTTCAGTCACATTATGACAGAAGAATTATATATATAAAGATATATGATAAAAAGATAAGCAAGGTCGAGTTTTTTGTCAGTTCTTGTCGATGATTGGATAATTTTTTGAACGCGTGTTAGAGTTTTAATGTTAATAAACGCTTTCAAAAAACCTAAATCATATATTTTTCCTTGATTCTACTTAGCGTGTTTGAAAATTGATATCCAGCTGACACTTCACGAAGATATGATGATGTGTATTGACTCCGATCAACGTATCACGTTTCTATCTCAATTTTCTCGTTTGCCATTTGAATTCCAGTCGTTTTACGGTAATCTTGTGGAGGATTAAATAATATCAGTTTTATTAAAAGTTATTAGCGATGACGAACAAAGAAGACAAAAGAATTTTTGAGATTTCATTCGGGATATTAAAGCGGGCACGATTATAGATACATGAAATGCAAACAGTATAGCAACTTAACGTACATTTTCACATCTACAGACGTTTTATTTTATTTTTTGAAGTTATACTTCTTTTGGCGCGTTACGGAAAAATAATGAGAGTACATTTTTGCGGTGCGCGCGCACACCGTCACGAAAAACCGACACCCTGAAGTTAGCTATAGTCAACTTTTTCTATTGTTAGTGTCATTTTTTCTACAAACATAGAATAAGGCGAAAGATAATTTTTTTTGAAAATCTTGTTACGCCAAAGAAGTATTAACTTCTAACGCGTCTATATAAGTACACACACGCACACACTTTTTTTTTGTTCTGTTAGGTGTATAAAATTCATATAATAAATTAAATTATCATGACACTTTCGAATTGATTTATCGATTTTCATAGATATCTTTATTTTTCTTTTTCACGTTCTTTTAAATTTTAACCGTTACAGTATGTACTTTTGCTTCATATGCAGTATTGAATAGTCATCCTTGTATTAGCGATGAATGAAAAAAGTTTATGATTTGTGTGTAAACAACTAGTTAAGCTACAGTAAGTATTCAAATTGTTAAATTAAGTAATCTATTTTCACTACTCGCCACTGGGTAGCGCTAGGCTATCATTGGTAATATAATTTATGTTGTAACTCTGGGGGTAGAACTCGCGAGTATTTACTAGCACAATATAAGGTTTATGTAACATATAACGGTATTATGCATCAATCACTACGGTTTGTGATTTGTTTGTATTACTTAATAAATTATATTATTTGTTACGTTACGTTTTGCATCAAAATAAATATATCTGTACTTAAAAAGACTAACAAACAAACTCACCGTTTCTAAGTTACACAATGATCATATTTACATATTATAATGCTCTGTTCTGGTAATTTGCTTGTATATATCTTTCTTTTGTTTTCCTTTATATTCATCCCATGTCAAGAATAAATTTGTCATGGAATGCTCTGTGGCATGCTTATACATCTAATACTTGTTGTTATAATTTCGTCTGACATCAGTAACGTTATAAATGGAGGATAATTTTCCAAGACGCGTTGTTGCTTATAACAGTCGAAGTAATAAGAATTCCCCGTGCACATTTAGTTCCACACATCAAAATACCATCGTATTGTTATATTTCTTGTAAAAAAATGCTTAAGACGTCTGGAGAGAATTCAAAAATAACAAAATGAAGCCTTAAATCATTAAAAACCTTAATCACAGAACAAATAGGATAATTAATTGTGAAAATTATCAGTTCTTTCTCTAATGGTTTAACATAATTGTCAAATATTAATGTAGAATTATGTCAGATATTGTATAGTTATGGGATGCAAATTGATAAGATGCAACATTGCCGTACTATTGATTCAAGTGGAGGCCGAGCTAGGCAACCAATACACTAATTGTATATGTATTTCTGTGTTGTGGATCATGGTATGAACTTTAGCGAATATATAATATTAAAGATGTAGCGTTCGCACCGCATCGAAACAGCTATTACTCTAGGTTTGGGCTGTAGCAAATATAATAAATAAACGTACTTTGAACTGCTTGAGCATCTATTGAGATTCTCCGATACGGAATCAGATTGGTACATTTTTTTTATAATACTTTATAAGTTTTAGTGCTTAACCACATTCTTATCTGATTTAAAATGACCATGTGGTTTAAGATGGTAAGCACGTTAAAGCTAGAGGGGATTGGCTCTCAAATGTCGTTGCCAGAACACACCAACAGGTACTTCGCGAAAGATTTTCAAATTGAGGGTGGTACTTAGCCAGGTGGATTAGATTTTTTTTTACCACCATACAAAAGCATCACGAAAATAACGGTTTTTAATACACAGAATCTTGGTGCTCCAACGCTTGCCGAGTAAGTGACACATCGTGCTACTGCATCAAGTAATTCGACATTTGACACAGTTATTAACTACAACAGTCACTAACGCTCATGTAATTATTATTATTGCTAGTAGTAGTATTTAAAACGAATGTTGGCCTTGGTTAATTAACAATCACAAATTTTGAGGATACTTTTTAAGTTTATGATTATAAATATCATGAATATAATAAATAATATGTAATATGTAAATAAATATAAAATAAATAAATATAAATAAAATTAAGGACATTTTAACAATGAACCAACAAGCGTTTGTTATTTTTCTCAAGTTATATCATTTCAGTGACCGATTACATTCTACAGAAACCATTTTTTTTTGTTACAGAATAACGACGCAATATCTACACTTTGTGTA
The DNA here is from genome assembly GCA_015888305.1 of Antheraea pernyi. Classification (NCBI taxonomy): domain Eukaryota; kingdom Metazoa; phylum Arthropoda; class Insecta; order Lepidoptera; family Saturniidae; genus Antheraea; species Antheraea pernyi. The sequence goes on from MU158865.1 coordinate 493,644, forward strand.
TCTATTTTGTCAGCGGAGTAAAGAAGAAAAATGTCGCTAACCAAGTTTCAGTGTAGTGTTTTACTCAGCTCAACTTAAAATTCATCCCATTAACTTGATAACAGGAGATCGGATGAGAAATATTACCTTATAAAATAGCAGATAATTTTAGTTATCGTTAATTGTTAACAATATGGGCTTAATACGCAAATATTAAATTGAAACTGTGTAACACATATGTGGTAATTTGCGTCATATAAAAATAAAATCCATAACCATGTAAACGCCTTTCTGTTCTCCTTGTACGCTGTCAATACAGGAAGTCGTTTTGTCACGTATTCAAGTTGCTATCTACTCTTAAGTTTTTTTCTCCAAGAAAAACATGTTTATATAAACTAAATATGTATACACCATTATTTTTTTCAATTTCTAAATAAATCAATAATTATTATAATTTAAAAGTTATCATCATCATCAGCCTGTAAGAAAACCACTGCAGGGCCATAGACCTCTTCCCGAAAGAAGGTATGGCCGTAATTACCTCGCCAGTCCATGACGTATTGGCGATTTCAATCTTTGAGAAATTGACAGTTGTATATTGTCCTCTACATACAGTAGTACTACAAGAACATTTCTCAGGTTCAGGTTTCCTCACGATGTTCTCCTTCACCGCCAGCCGATAGTGTTACCAATTTAAGTTAGTAAATGTACGCGAATTCCGAAATATTTGATTCGTACACGCCGGGGTTCGAACCTACGGACATAGAAATAATATTCTACCGGTCAAAACACTAAGCCACGACGACTATATAAAAACCATATAAATAAATATATATAACTGTATTAAAGTTATAATCGTGTTTTATAAAATAGCAATAATAAGTGAAATAAATGCTATAGGACTTGTTCTGATTTAACTATCAAATATCCGCTTCTGAATTTTGTTTTCATAACTTGTACCATACTGCAAAATTAAGACAGATGATCTGAAACATATACACAGAATGTATTGTTAATTATTTTAATCTAAAAGATTATGTTCTTAGAACCTGTTTAGGTTAAAGTAGTAAGGTAGTCAACCTTTAACATAACATTGTTATTATAAAATGTTTTTTTTTTTGTTGCAGAACAAATGCTACGGGATATATGTCCTCAGTTATGCGACAAAACGCTGAAATGAGCAATGTTATAGCAAAATGGCTCATAGACACTGGGAAGCATGGATGAAAATCGCCTTTATACCAATTGTTATAAGTACAACAATTGCTGACTTCACTACAGAATGCCAAAGACCATGCGATTGCAGGTGGCAGTCCGGTAACAAAGCGGCCATCTGCTCAAACTCAAGCCTAAAATCCTTACCAGCAAACTTAAGCAACGATATACAGATCCTGGATCTATCGAATAATAATCTAGATCAACTACATGAAGAAGCGTTCAAAAAAGTAGGCCTAAGCAACTTAAAGAAGCTATTCCTTAAAGAAAGTAACATAGAAATTATACATAAGACAGCATTCGTAACTTTAGCGATAATGATAGAATTAGATTTATCTAAGAATAAGATACGGCACCTCCACCCCGACACGTTCAAAGGAACTGAGAAATTGAGGTTAATCAACTTCAGCAACAATCTCATCGATAAGTTAGAAGACGGGCTGTTTCGCAACTTAAAGTACCTACAGAAAGTTGAAGCGAGTAATAACAGAATAGTTCGGATAGGCACCAAGGCCTTCGCTAATTTACCTCAATTAAAGATACTGAGGTTTGACGGCAACAAGTTGAGTCACATGAAACCAGAAACTTTGATGGCGTTGAGGAATTTATCCGGCCTCGATTTACACAATAACCCTTGGAGATGTGATTGCAACTTGCAAACGTTTAGAGATTGGGTTGTCTCCCATAATTTGTATACTCCACCGACTTCGTGTGCAGAACCGCCGTCAGTCGAAGGGAAACTTTGGAACGAGCTGGATTCATCGAATTTCGCGTGTAGACCGACCATTCTCGAACCGTTACCGGACTCGTCGATCAGAAGTTACGACGAGAACGTGACTTTGGTTTGCAAAGTTGTCGGTAACCCACCTCCAGACGTCGTTTGGCGGTTCAACGGCCGTACGATTGAGTTAAAATCTTTCGGAGAATTGAGATACTCCGTTAACGAAAACACGATGGATCTGATAAGATGGGTGAACTTAACCATAATAAACGTTAGATATAATGATAGAGGTAATTATACTTGCGTGGCTGTGAATCCCGGTGGTCGGGATGAAAAGACGTTGACATTAGTTTTATCGAGATACGGGAGTGCCGGAACAATAGCTGGATTGGATACTGATTCTTTTGCAATTCTTATTGGATGTTTAACCGCTATAGTTATTATATTAGGTGCAGCGTTAGTGCTGTGTTATTTCACAACACAAAATAATGAAATAAAAAGACTGATTAAAAATGACCCTCGATCTTCCAATGGCGAAGCTTTGATTGAAGGGTCCGTTACTTCGGAAAATGAAAAAAGTTATAAGCTAGATGTCAACCCTATCACTAAGCCGCCTAGAAAGTGTGATGGTCAATCTACACTAAACGGGGAAGTGACAGAGATGTCTGAAATGAATAAAACTTTACTCGATATCGATCCTGTTACAGGTGAGTTTTTAGAAAGACACAAAAAAAATTGATTGTAATATTAGATTCTACACAGATCAAGTATCGTGTCTCATCTTATGTTAAATGACAATCTATTATTAAAAGACTAGAGGGGCACTAACTTAAGGGTATTAGCTAATTAGTGGTCACTAAATGCTATGGTTTTATTACGATGTTTTCCTTCAGCGAAAGCTCCGACCTAGTTGGAGGGATTCGAAATTATGTCGATCAACGCGGTGTTCGAATAACTATCAACTAATAAACCATCGTTTTGTCTAAAGCAAATTTTGCTATCGATATGTTATAGTATGTTGAATCGTTACATTACGATATACTCGTATATTGTTATCTGAAAGTGGCTTCATATGTGTGCATCCACTAAAATGATAATGTACGACTATAAAAAATACTTGCTTAGTTACAAAAATATTAAGTCGCTAAATCAAGATTATGATAAATCTTATCGGTGACTGAGTTATTTACGATCGTTTCTGGTATGTAGTACTATAATATCCATAAGCGCTTTTTAAGGAGAACCGGCAAGAAACGTAGTTAAAATTATTAAGTTTTATTTAGTTAAGTAGTATTTTAGTGATTTTTTATTCTATATCAGTTTGCAAGTAATACATAATAATTTTAGCAGAAACTAAGTTCTGATTATCATTATAATTCAAATGACGAACCCTATAGTGTCCTTCCGACAATAAAGCTGCTCCATTTTTATTTTTATTGATATATTTGCAATTTAATAGGAATGGTAATTACTAACTGTAAATTATAGTTGGGATATTTGTAATATTAACATTTTAATGAGGGAGGCAGAGTACTGCGGATGTCTGCGGTAAACCAAACTGAGTTTTACTAAACATAACTTCTAGTATATACCAACTAATAACCTGATTTATCGTCTGTTTAACGAACCGGAATCGGTTACCAGTGTTTACGTTACAGATGAATTTCCTTTTCGTGAGATAATTTAATTTGCAATCAAGGGAGCTACTTCCTCGCATCAAACAAATTCCTCGTTATCACATTTTCGCTTTGATCAGAAATTTTACGAGCCAACGTTTAAGATTTATTAATTGCTTTCCGGTTTTCTATACTCGATCATAGAGATAAAACTAATCAACGATTTATTTGGAAAAATATCGTGTGTAAGATATCGTGATAATCTTCAATTAACAATAACAACGTGATATTATATGCGTATTAGAAATTGATTCTAGAAAATTGGTGACAGATTACTAAAATGTCACCTACTCAAAATCAAAATATTCCTTTATTCAATTTAGGCACTGAGAAGGCGCTTATGAACGTCAAAGCTACTACCGGTTCGGAAAATAGTCCAGTCATCGAGAAGAACCGGCAAGAAACTCGATCTGGTTTATTTTTTCATGACATATATTTTTACAGTAACATAAATATTTACATTCGTTATTAGTGGATGCACAGAGAGGGGCGTCATTTCCAGATGTCACAATCGTTCACGTATTGATCCACCCTATAATAGCCTTTAGATATTAAAACCCGCTTGACATGGTTTTTGAACTCACTATCCGCCAAATCGGTAATGTGTTTTGGGACTTTATTATAAAACCTAACACTATTACCTAAAAAAACTGTTTTGGATTTAGTGAGCCTGAAGCATGGAATTACCAATTTGTTGCTGTGTCTAGTATTTAAATTATGCCGGTCTTTTACTAAATCCAACATATCTAAGTTTTGCGGACATACTTTAAATTATCTAGAATATATTGAGAGGGCAGAGTTAAGATACCGAATTCCTGAAACTTAGTCTTTAATGATTCGCGAGGCCTCATATTATAAATTGCTCGAACTGCTACTATCAACATTATTTAACATTATTTGTAGCGACTTACAAAGACTAAGTCGTTGTTTAACTATCGTGTAATTATAAAAAAGGGAAAAGAATCCACCATAAAGACAATAATCTCAATTAAAAATTCAAGTATAATATTAAATAATAATTGATCACATTTACAAACGAAATCAGAAAAAAGTGGGGTTTAAGAGTATACAGAAAGATAAAAATAGACTTACGCGAATTGTGTAAGTCCTTCCAAAATCCCAGAACAAATTAGCATGAAATCAAGGTTTTTTTGTCAAGTGTGTTTATCAATAGTCATTGCGTTTTGGACGATTACGCATATATTCCACTATGGCTTATTTGCAGATTTAATCATTACTTTTATGTTATATATTTTTCTACATAAACAAAACTATATATGAAATATAAACAAACATATTATTTATATCTTCTCAATGGATTCTCTTATAGGAATATAATGTGGCGTAGATTTCATCAAAGTTTTCTTTAATTCCAAGATAAGCTTCTCATCCCTGCCGACAAATGGCTCAAAGCTTATGAATCATAAAATTAAATTAGATCCTAGCTTTGTGCCAAAAGCCAATTCGAGCGTACATTTCCTGTCGCCAAATTTTTATTCCATTATGAAGGAGTTAATGGCATTTTGCGGAAT